>JADWPL010000038.1:0-201425 GCA_016109495.1 Phialophora tarda | reverse complement strand
ATTATTAAGCTAAGAGCTCTAGTTACTTAATTATTATTATAATTATTTAGGATTCTCCTTAATAAACTAAAACTTCTTCTTTTTATTCTAGTAGTATAGTTAGTATAAATTTTATTATTTCTATATAGTTCGCTCTTTAGCTAAGAGTATTAGCTCTCTTATTCTCTATTTCTTAAATATAGTTAATCCTAAAGTTATATAAGACTAATATTTTAGCTTACTTAACTTATCTCTTATTAAGTTTCTTTATAGTAGTTTAGTATAGTAAGTTCTTATAGTCTATAAATACTTATACTAAGTACTTAGTACCTTTAAGATAAACTCGCTATTACTAAAATATCTTTACTATAGCTAAGAGTTTCTTATTATAAATATTATACTTTAACTTTAGCTCTATTATTTTCCTAAAATAGTAGACTACTAGTCTAATCTTATTATCTTCTCCTTTCTAGTTTAGGTATATACTAATTATCTTATTAGACGTATTAATTTCTAGGAAAGCTTCTTTTTTAGGGTTAAAGATAGTAAGAATAGAGATATTAGTTAAATATCCCTTAATTTCCTTAAAGATACTCTTCTTCTTTATCCTAAATATAAAGTATATCTCTTTCTTTATTAGATTAGTTAAAGATATAGTAATTCTTAAGTATCCTTTAATAAATTATTAATAGTAATTTATAAGTCTTAAGAATATCTATATCTTCTTAACTATTTTTAGTTATAGCTATTTTTTAATAGCCTAAACTTTTACTAAATCTAGTTTTAGCTACTCTTATAATATAAGATAGCCTAGAAATACTATCTCTTATTAGTAAAATTTATATTTATTAAGTTTTAGTAATAAATCTTTTTCTTATAACTTCCTTATTATCTTCTTAATATATTCTATATACTTCTTATATATTTTAAAGTAGATAAGTATATTATTTAAGTAAGCTAGAATAAAGTTCCCTAAGTACTTCTTAAGTATATTATTAATAAGTACTTAGAATATTATAAGAGTATTAGTTAGTTTAAAGAGTATAACTAAGTATTTATAAACTCCCTAACTAGTTTAAAAGGCTATCTTCTATTCTTCTCTAGCTTTTATTTATACTTAATAGTAAATATTTTATATATTAAGTACTATAAGCTACTTAGCTTTTTTAAGCTAGTTCTATAGCTCCTAAATTAGTAATATTAAATAAATATTTTTCTTAGTAATTATATTTAATAATTAGAAGTTAATATAAGACCTTAAGGTCTTATTCTTCTTATCTATAAAGAGTATCTTATAGAATATTTATAGTTTATTATTCTTCTAGATAAATCCCTTAGTCTCTAGATCTTATATATACTTCTATAGGAAGTCTAACTCTTTCTTAAATAGTTCTCTTAACTATCCCTTATAAGAAGAGTTTTCCTTTTCTTCTTAGAACTTTATTAAGTAGTCCTAAGGTTTATATTTAGGTAGCGCGATAAGTTCTTTCTACTTTTAAAATAAATTCTTAAATTCTTTATATTTTAGAGATAACTTATATATCTCTAGTTCTACTAGAATATATATCTTTAGTTATACCTAAATTACTTTAATAGAGGCCCTTAGAGATAATTAGTCTCTTATTTCTTTTCTATAACTATATTCTAGAAACTTAAGAGTTCTTTTCCTCTAGTTAATTACTAAGTTATAGTTAAAGAGCTATACTATATCTAGTACTATATTATACTTTAGTAGTATTATTATATTAAGAGATATTTATTCTTAATATTATTTAATCCTTATAAGTATATTCTATATCTATTCTATAATTATACTAGTAGTTTATCTATCTACTATTAATAGGGTATAAAGTAGTTATTTCTTTATTATATATTTCTATAGCTTCTAGCTTATCTCCTTACTAATATAGTTTTAGTTTACTTTATAGTTAATTAAGGCTCTTATCTTAATTCCTATAAGTGTAACTTAGAATAATATATACTTTATATATTACTCTAATAAAATTATATTTAGAGACTAAGGTCTTCCTTAAAGATAATTTAATTTCTTTAATTTATCTTTAAGTTATTTTTTAGTAATAACTAATATATATATCTCTACTTATTCTATTTATAATTAGTATTAAAATACTCTTCTAGAATCTTAAATATCTTAGAGTATACTTAAGTTATTAGAAAGTTTAGATCTATATAAAAAAGGTATTAATACTCTAGTATTCTATTATTATAACTAGCTAAGTACTAATACTAGAAGTATTTTATAATAAAGTCTCTATAGACTTAGTAGTTTACTACTTTCTTTATTAACTTTAGGTTATATACTTTTCTAGTTATTATAGTATAATCCTTAATTTTATAGTAAATATAGGGGTATTATTATATAGTATACTTTAGGTTCTTATACTAATAGCCTTCCTTAATTATTTACTTAAAGGCTTTAGGGTAAATTCTTTTATTATCTATATTAGGGTTAATATTATAGTAGTACTAGTAATTAGCTAACTCCTTATAGAGATATTCCTTATTATTATAAAGGAATACTTTTACTAAATAAAATCTTCTTACTTTATTATTAGTAATTACCCTAAACTTTTTAACTTTTCCTAGAATATAGGCTAAGCTATATTATACCTTATACTAGCTTTAAATCTACCTTTCCTTCTCCTTACTATATTAGATTATAATTAAGGTTAGGGCGATTTCCTAGTATATATATATCTTTCTAAAATCTTTATACTAGCTATTAAAGTAATAGTATAAATTAATTTACTTTAGATATTATTATATAGATACTTCTTTATTAAATATAATATAGATATACTATCTATTTATATACTTTAACTAATAAATTTCTTTAGTTATCTATATATTTATAATAATCCTAATCTCTTTCGCTATCTATTCTATTACTATAAATCTTTATTCTTTTTAGTTATTATCTAGCCCTAGTAGTAAACTCTTTATTAAGTTAATATCTAGATTTATCCCTTAATTTATTATCTTAAGTATTTATATTATTATTCTTTATATCTAGTTCTATATTTTCTATAATAACTTTACTATAATAATCTCCTTAGCTATATAGATATATAGTTAAGATTTATTATAGCTAGTTTACTTATAGAATTAAGTTATTACTTAAGCTAAACTTTAAAATTCCGCTTAAGGGTTAAAAATAGTATACTAGTACTCTATTTATTCTTAAAGGTACTTAGGCTCCTTATACTACTTATCTTCCTAAAATAAAGTAATAATCTTTATATATTCTATTATAGTCTTAATAGCGATAAATTAAATAATATTATTATTATTCCTCTTTTCTCTAGTATTTTATAAGTCTCCTTCTTAGGTAAGAGTTTTCTAGATCTCTTTAGTTTTCCTATTATATTAATTATTCTATTTCCTAAGCGGCTAGAGAAACTAGCCTAAACCTATTTTATTAAAGTAATATATAAGGTAACTATTATTATAATAAGTAATTTAAGATAAAGCTATATATTAATTAGTTATAGCTTCTTTATATACTTATATAAGAGCTATTATAGCTTCTCTAGAAGTAACTTCCTTTAAGTAGTTCTCTTAGGGTTTACTAAGTTTCTTATAAACTTCCTAATCTAAGCGCCTCTACTATACTATTTTACTCTAACTATTAATAGTTATTTAGATCTTCTCTATAGTATTAGCCTTTTTTACTATAGAATTAGTTATATTATTACTTATTATATATAGTCTTTAAGTTATTTATTAGTAATCTTTTATATAGTATTTAAGTTTTTTATAAGTATAATATAGCTCTTCCTTTCCTTATTAAGCTTATTACTTATTTTCTTAACTTTAGCTATAGTATCCCCCTTAATCTCTAGTACTATTATCTTTATCTCTTAAAAAGAAGCTTTAGTATATAAGGTCTAGATCTATAGGATTACTATAGTTTTACCTTTTATTAAATTAATAGCTCTAGTAAGTATATTTAATTAAATTATAGCGCCTATTCTATTTTAGTTATAATTTATATAATTAATTATTAATCTTAATTATTTTATTTACTATTTCCTTATAATTAGTAAATAGATTTATTATTTTCTAATAAACTAAATTCTTAAGTTTATTATAGAAGATCTATATAAATATATTCTTATTCTCCTAGTTTAACTTCTTAGTAACTTAATTAAACTTAAAGTAATATATTACTATAGATCTCTTCTATTTAATAATATAAATTATTTAGACTACTATTTATTTATTATTAATAGTCCTAAATATTTTATAGATATAAGTCTTAAACTCTATAAAGTATTTAAAGTATACTAATATATCTCTATTTAGGGTTCTAATATTTATATAGTTCTTTATAATTAGCTTAAACTATATAAAGGCTAACCCCTTTAGATATATTATAGTATATATAACCTTATTAGTTCTAGTACTAAACTTAATTAAATTAAGCTTAAATATAAGCTTAAGCTAAATTAGGAAGATATTAAGTCTATTATAGTCTCTATAGTATAGGTCTACCTTAAGAGTATCCTTCTCCTTAGCCCCCCTAGTATTAACTAGGCTAGCTATAGATAGGTTCTCTAAACTTCCTATAACTAGTTAATTAGTAGTTAGTAATATTAATTAGTTACTACTAAATATTCTTATTACTACTTATTAAGAGAGTAGTTAATATATTACGAATTACTCTATATAAGGTAAGTTCTATACTTTAAGGGTTTACTCGCTAAGGAGTAGTAATATAATACTAGCCTAAGATAAAGATATATAGTTACTTATAATAGTATAAAGTAGAATAATACTCTTATATTTAAAGATAGGGGTTAGAGTATAACTAAGATTAATTATAAAAGATATCTAGGGACGAGCTATTAATCTATATATATATTACTTAATACTTACTATACTTAGTATACTTACCTACTAAGTATACTAAGCACCCCTAAGTATAGTACTCTATATTACTTAGTTACGTAACTACTAAGTAGAACTAAGTACCTTTATTATATAACCTTATATAACCTCCTCGGGTAACCTTCTATAGTGTACTTTATACGAGGCCGCTCTAGAGGTTAGGTTATAATAGTAGTGTACTATAAGAGTAGAGCGATTTTCTAGGTCCCCTAATACTCGTCTAAAATAGATACTAAGTTAAGAGGTAGGTTTAGCTAACTACTAAGGAGCCTAATTAGGCACTAGGTATAGTACTTAGGGAGCGCTCCCTAAGCGCTTAGTGATACTTAGCTATAGGCTTAGTTAAAGCTTAGGTTAAAGCGGCCTTCGCTCACCCACTAGGATCAAACCGTATATGGTAATTAGGTTTTTCGTTCTCGAGTAATAGAGGTACAGTATGTACTGTAAGGCTGTCTGTCCCTGCAAGTTAACTCGTTGCCCTTTTGCCCAACCACCCTGCCAGCGACACTGTCGCACGGGTCTGTGTGTCCTGCAATGAGCCGAAACATTCAGATAGGCTATCTGCGATCGTAGTATGTAGTTCGTTCGCGCCGCATGGAGTACCTCGTATGTAGTAATAATCTTCTCGGTAGAGTGTACCCGTACGCTCGCTCGCAACGCTGCTTCGGACCGCTGCCATGGGTCGTAATTCCGCTCCCTGTACACAAACTACTGTATGTACCATGTACGTACGTACCTGGGTCCATGTCCATGCATGCAACCCCCAGCCATAGCGCGCGCCCGGGATTATTATGTACATCCACACACAACTTTACCTCCGTATCGTGTACTTCCCTATCCTACCGGCCTTGGGCTCTCCCTTGCTGGAAGGTCGGTGGGCATTCCGCGTCACCCATGAACTGCCGTCTGTGTGAACTGTCGATCAATGATTAATAGGTATTGTCAGTATTGACGGCACGGCCACACGGGAGTTGTAGTTCAATCGTCCAGTCAAAGACTGGAGGCAATCGTGGGCGACCAAGGAGGGGCAAGCTCGGCGGCGGCCGATCATCCCCGCGACCTGAAGGTTTTTGCAAACAAAAAGATCGGCAAGTCTGCAGCATGGAGGCAAGCCCTCTCAAGATGAGTTAGCCATTGCGCACCAATGGAAGGGCATCCTCTTTTTGACCGCCGTTGAGAGATCTACGCTGTCGACTCGGTAGTTCCTGGCCACACCCTGGGTCCTTTGGAACAAAGACCATTGCCTTGGGGGCCTTTCTCTCTGCCGATCTTGATCCTCGCGATCAGACAGTATTCTCCGTAGTGGCCACTGATCACGTCCGCCGGTGGAAGGTTTGCGCAACTCCTGACTGGCCCGCATATCGGGGAAAGCATGATCGATGACTTTGGGAAGGCCGATATTTCCACATGTCTACCTCGTACTCGTACTTGGTACCCACGTCCAGGAAGTCGATATTCTTGCGCGTTTCCAACATCCGATACTTGTACTTCGACGCGCAAATGCAATGGATCATGATTTTAGGCCTAGGTCCTGTGGTCGTATGTTCGAAGATCACTCAAACTCAACTGCGAGGATCACTTCAGCTGTAGCGGCGGCGGCACATCAGAGTTTGACTTGACGGAAATCTGTCTCTCCACAGCGGGTGGATGGTGTTTTGGATTCCTTTTCCATGCTGTAGCAGACGGAGTTATTCTCCGAGATCTGGGCGCGTGAAAAATGAGTTTCGGAAGTTTGTTCAAGCGCTCGTTTTCTACTACGAGTAAAAAGTGCGACGTGGCTGCCATTGATGGTTTGGCACGGTAAGTTGAAAGAAATCATGTCGTGCTTGGGTGAGTAGTAGCAAATGTGGCTTGGCCCGGCGACTTTTCTTATGTCGTGAAAGAGGATGTAGGAGCTGTGGCTGTCGACTGTTTGATAATAGCGCAAATACATGGACTTGCGGAGGGAGTGTACGGAGTAGACTTCTCCCGCACTGAGCAGACAGCACAGCTTTCACCCGCGTTGATTACTCGAGCCGTTAATCTAACGCTGCTCATTGATGTACCTGGTACTTGCACAGTCATTCGGATGTACTTACTCCGTACAGCTGCCACATACGGTACTGTGTACTTCCGCAACTTGGCGGGCACACGCCGTCCCGTGTGGTGTGCGGTTTATACTTGATGGCAAGGTACCGGCGATTTTGCGCCACCAAGTTTGAGCCATCTCAGCCTATCCGGCGTATCTGTCCGTTCAAGGCCCACAGAGACTAGTACTGCTTGGAGTGGAACGGCCGTCTCTTTGTTTCTCGAGCATGGGTCCCCTGCACTGGACTAAGGTACCTCCTTGGTACTAGTTCGTGGGCCTGTATCAGCCCGAACCCGAAAGTATATGCAGTGCTAAGGATGCAGTTCTTGCAGGGCACTCGAAGGAGCGCTAGCCGCGCAAATCACGTAAAAAGTCGTCGTCAACTCATGACGACAAGTCAAAGGGCCCCTTTCAAAAGACTCTTGAGCGAAGGAAATAGTTTCACGTTGCTGACAGACAGGCCAAGATAGACAGACTCAACCCAAAGGGCCGACTGCTTGCAACGCACTGTAGATATCGAAGACCTGCATGCTGCCCCTCGCGTGCCCTCGTCAGATGACACTCATGCGGAAAGGCAAATGGCAATGGCAAAGGCAACGCGGGGAAAGTCGCAACGATTCGAGATTGGTTCGGCCCATGCTGTTGGAGGTAAAGTTTAGATAGAACTTAACTTGAGACGTTGCTCAATCAAAGATGCATCAGAAGGGTGTTCGGATGGAGATTATGCGCAAGTCCACTGGTCACCCTGCAATCACTTGCAGCGGGAGAGCAGCTGTGTGAAAACTGGCTGCTTGTGCCGAGATGAACCTGGGGAATGGCGTCGGCTACTCCGTACTAAACACCGCCAGCCACCACGGTAAGCGGTGTACAGACGAGTACCTCGTACCGTAGTATACAATTCAGGATGCTCTTTATACATGGGTGCACGACCACATCAGATCCGAGATGGGGGTCAGGCACTTCAGGACCGTGGTCAAGCGTGATTTTACAATAATGTTTTCAGTCGCGCTCGGCTCAGAACACCTGATCCATCAACCCCCGAAGCTGCCGCTACGAGTACCGCGACGAAATCCACCTATGATTCACAAAATACTTGTAGAGCATCATCATATTCAGTGCGTACAGTCGCTCACTGGCGCGGATCATCATCTTCAGTGCGTACAGTTGCTCACTGGCGCGGATGGTGACTCCGACACGTCTGGAACAGCATTCGAAATGCTACGAGTATCATCCCCCCACTGCCTCTTTGTATTGCACGCGCGAACAGATGGAAGCAGACGCGCTCACCCAGAGTCCGTGCTTCTGGTTCGGATGTCGGTCGGCTCGTCGCAGCTTCTATTATTAATGCCTCTCCGGACTTGGACTCCTCCTTTTGTGTCACTCGAACGACAAACCCAGCCAATTGGAATTGGAAAGAATGCAATGACTGCAGCCCAAAAGATGATGCGTATACAGTATATAAATCCCTGTTGAAATTTGAACAAGGCTGAGCCCAATGCATGAACGTTGGCACGTATCTTGCGACAGTGGAGGAACGTCGTGAAGAATTGCCCTTAAGGTAGAGTTCGAGATGGGCGCAAGGGTGAAATAGCCTAGCCCTGCAACAGCAGCAAGAACACTCCTTAGGCCTGCGCGGATGTGGATGCGAAGAACACGGGCGCCAACAAGACGCCAGACAAGTCATACCACTCTCATTCGCCATGCTGGGTACTCGTACCGACAGCCCTGGTGGTCGGCAGGGGCCATCATTTGCTGGGTCGGCTCTCAAGTCATTGGTCGTTTGCAGCTGTGGTTTCTCGAATACTGTGTGCATGCTGATTTGTCGTCGCCTTTTCTACAAGCGGAAGGTTAGGACAAACAAATTCAGCAACCTTCCAGCCGCAGTCGGTGTAAGTAGCTTCACACACGGCACGAGGATGCAGACGAAGAGAGCCAATGGAAGAGCGAGATATGCCACGAAGAGACGACTGCATTTGCGTCAGCGCTGCACGACAAAAATTCCAGTCATTGTTCCAGTCGGTTGAAGACCTTCACCAGCCATCTCACGCATGGAGGGTGGAGTTGGCGACTTCTGGATCGAATCACGGTCACCAATAACCATGTCGATCAGAGCTAAATGCAGGATCAACACCGGGCCACACAACGTTAAGCGGTCGTATTACAGGCGGACCTAGGGCTGTTTATGGTATAGCCGCGAGGACGGTGGGATATCGCTTGCCACTGAGCGAACGGAGCGGTGGCATTGGCGGGTTCGACTGGACCGACGGAGCTCTAAAAGGAGAGGGAAGAGCAGCAGTTGGAAGACGCGATCGAAACAGGCGGGGGAGACTGTGCCGTTCCTGGGATCCGAGACCTGCAGCAAAAGATGAGCTAGTACGATTTTGGGCAGCGTTGATGAAGCTGTGCTGGCGACAGATGGGCTTTCCACCGTGTAGGCATCGACTGATGATGACGAGGAAGAAACAGACCTAATTTCGCAGCCTGACATGATTTGAGAGGTGAGCAAGATGGCTTTGGAGGCGTTGAGATCACAGACCGAGTGTGGAGGGATAGGTATCCTTTTAATCTTGAACTGCATGGCTGAGGCTAGCTTCACTGCAGGACTCTGCGCAAACTGCATTGCGTGTGCATGCACTGGGTACGAGCACCGTCTCGACCGCCTGGCCCGCTGAAAATACTCGTGAGTGGATAAGGTGCTTTATCGGCCGGCAGTGCAGGGGCCTCTGGCAGCGCCTGTCGATGATCGCCCGGCGCCGTTGATGAGCGGTTGTTAGGGCGTGTTTCGGCTTCAGACTCAGATCGGCGGCCACTAAGAAGGCACTGGAAATTGCAGGGATCTTGCCCACGAGCCAGGGAACTAAGTATTTCACGTGTGCCCACTCAGTCGTTACGAATCCCTGATTAACTATTGTTCCGGACAGTTCATCGACCTACGAGGTATACGGAATACCTATACAGACACTGTAGATGGTACAATGCACCGCAGCACCGCTCACCGACAGTGAGGGCGGTGTCATATTATTCAGCTAGAGATGCAGGCATGGAGATTGAACTGGGTAGGCTCGTAGCTCTGTCAGACGGCGGTGGGCTCTTCCCAGTCCTTGATGATGTCGATAAGATGGCTTGTGTCGTAACCGTAGAAGATGCGCCTGCTATTAAGTGCTGAGGCCGAGGACGAGCAAACCAGGCCCTTCTTCTCGCCATGGTTTCGGCCTTTGGTCACGCTACTCATTTGCCATGAGAGCTCACCCAAGTCTCATCGCGATCAGCTCTTCGCGTACCTCGTTTTTGCCTGGGATTTCAATACCATCTTGCCACTGAACCTGGCTCAATCAGACACTTCAGACCCCGGCCAGCCCTGGTGGCGACACGCAGTACTAGTTGTCCCCTCTATCCCTACAACTCTTGTCCCTCTCTTAAATTCTCTCCCCACACTCGACCCATTGCCGTCCTTCACGCGTGAAGCGCACGCCTCCTGGGCGTCAAGCCTCACCTTTTTGACGGCTCCTCTCCTGTCATCACGCTACGGAGTGCATCCGATCTTTCTATCGACATCCGAGACGAACCTCCAACCTTGACCTCGGCCGGCCGGTCAAATCTCGAACTGCTCGTCACTCATCACCCCTTCCAACTTCCCTGCTACACCTGGTCTCGCTAGCTCCCCTGCTTCCCGCCGCGCCATGGCGCCCGCTCATCATGGCAAAAAGTACGCCGTTGCTTCGGAGAAATCATCTGGCACTGGCAATTTGAACATGAGGGCTGGCAGTCTGAATCCACACCTGCATCAATCGCAGCCGCAGAACGCACAGCAGCAAGCCCAGATGATCAACGCGCGCACCAATTCCAAGAACAGCGCCCGCCATGCGCAGCCGCATGCTCATGCGCAACAACAGCAACAGCAACAAAAGCCGCCCCCTCATCCCAATCTCGCGCAAGCTGTCGCACCAGCACGAAACCCCAATGCGAGTCCGGCTGGAGGCACAGGAGCAGGATCTGGTCAAGTTCATGGGCCCGGAGATCCTAACCATCAGCTACATGTGAGTTTTCCCATGAGCATTGCTGCCTTTTTGCTGCGTCTGCCCTCGTTCGCCGTCACGACACCCGTGCATCCCTGGTTGAGCCGCTGAAGCTTTTTTGGCTTTGACTGCTCCCCTGGGCACCAATGTGCGCAACAGTGCCCACAATCTCTCCTCCTTGGCTACGACCCTGGTCCATGTTTCGGGTGGTTCACCCCCTCCCCGGTCTGCATCTGCCAGCCATGATCCTGACGCGGACTGGCTTGATCTCGGGTCCTGTTTGGCACTCGCGCAGCTATGATTAGCCCGCTTGTGGCCCCTCTTTCTGCGACCGGCTCTTCAAGCACCAAAAGTGCCAGACGAGCCAGCAGGTGACGCTTGGGCCAATGCTCAATCCCACCGCCCACAATTAGCTCGACGCAACCACACAGATTGTCACGGCGGGCTCCACCGCCGGCACGCCTCCCCCCCTCAAGGCCCAAGCACTGAAGGTTCCAAACTGCCAGGTTCTCAAGACGCCCCCGGTTTTCTTTTCTTTCGACATGCCCTTTTAAGCTCCCGCGCCATCGGTCCACTTGATTTGCACACTACCAGTTTCATCGCGCAAATCCACGCCCACTCACAGTGCCTTCCCCCGTATCTTTTACGGCGCCCTTGCCCCTCGGCTTTTCTGGATCATCCTTCTCAGACTCTCGCCAAAACTTGTTCTTTCAATCAACTGCCCATCAAAGTTGCACCGCCACGTCTGACGTTCGTCCTCTGCATTTGCCATTTTCGACGTCAAAGACAACATCCATACATGCAACGCTGCTCTACATAGGACCGACATATTCCCCCTACCCCAGTCTTCCTACTACAAAGCCCAGTTATCCAAGCTTCAACCACCTGGCCCTGTCAACGGTGGACAATCCCGGTACATGGTATGCCTGCCCACAACATCCATTGTGGCTGCCCCGTCTCTTATCACATGCCCGCGCTTTGACCCCTCCCACACACCTTGGTTTCGTGCTTCATATCTCCTGCCCCAACGCTCGACGATCACTCTGTCTATTCTTAACGGTGTGCATCTGCACGCCATTTGGATCCCCGTTCTCCTTCGTTGCGCACGACAGACTCGACGCGAATTGAAATCAACACCCCGGGGCACATCGGCTACGGCACATCTCCCCTGGCTACACTGACAGGTACGGCCGACTCTGGACTGCTGGGGACCACGCTTTCCACAGCGTGCGCGCCTTATCTGTTCTCGTGCTTGTTTGCGCATCAGGATCCTCGCTTCTTACCGAGAAGATATTCAGGATCCATTGAGATCCCCTGGCTCTCCACCATAGACTGGGGCAGAGGCTCAAACCAATTACGGACCTGGCTTCCAGGGTCACCATCAATCAAACGCTTGAATTCTGACCGGGCTTGTCCCTCACCCTTGCGATTCTTGCCGTGGAGTTCTTGAATGCTTGACGCGTCCCTGTTCTGTTGATCGCGATCATTACTCTTTTGCAAACGCTGGCGCTGACGGATGGACTCTCGATGCAGCATCGCACAACACAACCGTATCCGAACGTTGCTCCGTTGCATCACGTCCCGCATCAATCGCAGTCGAGAACGTTAAGCGGCAGCCAAAGCACTCAGCAGCCATATCCGTCTCCGAACATCTACACGCCTCAACCGAGTCTACAGTCACCATTTCTCACGAGCCAGGCGCAATTCCAGGCGCAACAGGCGCCAGCAGAAACGCCGAATTTCTATCCCCCGACTCAGAGTCCTCGAAGCCAGCATAGCGGTGCTGGAACTTACTATTCCACGGGTAAGCTAGTAACCAAGGCATCGTCGCCTCAGTGAGCTGATCGAGTGGCAGAGAAATCCGAGCCTATGGCAGCAACCGCGGCCATGCAGAGGCCTTATCCTCCCATCTATCACACTCCACAGTCCAACTCTCCTGCTTCAGTAACCTCGCCCCAGACTCATGATCCCGCCAGGCCGATGTATGGCCAACCAGGCTCGCAATTGAGCCAACCAGCGCTGTATGGCTATCAATATGGGATGAACGCTGTGCACCAGCCCAACTATGGGCAGCACCATCCACAGGCACAGCAACATCAGATGAATTCCCAGTCGATGCTAGCATCCTATCAATCAGCGGCCCCGCAGATGCCACAAGGCCAAGTAAACTCACATCACCCCGCCGTTTCGAGTAGTCCGAGGTTGAAGTCCGAACAGAATCAACATTACCAACTGAAACCGGAGCAGAGTCAGCTCAAATACGAGCAGAGCCAAGCCTATCAGCAAGCCCCTCAATCCCGAGCGGGAATGCTGCAACAGCAGCAGCAGCAGCAGCATACTACTCCGATTTCCCAGCCAACATCATTGCCACAGCAGCAACAATCCCAGCAGCCACCGCAAACACAGCAGCAGCAGGTGCCACAAGTTCAACAACAGTCGCAGCATCAGCATCAGCAGCAACAGCAGCAGCAGCAGCAAAATCCGAATCTGCCGCCCGGCTCGAATGCCGCTCCTGGACCAATTCCCGCAACAACGCCCTTGGTGGTGCGGCAGGACGGAAATGGTGTCCAGTGGATTGCGTTCGAGTATTCTAGAGACCGCGTCAAGATGGAATATACTATCCGGTGCGACGTTGAGTCCGTCGATGCCAACGCCCTATCACAAGAGTTCAAATCGGAAAACTGTGTATATCCACGAGCTTGTGTGCCGAAGGAACAGTACAAGGGTAATCGATTGAACTACGAGACGGATTGCAATCAAGTGGGCTGGGCGCTGGCGCAGCTGAACCCATGTCTTCGGGGCAAGAGAGGCTTGATCCAGAGGGCGGTGGACAGCTGGAGGAACAGCAACCAAGATCCGCGATTGAGGAGTCGTCGTGTCAGGCGACAAGCAAAGATAAATAACAGGTCAAAACTGACGGCTTCGGCTTCGGCCCAAGCACCTGGGTCAGGTGGTCAAGTTTCGACAGGGCTTCCTGGTCCAAATTCAATGGCAGCTCCTACCGCTCGGCCATCCGGTGCACTGCCCAATGCACAGTCTCAGATCCTGCATCATCCCCACGATGTGTCTCCTACAGGGCATGAGAATGTCGGAGGTACGTGGACACAGGCTGTCGCTCCCCATGCCCCTCATTATCCGCGTTCTTGGATTATAGGATGACTGACTATTCGCAGCTCCCACATACAATCCTGCACAGCAAGCCTACAGACAAAATTCGGTAGCTCAACATATGGCAAGCCCAAGCGACTTGCGCCAGAGCCACCACTTCACCGGATATCCGAGTTACGCAACTTCCCTGGCTCCATCGATGGGACCATCTATGGCTCCCGCAATGCAACCCGGGCTACACCATCTCGGACGGCCCGGCGGGACAGCCGCGATGGCTTCGAAGGACCAAGATGAGAAGGATGAGGAGGACAACGCTTTGTTCGGGGAGCTACCCGAGGGCAAACGACGGAAGTTCATCCTGGTCGAGGACACCCAGAAGAACGCCCGTGTTAGAGTCAAAGTCACTCTGGATCAGATCGAGATGAGCGAGATTCCCGATTCCTACCGAAAGCAAAACTCCGTGTTTCCGCGCGCATATTTCCCGGTTCAGATGCAAGCTGCTTCAGAGTCGACAGGGGGAGATCGATTCGTTGAAGAGGGGGACGAAGTCGATGGCGGCCTGCCAACCCTTGGGAAGACATCTGTTTCCGCCCGGACAAGTGACGGTGAGGCCGAGGTTAATGTGCCCCAAATCTCCAAAAGCAAGCGTGGACGGGAACAGAAGATGAATGAACTCGGATATCGCATGGCTTGGGGACAAGGTCGCGTGTTCTCAGGCAGGCCGATCTTTCTTGCACGAGCACGTAAGTTTCCCACATGTCGAGATTTTCCCCGTTAGGCCCTGACTCTCGCGCAGTCGACTCTTATCGGAGCAGGCAACGAAGTGCTCTCCTTGCCGTTGGTTCGGAACCATCGACCGTTCCAGCCCATCTCGAAACTCGACCCGGAAAGAGAAAATGGCTCGAAAGAACAAGAGCGGCAACGTCAGCACCGACGCCGCCCAACCCTACTACCGACTAGCCTACAATTTCCACTGTTCGACGCTTGGTTTGAGTTACCCAACAATGTCGAGAAGCACAGCGTCGAGCTTGTACATTATCCCGAGATCCCCCAGTTGACCTATTGTTCAATCACCTTGGCCAGCCGCGAAATCTGGATCGTTGCTCTCCGCGACTCCGGGTTAGGATAACACCGCCCTACCGGTGTTGCGACTGACCACTGGTCGGCTGACGACTCTTGTAACTCCAAAAACGCGCAACATGATTCACGTCAACATTCATATAGGCCTATAGAGGCCGGCACCGAGGCTGTGGTGTCCTTAATTTCACAGCCTCGGGACTTTCAGGGGCTAGCGTGCAGAATCTGCCGGGCGAAAGGTCTCTTGCTCATGGATATCGCTTTGCTTATTCTTTCGTTATGCAAGGAACTGCATTAGGCCATCGGTGGAATAAGAGATGGATGTTTTGATTTCATTGCAAAAACTTCACTTCGATGATGCCGAGGCGTCAATTCGCCCGCGCATCCACTTTTTACTCTTTCACCTCGGACTTCGATTCTTGGATACCAGGTTTTTGAGCGACGGCCTCTTGTGCAGCATGTCAGCATACGTACATGACGCTGCACTTTTTGTGTTTCTGTACAGTTGGGAAAAGCCTCGGCGGGAAGGCTTCTTGGGTTGGGACAGCCACGACCGGTATGGATGGTCAATAGGAACGGGACCAGGCGAGCCCGGCAAAGACGAACATTTCTCAGGCCGGTGAGGACACACGGCCATTGATTCAGGGAAGAGATGGGAAGGACGGTGCGCTTCTTTTCACCTGGGATGGATTACGATACCTTCTGTGAATGTGAATACTCTTGATTCCCCCATGGGCGGATTTGTTTTGTTTTTTGGGGCTGGGATTCCGACGGGATTTGATGGGACTTGTAGCCCGGCGAGGCAGGGCAGGCAGGCAGGCATACCATCATCATATGCATGGCCACGAATCAGCGGGAAGGAACTGGACTTGACACAATAGCGCGAGATCAGCGAGGAGGACGCGAGAGGCTTGATATCTGATATGGAAGATCCGGGAAGCGGGAAGCGGAAAGCTGGGATGGATGTAGTATGGTTGTTGGTTGGATGCGGCACCGGGATGAGTGAATACTCTTTGTCTTCTTCCATCCGGTAGTGATATTAGGTCGCCGGACATACAAACACCACAGAGAATGGAGATTCCATTCCATTCTACCGTCAGTCTTTCCTTTTGGCTGGTATCCCAGTTCAAAACTTGTCCATTACCATGGGAAGGAGGTCGGTCAGTCGAGTCGATCGGTCAGTCTTGGGACTGGCGATTTCTCGTTCCGAGCTACATGTACTTACAGGAACCGTCATCTTTGTTGCGCTCGAAGCCGGATGCACCATCGAGGTTTTCTGGATACGCTGCAGGTTCCGTTGCTCCATTGAAAAGGAGTCGGTCGCGTAGACGGTGAAAAGCATCGAGTCGAATATGGACCTTTCATTCTGCTCGCGTTATGTTATGTATCGTCTCAGCTTGTCATGCCATGCCACCCGATAATGACAGCAACTGTCAGGGCGCGCGCCTTCGTCCACATTTTGACCTCATATAGCGCCGTACCGCTGCACCGCTGTACCTGTACCGTACCCATGTTCTCGTATTCTGTACTGTTCCAATTTATCATGCCGATAATGTACATATGTCCTGATCCAACTCGTTCCTGCATGGCATCAATATGGGTTGAAGACCCGTGCAGACCAACTTTTTGTACCGACCCAGTCCGTTCAAACCCCCGAACCGGGATCGGGAGGGCAGAAAGATACGTGATACGCGCTTTCTCGATCATCATGTCCAACAGGAATGCGATGGGTGACCGCCCAGAAAGGAACAACGTACTGACCTCCCCCCTCAATCCAACGCTTTGGGCGCCACTAATTCCCACGTCGCGCGAAAAGGCCCGCTTCGGAGTAGGCACCGAAAGGAATCACAAGATGCAAAAGTGTCCCAAGACATGCAAACCGCCGTGATCAATGCATGGTGGCCGGTCGATCCAAATCATGATCCAACTGTTTTCCCATCGCAATCAGGAATCTTCAGGCCAGGCTTGAGATTCCTGGCTGGGTCCATAAGACCCCATTTATCTTCCCATTGTTGGGTGTCGGTATTATAGATGACTTTCCAAGGCTCGTCGAATGCTTCAAACCTACAGCACAAAGTCAGAGACCAAGGCGACGTTAATGATGATATGCAACTTACCAAAAGTATTCCGTGCCGTTTTGCAGTGCTTGACACACCCAATTGTCCATGAACGTGTTCATGCCATCGACACCGGCAACGGAACCGCTTTGCCCCGGCTGGCAGGAGCCATCAGTACCACCGCAATCTTTGCCACCTCCACTGGGCCAACCAGTCTCGCTGATGAGTTGTTTGACGTTGGGCATGCCTTGAGTCAAGACAACGTCGTGGTTCTGCCAGAAATCCCAAGTCCAGCCGGCAGCGACTTCTGCCGTCACACCAGCAAAGAACGGATGGATGTTGGACATGACGTAGTCGACAGCTTGCACAAGTTGAGCGTTCCAATTGTCGCCGAGATCAGACGTCGCGATAGGCAGATCATAACCGAGGGACTTGAACTTCGTTCGGACATCACCCAGATAAGTGATCAATTCCTGCTCCGACTGTGCCTTGTCTTCGCCCGCACGATAGAGCGCCTCGTTGCCGACGATAACGCCTTTGAAGATGGAGAGATCTTTGGTATCCGCCAGGACCTTGTACATCTGGTCCAGCTGGCGGTCGATGGTGGTCTGATTGGTGTCGATCCAGACGCCCATCCACACCTTCATGTCGGTGAGCTCAAGCCTGTCTATCGCATGAAGCACCATCTCGGTCTGATTGCAATCGGTACCATAAAGTCGAACGACATTAGTCAGTTGTGACAAGACCGCCATGTCGCGGGTGATGTTGTTTTGCGAAGGAGGATACGTGAGACACAGCGGATATTGTGTCCCCCAGGGCGTGTAATCCATTCCAGGAAATACTTTGTGGAGGTCCTTGTTGTTCATGAGAGCTTGAATTTCTGCCGAACTCTTGTCGAGGTCTCCGTTGGCTGCGGTGTCCGAGGCAGCATTGTTAGTGTCGCCGCTGGAGGAACCACCGGAGCTTGAATCGTCCGAGTTCTTGTTCCCCAGCAAACCACCCACAATTCCTGCCACGATGGCGATGACGATGACGAGGCCAATCGCAACGCCCACCCACAGTTTCATTTTCCTTTTCCCTCTGGTTTGCTCTGATAGCCACTGACTCTTTTCGGCCTGCGAAGGCCCATCGATCGCGTTGTATGCGCCGCTGGGAGTGTGGTTTTTCGCTTTGCGGCCAAAGAGCCCGCCTAGAAAACCTGCGGTACCAGCAGCAGCGACAGGGGCAGCCGAACCCCTGCCGGCGTCCCTTTGCTGGCCGGGAGGCGGGAAACCATCGTCGCCATCATCGAGTATATTGTTGGGGTTGATACTCGCTTGATTCATTAGGCCTGCAGGGTTGCTCGACTGGTAAGGAAGGTCGTGGTAGCTTGGATAGGACAGAGGTTGGCTCGCATTGGAGTGATATTCTTCTAGAGGGATGCCTCTGCCAGAGTATGCAGACGATCTGGGACCGGAAGGAGTAGGGGATGATCTGCCAGGTGTGGCGGCGCCTTGGGCAAGAGCGAATGACGAGCCGTAGGAAGTTCTATCTGGCAGCCGCGACGGAGGTGGCTGTTGGTAGGGAGCATAGGGCTGGGGATATGAACGGACAGACTCAAGACCACTCTCGCGAGCCTGACGATCCGCATTGAATCCGCCTCCTGCCACCCTGTCACCGTAATTGTCCATCGCTGTGGTCACGTCTGCGTAGGGTCGGTAAAGCTGAGGCTCGTCTCTCGAAAGTCGGTTCGGACTGGCTCTGTGAGGGGGAGGAGGGGGACCGCCGAAGTCGTCGGCGCTTGTAGGTACTGGTTGTCTCGCAAGGGCCCTGGGAGGGGAGAGGTCGCTCAGGAGATGTGTGTCTTGAGGGACAGCACGCCGGCGCGGCGAGGAAGGAGGAGAGAGTTGCTGACTGCGGCCTGGAGAGGCGGAGGCGTATCGAGGCGGCGGAGAAGTAAAGTCTCTGGCGAGTGGATCCTGGTATGGCTGTTGTTGGTAGGGTGTGTAAGACTGAGGCGGGTGTTCCTGTGCCTGCGCCTGGGCCTGAGCCTGCCGTGCGTGTGGATTTAGAGTGTGGTCATCTTGAGGCTCGAACGAGAAGTTCCTTCCGCCGTTGGACATTTTGATCCTAGCGGCTTGTCTCTCGCCTGGTTGAACTGGCAAGCAAGCACGAAGTCTTCAGTATAGCGAACGCCGGCGCAACATGTGCAATGGAATCAACTTCGGGGTCTGCAAAGCTAGCAAGGCCTACTCGATGGCAAGGTCTTCTGGGTGTATCAAAGGCTTACAACGGACGCGGCAGAGCGCTCGCCGACAGTGTGGGAGTGCTGTGTAGTATGGGAGAGGGGGCTGAGCCAAACGGCAAACGGGCAGCTGAAACGGTCGTCAGCCGGATTTCACGAACAACCCAAAGGAGTCGGCCAAGAGAATGAAGCATGGCATGGGCAAAGAGCTTATTTGTGTAGATGCAGGAAGATGAACCTGTCATTGACACTGTCGCATGTTGCTAAAGTTGGCAGTGATGGCAGTGGGGGACAGGGGGGGTGCGCCTTCACTCCGCCCTGCGCCGTTGCTATGCAACCAATTGAAACCAAGGACGATCCTCCTCCTCGTCCTGCATTGAGGCTTGGACACGACAAGCAAAGGTGTGGCTCTCCAGAGAGATACTTATCATGCTGCTCAAATGGTTGAGCTGATGTCTGTGACAATAACTCTGGCAGGCCTATGAGATTACCGAGAGTCAACTGCTCGCTGGAGAGCTGTTGTTGATTGATGATTAAAATACATGTTTCTCAAAGCAGACAGACGTAGATTTCTTGTCCGCTGATTTCTTCGGATCCAGATGCACACCTTATGCGACATCCGCCATTCCCTACCAAGATTCACCTCTTACCCTCATGCTTCATGCATGATGCCTACCTCGTCAGAGAAGCCAACAGTCCCGTTGCTGACAGTGATCAACTCCAGACCTCCTGTGGCAGTATGAACATCTCCCCGCTCTGCGCCTTTACTGGCCAGCTGTAGCTGGTTGTCGGTTGCATTCGGCGTTCCAGGCTCTGCATGAAGCTCGCGTGCGCATCGATCGTCGTTCGGATCGAACGTGAATTCGGCTAACACGAGGCTTGTGCTTGACGACTGGGAAGTGTGCAGGTCTTGATTTGACGACTCAGGACCTTTCCGGGCTGTCCAGCTAAGCATCTTGTCCTTGTTCTTGCGTAGCTTCGCTTTGCGACTGCGGGAAGTGATAGCTCCACGTCGCTTGTTTCGACGAGGTACATCCGAGTCAGATGTTGAGTCTGAAGACACCGATTCTTCTTCATCACTCCCCGGGGTCTTGTCGATGTGAGCTTCGTGCCTCGCAGACTCTGAGTCCCGGAGACGCTTCAGCGGACCGGCAGACTTGGGGCTGCTCGATAACGAAAGAGCTCCTGGTTGTCGACGGTCGATTGGGGTTCCATCTCGGGTGCACAGGCCCAGTTTCCTCAGCTTCGCAATGTCATAATAAGAAATGCATACTTTGCAGAAGAATGCTTCGTCTGCACGGTAGAGATGAGACGTCACCGTGCTCGAGCGGGTGTGTCGCTTTCTGGTCGCATCAACCGTGACTTCGTGTGTATTCCACTCCTCGTCATCCAGATTTGCTCTATCCTCTTGTTTCGAGTACTTCTGGGGTCGCACCGACTTTGTGGTCACTTGTCTTGTGATGATAACTTCAATTTGACCTCGCTTGCGGCCGGCTGGTTCTGACAAGTCGTCGCGGGCCATTGCTTCAGTCATATCAGCCAAGTCTTGTTCGAGATCGGTCGTCGGGATGTCCGCGTCTGTTTTCGAGATGTCCATATGACCTAGCAAGACATCGATCCCTTTTTGGCGGAATACCCAGGGTAATTCCAGGTACCTCACGAGCACTCCAGACTCGGAGTCACTATCACTAAACAGGTCGTCCTCTACAACTGGGTCACAGCAGCGACCTTTGAAAACGTGGCCTTCAGACCGATACCATTCTGCGCCAGCTTCGGTAGCAATCAGAAGGTTGGCGTCGCTCTGGGGGTTGCCGTCAATGTATACATGGGCGAAGAACTCATAAGGTCTCTTGGGCTTATGGCCCGGCTCGTCGCATTCCATAGCGTCTCGGGCGTTGGAAGACCTCAGGTTGTACCTGCTGTTGGGTTGGTGCTTGTCGCCAATCACTGCGTCCTTGGGTTCTGGAAACGGGAAGTCTGGTTTCACTCGAATCTGGAATCTCGCGCCATCCCGAGCTTCAATACTGGTATAGACAATTTTGCCTCTGGAACGGGTCCCGTAGGTGGTGAAAGGCGTGCCATCAACTCCTTCGATGGTGATACCGAAGCCTTGCACTGAAGGCATCTTGGCAGGAGATGAAAGTTTGGAAACACTAACAGTATTAGGTTGGTCACTCGAAGACTATTGGTGTTGTCCGAGGACTGGTGAGACTGGAGTTGGTTGGGAATAGGGCGAAAGCTGAGCCGGGAGATAAATTTGGTGACATTGGAGGCAGTTCAAGAATTGCGCCTTCAAGAGCGAGAATGCCTCATTGTGCTGCTCGAGGCCAGCTTTGTTGAGTAAATAAAGGCGAGGGCAGTGCATGTGGACTGTCGACCTCGGTCTTTGTGGCCGTCTCAACTCCTTTGTCCGGGGTACTCTTTCTTTCATCACACAACGTGAATCGCTGTCGATAGATGAAAGATAATGCAAGCCCGTGGGTGGTCAAAGTTCAGCGGCGAGGTACGGCGATCTCATACCCAAGGAGTACTTCAGCCGAAGCGCCTTCCCAACCACGGTTGCCTCCAGTGGAGAGCATGAATCGACAAGCTGGGTCGAGAAATAGATGGGACACCACCCCAGTTCGATGACCAGGCACGATCAAGAACGGGACTGTTGACCGTTGAGAATGGGACTCTCTCAGGTCGTATAACCGGAGAATGTCATAAGAAGCGCAGATCAGATGTCGGCCATTGGGCATGGCCTTGACCGAGGTCACTGCACCGCTTCCATTGGGAAACCGAAATACTCGTTCGGGTCCCTTTAGGCCCTTGCGCAAGTCATATTCCTCCACTGTATTATTCCGCCGACCTGCGTAGATAAAGTTCCCGTCGGGGGACCAGCAGGCGCTCAGACACCATGGTGGGGTGTTTCGAGGCAGAATACGTGCGACTGGTTTGGGCTGTCTCCTATCCCAGACGCGTATCGCGCCGTCGATGGAAGTCGCTAGGAAGGTTGAGTCAGAAATACGCGGTGCCTCGCTGTCCTGGATCGTTTCTTCATCATCAGCATGCCTTTCCAGATCATCTGCGTGTCTCAGCCCATTCGTCATCGGTGGCTCAGTAGAATCAGGTACCCCATTCGTCAGCTCGCCAGCAGATGTTTGTTGCTGAGAACTGCCTGGGAGGGTAGCTGCAGTATCGTTGGTGGAGTCAGTAGAATCCAGCATAGGGTGATCTACTAAATCTTCCGGTTGTGGTCCATTCGCCATTGCCCGACTCATCTCGTCGTCCTCAACACCAAAATCATCCGTGAGACCTCCTCCGTTGGCCATGACACCTCCATCATCGCCAAAAAGATCGTCATCCCCACCATCTCCGAACAGCGAATCTGGGGTCGCGACAGTCGGATTTTCTTGGGTATTCTGACTGGGGAGCTCGCTCCTGGTGCCATTTGTGAGGGATTTGCCGTCGTTCGATGAAAATGTTCCATTGGATACAACGACCTCTCCGGATTCTGCGGGAACGGGCACCGATGAGACCGGCCGCGTTTCGATCGAGGATATCTGGCTAGCGCTGGCGGCGAACGCCGTTCGAACCTGACCAGTATTCAGGTCCCAATCTAGGACTGTCTTGTCCCAGCTTCCAGAGAGCAGGCTTTTCTCGTCCGAAGAAAGCGTAAGAACCGAAACGGCGGACGTATGCTTCTGGAGCAAGGTGATCTCTCTGCCTTCGTCGTGTCGGATGGACTGCAGCCGAATCGGACCGGAGGCTGTACCAGACAATAACCACAGTCCCTGGCTATGGCAAGCAAGAGAATACACTGGCGACAGAGTCTGGGTGGTCTGTGGTCGAGCATCCCAGTTCTCCCAGTAGCTCATCAGCACTCCGGCTTTAACAACGCTGTCGACGAAAGGGTGTCTTTG
This sequence comes from Phialophora tarda, assembly GCA_016109495.1. Lineage (NCBI taxonomy): Eukaryota > Fungi > Ascomycota > Eurotiomycetes > Chaetothyriales > Herpotrichiellaceae > Phialophora > Phialophora tarda. Next base: position 178,080 of record JADWPL010000038.1, on the reverse strand, counting down.
TGCTACGGTAAGCGCGAGCTTGTTGTTGATAGAGTCAACCCAATTGAACTTGCGAATGTAACCGTCAGAACCCCCGGTAAAGACCCATCGCATATCTCCTGTGGTGCAAACAGCGTTGATAGAAGTGCTATGAGGCGCGGCGACGGTGGGGACAATATCGTACGTCAATGCATTGAGATATTCGGCGGAGATGTTAGACGCCGTTGCAGCGCCTCGCGAAGAGTCTGCCTGCGTAGAGATAGCTTGTTGAGGACCGTCCTGTGTCGCGTTCGGCTCGCCAGAAGTATCTTCGTTGTCAGATTGCTCAGATTGGCTCTCGCCATCGTCGTCCTCGTCGCCTTCACCCTCAGCATCTCCATCGCCCTCGACATCTAGATCACCGTCGCCGTCGCCATCCTGGTCCATGTCTGCATCGCCATCGATTTCACCATCGCCATCAACATCGTCCAGATCTTGCATGGCTTCATCATTATCATTGTCGAAGCTCCCATCCTGGGAACGCTCGTCATCTTCGTCGAACGCAGGCATAGTGGCTATCACATGACTCCGCGGCAGAGCTGACTTTGGGTGATACCACAGCGACGTGATAACGATGATGGGGGGTCAGGAATAAGAAGCAGAGACATTTCGTCTTCCACTGGCATCGGGGATTCTCAGACCCAACCATTCTACATGAAGTCTAGCGCTGCGCTATGTCAACATATGATCCTCCGGAGCTTGGTTGGAGCAATCTTGCAATTGATGCAGGGCTGCACTGTCGTGACTGTCGACCGCTTCCATACTTAATACGAGTGAATTAATTATCACTGATAGCACTATCCCTCTGAGCCTTTTTACTTGTCTCGATCCTGGTAATGCCTTTGCTATCTGAAACATGCTGATAACTTCTTAACCTGATGGACTTCCGACACCGGGCTATCCTCTCAGTCTCCAAGACAAAAATGCTGGCTTTTCTTTAATGCTCGCTATATTACCTGCGGGTTCAAAAAAATGTTTGCTGATTTTACTTGTACTGTTTTGCTGCAGCTTGAAGCTACCAATACCTTCCTTCACTAGAGAGTGGTTGCTGTCAGAGCCGGTGGGTTTGTGCGGCTGCTCGCATTCCGCTTTACTCCTTCTCATGCGCTGTGAAGTGTTCAACACTGACCGCACTCACAGCTCCACATCCGTTTCAGAACTGCTGCCACTCAACAGAGTCTCTAGGAGCCTTTCACAGTACCGTCAAGACAAGCCTGTGAACCCCTCGTCACACTCCTCATCGTCATCGGAAGAGGATATCTGTGTTCCTAGATTAGCACTCAGTTCCTTGCTCATCAATCCTCGACGGTTTATGAGTGATCCGCCACTGCTCCAATCATCGCCGCCATTCTGGTCAGCATGGCGCCTGGACGTGGCATCAGCAGCCGTGGACGAGGGCGAGGGAACCGTCTAGGTGGCAGAGCATCCGCTGGTAAATCACATCACCGTCTCGGGTCCTGGTCTCAAGCCAGACTTACAGCAGTCCTCACTGGCAAATGACTGACGAACATCTCATCAGACGTCCGACACTCATTCGCCTCACTCGACAACAATGGCGGTAGGTTCGAACCCTGATTTGAAAGTACATCACGGACTCAGCCGATGCCACTTGCGTTCGAATCTCACCGCGCACACGTTGCTGACCACATCCTCAGAGATGAATGCAGATCTCGCGGAACGTTTCAAAGGTCCATCCCGCCCTCCAAACACACACAACACTGTGACGAGTGCTCTGGAGGACGAGCTCGACCTCACCCTCAATCTCGACATCCGCGATTATGTCTCGAACCAAGAACAAATTGAGTCCATTCCTAACGGGGACGAGTGGCTTTCACAGCCAGAGATCCCGACAAATAAAGAACTGTTTGCTGCCTTCGCTGATCTTACACCAAACAAGGTTAACGGCCCCTACAAGAGCAAGGACCGATACCTGAGAACGCACTACGAACTGATCCGAGAAGATGCAGTTGGCTGCTTTCGCGATGCTATTCATGACTTCCGGAAGGATCCCTCAACTGGAGACACGCACACATTCTCCGTCTACGACCAAGTTCACATCGTCGGGTTCACGTTCTCTCGCCGAGGTCTGGCTGCGAGGGTCAGATTCTCTACGCGGCGCGCTGGCAAACGAATCAAGTGGGAAAACAGCAAGAGGCTTGTTAGCGGCAGCATTGTCGCTCTAATTCCTGCCACGGCGAAGGTCATTGACTTGAACGACATGGTGGTGGCCGTCGTGGCTGCAAGACCGTTGCAAGGCGTCATGTGTGAGCCCCCAGAGATCGACATCCACTTTGGCCGACCTGAAGATATACAGCTTGACCCGCAGAAAGAGTGGCTCATGATCGAGGCGAAACAAGGGTACTTTGAAGCTTATCGTCATACACTGAGGGCTTTACAGAAGCTTAGCCAGGAGAAGTGAGCCCTCCAGCCTCATATGCCTCTTGACCTTGCTGACCGTATGCAGGTTCCCCTTGTCCGACCACATCTGCCACCTTGAACCTTCAGACGAGCCTCCTGCCTACATTCAGCAATACCCCGTACTGGATCTTAGCGCTGCCGTGACAGACCCTGCTCAGAAGAAGGAGTACCTCAAAATCGATGTCACAAAAGACTGGCCTGCCGCCCCCTCCAACTCACTGGACAGCACGCAATGGGAGGCTCTGAGAGAGATACTGACCAAGCGCCATCCCATTATCCAAGGCCCTCCTGGTACCGGCAAGACGTATGTCTCACGTGTCGCAGTGGAAATCATGCATGCCAATCGAAAGCCAGACGATCCACCCATCATCATCGCTGCCCAGACGAATCATGCACTCGATCAGCTTCTCGGACACATTTCTCTCTTTGAACCAAACTACATCCGACTGGGAGGCAGATCCACCACGCCTGAAGTCAAGAAGCGAGCGCTTTTTGAGATCCGGCAGGGTGAGAGAATCAGGCCCATTCCCGGGGGCCTCTTCGGCAAGTCGAACACTCTGTTGACAAGGCAAACCAAGGGGTTGATAGAACTGCTTGAGCCATTGGTCAAGCCCGGTCCTGATCCCTGGTCTACTGATCAAGTCTCTGGTCCCAAGATGTTGCAGAAATTGGGAGTTCTCACTGCACAGCAAGCAAAATCGCTTGAAGAGGGCGCTACGCAATGGGTTTCAGCAACTACCGACCTTGACGCTCCAATACGACTGTGGCTGGGCAAAGCACTGGTGCCTTTCGAGGTTGATTACGTCAAAGAGGACTATGGCTTCGAAGAAGGTGACGATGTCGACCTTGAATTTGAGCAGCTCAGAGAAAACGAAGACTCCACGGGCGTCAATGATCAAGAAGACATTGAAATCTTGAGAGGCCCGTGGCGTGAATTTCGCGACCAATTTATGGTCTCCGAACCGTCTACACCAGATCTGGGTAGAGCAGTGAAGCTTTTGGAAACCGCAACGGACATGTGGAAGATCCCTGACTACTACCGTGCCCATGTGTATCATTTTATGCAGTCCCAAGCAAAGGCCGAGATCACGACCAGGTTCCGCGAAGATGCAAAGGTCTACAACAAGCTAGTGAAAGACAATCTTGTTGGCAAGTGGGAACAAGATGTGGTCTACCTGCGACGAGCCTCTATCATCGGCATGACCACTACCGGTTTGAGCAAGTACAGACCCCTCATCTCGGCTCTCAAGCCCAAAGTGGTCCTCATTGAAGAAGCTGCTGAGGTTCTGGAAGCTCCTATCACGGTGGCCTGCACAGACAAGCTTGAACATCTCATTCTCGTTGGGGATCACCAGCAACTACAAGGGCATTGCAGCGTTCAAGAGCTAGAGAATCAGCCTTTCTACCTGAACGTGTCGCTCTTCGAACGCCTCGTACGAAACGACATGCCCTATAAGACGCTGCTTCAGCAACGTCGTATGATGCCGGAATTTTGCCGTCTCGTCGCAAGCCTCTACCCAAGCCTGACCAACCATTCGAGTGTTGTCAATCGTCAGCTTGAGACCTGGGGAACAGGTGAGGTCAGATCTTTCTTCTTTGATCACCCATGGTGGGAAGCAAAAGACGAATCGATGTCGATATTCAATCCCGAGGAAGCCAAATTCGTTGCCGGGTTCTACCGCTATCTATTCAGAAACGGTCTCGATCCCACTCGTGTCACCGTCTTGACGTTCTACAACGGACAGCGCAAGCGAATCCTCCGTGAGTTGAAGGAATTTCCCGAGTTTCGGACATACGTCAACGTCAAGACCGTGGATTCATGTAAGTTAGCAGTTCAGCAGACGTCATGTTGACTGTACTAACCTCACCCAGACCAAGGAGAAGAAAACGACATAGTCATTCTGTCGCTGGCTCGGAACAATCAAGAAGGCAAGATTGGCTTTTTGCACAACGTCAACAGAACTTGCGTGGCTCTGTCCCGAGCGAAATACGGGTTCTATATCTTCGGCAATTCTGACATCCTCATGCGCAACAGTGTGTTGTGGGAACACGTCATCACTCTGATGGATTCGAAACCTCGACGGCGCGGCGAAGGATTTCCGGTGATGTGCAAACGCCACAATATTACTACGCTAATGAGCTACCCAGAGGATTGGGAGAAGACTGACGGTGGCTGCGCGCAGCCATGCGGCATGGCACTACAGTGTGGTCATTCTTGCCATCTTCTGTGCCATCCCTACCCCCACGACAGAGTTCAATGTGCGGAACATTGCGGATACACCTTGTCTTGTGGTCACGGATGCTCGAACAAGTGCGGAGAGACGTGCTTTTGCCCTTGTGAAGACTTCTTAGCATTCAAACAAGCGGAGGCGGTGGCGAAGGAGTCAACCGACATGGATCCCGGCTTGAGGAGTGCGACTCAAGATGTTGGTGGAACTCATGTGAATGGTCAGGAACTTCCCGCGCGTGGCAGCACATCTTACTTACCTCAACAGGGCTCTACACTCGATCGCGAGAATTGGCAGCTGCATCTAGCTTCGGCTCGGGGTCCTCCCGATAATTACTCAACCGATCAGCAAGCCTTGAGAATCGGACATCGAATATGCGGAACTGGGAATGGCCCTCCACAGCGGGCAGGCCACACGACTTCGTTGACTCCAGGAGATCAGGTGCAATTGCAGAGAGGATGGAAAGAATTTGCGCAGGGAGGCTTTGTCGCTGATGATGAACGGCTAGGGAACATGGTTGCACCGTCAATGCCCCCGTCACCACGTGGTGGGCATGGATCGGGAGGTGACTTTCAGTTACCACCGGTCAGGACAGAGGCAGTCAGAGTCCTGAGCAATGGCAGAACCAGCGTTCTGCAGGAGTACCAACCTGGACCGGTCTACAACTCGGGTGTTCCATGTAACACTGAGAGCAGAGGTTCCGCTTCTCCGATCGACCTCGGAGCTGGTGAGTCGTCGAATCCCAGCAGCATGGCACGCAATCAGTCCCCTCAAAGAGCGGCGAAGACCCTCATCACGCTGTCGCCCGCATCGGACCACCCAAGCTCATCAAAGCCTGACGAAGACACGATTGCTGGAGACAGTGCAATTGAAGATTTGAGGGATTTGAATGACCTTTTTCGGGCGTTTTGAACAAAGAGAAACCGTCGGACGGGCGATCGAAGGTTCAATCTAACACGAGTCAGACTTGGCTCATAATCCCAAATCGTGGCCTCGGTGTTGGTGCTCGCGCTCAGATGGACCAGCAAGAATGCGCTGTTTAGACCCGCGGATTCGGGGGGTGATCGAATGCTGGGCTGGACTGGAACATTCATTCTGCGGCATGCTTCGTACAGTAGAATCAATTAGACTACTACTAGACCGCCGAAACAAGATCTCTTGTGTTACAAAAGTCACGTTAAAAAAGGTATGCCAAAGTGCCTTGTGGACATACAATAGAATTCATTTCGCCACTGCAAGATGACCCATATGCAGGACTAAGTACAGGGTATTAGTTGGGGGTTTGCCACTTGCATTCCCGTATCTATACAAATCTCGGAGACGACAGCCGTCATGTCGGGTTGCTTCCCTCCTTCTCCGCAACACGGCCGTGTTGATATCATAGTGACCGGCGAAGGTCCCAGGCTTTCCAGCACACAATGCCACCTCAAACACCCGGCGCCGAGGTTTGGCAACTTGGTTCACCCACAATGAGATGAGATCGCAATGCTCCTTTGGATAGTGATGATGCTTCCGAGCCGGTGATCCGACCATAACATCCTTGCAATATCGGACGCTGGGCGAGGTGCTTGAACGTCCAGACAGACGCCGCAGCATGTAAGTGATCGGCTTGCCGGAGGGTGTCCAGCGGCACTGTCATGGCAAGGGTGCACCCCATGAATGCCAAACGCCCATTCCAACAAGTGTCCGCACTACGGCGAGGCAGTATCGAACAACCGCTGATCGAAGCTGCTTTGGCACTTCTTGCTGCGCATGGCATACACCTTGTTCTGTGGCGGCCTTCGCGGCTGCGGCGACCGGGGTTACTCATCCATCTTTTCGTACTTTAATCTTCGCATGATCATAGCAGGACCAAACCCAAAACAACGGCAAAGGTAGTTGTCAAATATCCGTATCGATTCGTTGATAACTCGAACGAGTCTGACGTGAGAGCACTTGTGGTGAAGATGAGGTCGCTGGTGATCTGACTCGAGTTGAAGCAGTTGCTTGCATTGACTTCCGGCACGTCCTTGGGTTCGGCAAATGTGATATCGACGCAGTTGTACAAGGCAGCACCGTGGACGGCTGTCTCGATGACTTGGATGGTCGCGTTGTCCCCGACATTGACGGTGAGGTTGGCCGGAAGGGGAACCTGGGGGAAACAGAACGACCCGGGATATGGGTCTTTGCTGGGCCCGATGATTTGGACGCCGGAGAGCATGACATTCGACATGTTCGGTGGGTTTGTCCCCAGACCCAAGTTGATGTAGATGAAGGCAGATCCGTGTCCTTGGAACCATCCAGGTTGGAATGCGACTGCTCCGCCTTTCAACGGCCATTTGGTGCGGTTTGTCGAGGTGGGCATACCGCCGCCTATGCTTGTCAGTTCGCCAGCACATCAGCCGATGGGGTGGAGAAAGCCTTACAGGGATACATCCATTGCATGCCATATGGATAGAGATAATCTTGTCCTTCGGCGAATGTTCCCAAGCCATCCGTCTCATCAACCGTGCCGTTCGAGTGCAGATTGTCTCCTCTCCAACCGGGGTACGTAATGACGGTATGTGCATGTGCGAGGCTGAGGAATGTGAGTATGGCGACGGCTATCGACGAGACCGAGCGTGAGGGCATTCTGGCAGCGTGGTTTCGGCGTGTTCCCGCTTATCTGTGTGACTGCGAAGAGGACGGAAGGTACGGCCTTTAGAGGAAGATCACACAGTCAAGTGTGCTTCGGGTCTTGCTGACTCTGGTCGTCGATGTGGTCGGAAAAGCTTTAGGGTCAGTGACCAGGTCGGCGAGGTCGCAGTGGAGAGCTTCGCTCGAGGTGGAAGACCGTCTTGGAGCCATGTCGGCGGCGATCCAGTGTTATAGGACTTTCTGCCTGTGGCCAAGGTGATTGGGATTAGGCCAGACGGACAACCGCCCAGCCTGCGAGTCGACTTGTTCACTGAGCACGAAGCAGTGTGATGTGTGCAGCGATTGGCCACGGAGGGGAGAGCTGGGCGGCAAAACGGTCGAGGTTGCCCACGTCTCTGGGCGCTGATTTGTCGGGCGCTGCTTACCACTGACAGGGATTACAGCCAGGGCACTTGCCCCTCCACTCCAGAGCCAGCTCGCCCGAGAGACTCGAGCTTGAAGCCCGGCGTGGACCAGTAATCGCGGGCGTGTGATCCCCACTCCCAAATCGAGGAGTGACTTCTGGGTGATTTCTCTCTCAGGTGTCATTTCGACTCCCCCGACGCTCCCAGAGACATTCGAGCCCGCCAGCGGCAACCCGCGTCACGCGCCTTTCTGTTTACATCGAAGACACAGCGCATTTGGCGGTTGCAAAGATTGCCTTATCCTTAACCCGCCGTTCAGGAGAGTGAAAGAACTCCCACTGGACGCCAACACTTGCAAAAATCGAGAAGGCGGACAAGCATCGTTAGGTCTTACAGATGCGTTGTGGCGGGCCTGAAGGCTGATCAAGTCTATCGATCCTGGTCTGCCGACGTTCCTGGCACTTGCTGACCGAACTTCGGCTCGGATTGGCCGATAACGTACTTTGGATGTGCCTCGGTGAGCAGCCAGTGCTTCTTCTCCGGGTTACTGTGCCTGATTATCGAATCACGTCCCCTGCGTGTATGTTTTTGGATAGTCCTACGAGGCTGGCAACGACCCCCGATCACTGTTCAGCCTCGTGCTTCACTCCCACCACAACCACAGCTTGAATCTTTCCTCAAAGTAACCTATATTTCGTTACGTGGCTTTCGCTGCAGTCATCTGCACCGTCTTTGGCCGTGGTTTGCCCCCTTTTACACCCAAATTCACAGGAACATGGCTCAAGTAAGCCATTTTCTGTGCGCTCGGACGAGTAGAACCTTGTCGGAATATGATTGCTTTCAAATGCTCAAAGTCGATGGAGCATGGATTACAAATGAAATGTTTCGAAAGGGCCTGAGATGGACCGTCTAATGAATATAAAAGGCGGTCTCTCCACCGCCAATCTCAAAACTCATGTTGAAAGTCACACACTATCGCCAAAGCTCGCCTTTGTGGTTGATAGAACAGCAATTGCAAGGAAGTCTCACTACATCAAACAGATCCAACATGCCCTCATATCTGGTGACAGGCGCCAATCGTGGCATCGGAGTGAGTACGAGACTTCCGGAGAGTCGGTCAATCCGTACTGACAATTTTGCAGTACGCCTTTGTGCAGCATCTGGCCAAAGACCCAGCAAATACCGTCATCGGCATTGTGCGAGACAAGGCCGCTGCGGACAAATCTGTTGCTGCTGATGGGCTCAAGAATGTCACCATGGTCCAGGCCGAAATCGCAAACTACAAATCCCTCCTAAAGGTCAGAGACGAGGTTGCCGCGATAACTGGCGGCTCGCTCGACTACTTGATCAACAATGCGGCATTCATTGATCGGAAGAGCATGGGCAAGGCACTGGATGACTTCGACGACGAAACCGAACTGTTGGAGGACGCCCTTTTGGAGTCCTTCAAGGTCAACGTGGTCGGCATCATCCATACCATCAACGCATTCCTGCCACTGTTGAAGAAAGGCTCAGCCAAGAAGGTGGTCCTCATCTCGAGCGGCATGGCCGACCCGGCGCTCATCAATTCCGGCATCGCAACCGACGCTCCCTACACGATTAGCAAAGCTGCCGCGAACACGGTCATCTACAAGTACAATGCGAAATACAAGAAGGAAGGGATCCTGTTCTTCGCACTGTCGCCTGGTGTAGTTGCAACTTGGGGAGATGGAGCAGAACCAGAGGTGATCGGTGACCTGAGAAAGAGCGCTCCTGGCTGGCCAGGGCCCCTGACGCCGCTGGAGTCTGCAGCAGCATGTGTCAACGTGATTCACACTTTCACTGCAGAGGAGAATGGCGGCTCGTTTGTTTCCCATCATGGGAACCAGCAATGGTTGTGAGAGCCAGGTACAAGGAGAGGTCAATGAATCCAGATCAAAACAATGTAGACAATAAAAATCTCAAGACATAGACAACTCTTGCTACGCCCCGTCGGTTGATTCTCGGAAGAATTCCCGGTTTCCAGCCCACTTTGGGAGATTTGTGCGCATGCAGAATCGTATCTAAATGCTTCAATGCGCGAGTGAGAAGACTGTTAGTCAAGATGTTGCCAGATTCGAATTCTCTGCCGCCGCCGCCGCCGCCGATCCTTGACCGGACCAGCACAATATACTCCCGCTCCATGCGCAGTGAGTGATGTTTGACCTGTCCACTTTACAACCACGTCAATCTCTCCTCCTCCCGACCGACATAGGACTGTAGCGACCTCGTTTCTGGTGCCTGTGCCAACCTTGCGGGCAGCATCGTCGAGATGCCACATACGAGCCACAGAAAGAAGAAGCATATCCAGAACAAGAGAACAGAGATCCTGGACGACGATGGCTGGACGCGAATCACCTCCACGTCTGCTTCCGCAGCCAGAATCCCCAGTACCGCATCGAAGCCTACCGCAAACGAAACCTCGACCACAGCTGGACACCATCAGCAAAGCACAAGCGCAAGCGACTCATTCCCACCTCGCGACCCCATGCCCCCCATCCCCGGATCGACGCTCCAGTCCATGCTCTCTCAGTTCAACAGGATCGAAATCCGCTGGCAGGCCACAGATCTATGCAAAACACTCATACACGTCCTGGAGGAAGAGATCTTGACGAGCACCACCGGACAGGCTCACGCCATCTCCACGTGCGTCATGCTCGGCAGCGGCTCCTTCTGCGGCGACGCCGCATACTGGATCGACAGGCACGACTCGGCGTACTTCCAGCTCGCGGCTTTCAAGACCGCGGTCCGCACGGTGGGGAGGTTGCAAGGTCGAGATGTGCCCGCTTACGCCCAGGAGCCGAACTTCAATGACTTGGACGCCGAACTGCTTCACGCCCTTGATGTGACGAAGGTGGATCATCCGCGGGGGTTCGAATTACTGGATAGGGACTCTGTTGCATATTCGCCGGCTGCGGAACGGGAGGTCGAGGCGGAGATTATGGCGAGAAGGCCGAGGGTTTGGCTCCATCGATCGTTGAATCACCTGTTGCAAGAGGGGGATTCGGAGAGTGAATCGGCGAACGAGTTCGCGACGAGCCACGAGAACATGGGATTGCCGGCCTTGGATGTCAAGAACTTCCCATTCCACGGGTCGGTGATTTGGTGGAGAAAGAGAGATCAAGACGAAGACCAAGACCATGTCATCGGGGAGTTACATACCTGACCGAGCGACTGACTGTCTACGTCTAATCTCGATACTTTAACTCGATGCGGGCGTGGATGTCTACTTGATCTCAGAACTCTTCACCACCGTGCCGAACGCATCGCTCAGCTCCTTCAACGTCGCCTCGGTGACATCCGATCCACTGAGCCCAGGGATATCCCGATCTCCGATAGCATCCCCTGCCAGCACGACATTATAACCCAGGTCGTTCCCCTGCCTGGCCGTCGTGCTCACGCACACGTGAGCCATGTACCCCGTCAGGACGGTCTTCTTGCCCCTCTCGCCCAAGCCGGTCAGATAGTCATGCAGATCCGTGTTGGCGAAGCTGGAGATGGCTTGCTTCTCCACCACCTTCTCGCTAGGCCGGGCCTTCAACTCGTCAAACTCCTCGGCCAGGGCCGTGTTGGGCGTGAACACCGGCGCTCCGTCCGGGGTCTTATGCACGACGTGGACGATGTTCTTCCCGTCGCCGGCGGCGCGATATTTCTCCAACAACGAGGCGATGGCCTTGCGTGTCTGCTCCACATTGACGGTCTTGAGATGTCCTTCAGCATATCTGATCGCCTTTGGTCAGGATTCGATGCATGTCACCTTCATACGGGGGGAGCGGGGGCATCAAACGCGAGGAGGTGTTCAATGCTTCTCGCCAGGGCTTTACTTACTCGTTCTGCGCGTCGATGATGATCAACGTGCTATCGCTGGGGGACGCCGTCGCCGGGGGCGCACCCAGCAGATCCCTCAATGATTTGACTTGGGTTGCGGACGTCATGTTTTGATGTGAGTGGAGTTCGAGGACGGGTTCAATCTAGAAGCACAGGATGGATGGGTGGGTGGGTGAGTGGGTGGATGGGATGATCGAGACAGAGAAATCGAACGGATACAAGCCGTAGCAGACACGGCACTCTTTATATACCCTTTTCAGTCTTAGTCAGTTCCTCCGTTGGAGCGAGTCTCCTACTCCTACATACCGAGTCCACTACTAGACAATGCCATGCCATGCCATGCAATGCCCTGCCATGACATGCCATGCAGCGCGTGAGCCAGACTGGTTAGTTAGTTCGAAGAAAGTAGTAGCGCTTTGACGCATTTCGTGCTGACAGATCAGATCGGATCGGATCTGCAGTACCGAGTACTTCTCCTACCTACCTAGTACCTAACCTGTACCTTAGGTACCGACGGACCTACATAGCGAGGATAGGTACATAACAGTATCGATTTGTCGAGCGTGTACTCAGTACGAGTACCTACCTAACAGTCTGTACCCCATGTACCGTACAGAGTCTATGACCACGATGATGATGCCATCCGCGGAGAACGGCCTCGCTCTCCAACGACTGAACTCTGCTACGAGTACTCGGTACTACATACTAGTAGTATTACCTACGCTGGCCTGGCTGGCCCGACCCCTCACTTGAGTTTCTAGTTTCTAGTTTCTCGCTTCCCGATCCTCGTTGCCCCAGATCCCATCATCCGGGCGGAAAGTGATTTGATTGGTTTATGCATGTGCATAGTAGTGTGTACGAGGTATGGAGTAGGAAGCTCTCTCTAGATACTAACTGTCACAAATTACGCATCCTACTTACTACTTACACTCCCCCTACCACACTGCCTCTACCACACTGGCTCGACACGGGAATTCATCTTACCTAGCAAATCACGAACAAGTGGCGCGCTCGTTGGTAACAACAGCAACACTAGACACTGCTTGGCCGTGAGACTGAAATTTGAAATAAAAAATCCTCCGGAGAAGATGCGATATGCCACATTGGTCACGGCAGGTCTGGACGTGGAAATCGTCTACAAAACCCAATTCATTTCAACACCTACGTACCCAAATCCACCCTACATCCCAGTAAGCGTGGGCAAGAAGCTACATACTTTTGTCATTGACCCAGGTAGGTCTTGCTATCATGTACACAGGGAGGACTGCCCAACACATTGTATGCACATGAATAGTGAATCTGGCTTGATCGCTTTCCTGGAGATGACCGCCTCCACATTAGCCCTGTTCCTCTTTCCCGTCTCGCACCATCTACAATCTTGAGCCGTGGATGATCTTCATGTCAACAACCAACTCGCGGCCGCCATCGTTGATGACCAGGACGCGAACACTGCCTCGGCCGTCACTGAATGCCCGGTCAATGCGTTTGAACAGGCCGCCCTGGTCAACAACGGGCAGCCCCTGCTTGACATCGCCGGTCTCTGTCATGCAGACAATCTGGCCATCCTCACGAATGTCCAAGACGCGGTATTGCTTGAAGACGGGACCGAGCATGGTCTGAACGACCACCGACGGGGCAGGGTTACTGATGAAGGAGGTCTCTTCGTGCAACTGACGGGTGAATAGGTCGACACCGAGGTAGCGGTATTGTCCAGTTTGCGACGACATGCTGATGCGGATGACCTGCGAAGGACGACCCTGGAGAAGGAGAATGTCACCGATGCGGATGAAGTGACACTGAATGGGCACGCCGCGGCCGCTGAAGCGTGGCTCAACGTAGCGGACTTGCTCAACAGAACCATCACGGACGCGACTTGGGCCGGAGGTCTCTCTTGTGTCGCTCACCACCACCTCGTCACGGCCACCATCGTGGTGGTGCGAGAAGGGGTGCAGGATGCGGTCGGCAGCGCGCTCCACGCCACGGCGGAAGCTGTGGTATTGGCCTTCGTCGTCGTAGTAACCCATGTCTCTTTTGATCGGTTGATCGACCTTGATTTCTTCCTTCTGGACAGTGACTTCGGCTCTTGCTGGACGACGGCGTTCGTATTCGACGTCGTAGGTTGGATCGACGCGTCGACGATACTCTCGCTCGGTAACGTCTAGTTGAGTCTCGTAGGTCTTGTCGTAGGTCTGGCGGCGGTCGTAATCGACTTCGACGTGGTCTCGGGTGTCACGACGATCGATTTCGATGTCAACGTTGGTAGCCTTGTACTCGGCGGGTGCACGGTACCTGTGGGGCACAACGTGTCAGCGGCAGATGGTCAAAGCAACGACGCAAGGGCACAAAGCACGGAGCAATCTGGGGTGCATGTCAACACGGGACGCGAGGAGGCACGTACTTCTCGCGAGTAAGCTCGACTTCAGGGTACTTGCGGTCACGCTCTTCGTAGACTCGAACGTCGTCTCGTTGGTATTGCTGTTGGTCGCGGCGTGGACGGTTGTCTCTGAAGGAGATGTCGACCTCTTCCTTGGAGAACCTAGTATCTTCCCGTCCGACGCGCGAGGAGGGTTGGGGGAGTTGGACTTCCCCTTCTACCTTTGTGATGGTAGTTTGTTGGGCAGAAGCGTCACTCCTGTACGTTGACGGGAAGACACTAGGCGGGATGGGGACTCTGGCGTCAAAGTCCAGATTGCCAGTTTCAAAGGCGCCTCAACTCTCTTCTCCCTTGCGGCAGTCGAGAGTCAAGACTGTCTTCTGGGAAAACTGGTCTGAGGGGAAATGGGTGGTGGGTACGTTGAAGCTTGGAAGCCAACAATGCACGCTGAGCAAATGGATGGGGAAACTGGGGTTGGGCAAGAGGGCAGTGATTTGTGTGAAGCGAGAAGGAAGGAAAGAGGAAAAGGAGGACCAGCACACCCGATTGTTTACTTATGGGACAGCAGAGAGTGGAGCAGCGAGTCTTGGGTCTGCCACACGCTCGACTTGTCCATCGCGCTGAATCACAACAAACAGTTACCGGGGCAATCTCCACCGCCAAATCTCGCCCGGATTGCCTTTCCTGTCGCCAGCACACGCTTCGGTTGAGCGCTCCTTCGCTATATTGAAGACTTTCAAGTCCATCGAAACTCGACAAGTATCGTCCTAAGGCTGCGGACGGCACACTCGCCCACCTCCAGCCTGCCCGTCTGACGCTCTCTGTGTCGAGCCGTCGTCCCAGCCTGTCGAGCCCACAGATCGATCTTTCGTGTTGCCCGATCATTGGCCTCGTCTTACCTTCATGCCTGACCAACGCAGCCACAGAAGCAGCTCGTGCATTGTCCCAACCCTCCCGGAACTCGCACAACACACCAAAGAGCTTCAGCCACCCACACCGGGGAATCGTGCCTCTTGACATGAAGAGAGGGCCTTCCGTGACGCGTGGATGAGGCCTGCAGATTCTCAGCTGGAGTGGTTCTGGCTAGCTGCATTGGCGCATATGCACGTCGGACTCCTGCAGCTCGCAAACCCATACACCAACGGCAGGCAACATCTACAAGGATGGATATACTTCAGCAGTTACCACATACAGGTCCAGGCATGTGGAAAATTCATAACGATTGTTTCAATTGCTTTTGACAGTTGCCTTCCTGTCCTCTGACTTTTGCCCTCTTTGTCTACCTGATCTATCCAATCGTCTTTCCCCCAAGTAGCCAACCATGTTACGCTCTCGACGCTTGATCTTCGTATTCATGAATGCCCATCCCACGCGCCTCGCTATGCTTCCAACTCAAAGCTGGTGTATGTATGTTGCATCCGTCCTTCGGAGCAATCGCCGCGTTAGTGCCTCTGCACACAGTTCCATTCATACTGCCGTCATGATTAGCTGGAATGCTCGTGCATATGCCACGGGGAACTCACCACTCTCCCGTCCTCATCCCCAGTGTAGACGACCTGTGGCATCGGCAGGATGCAACTGATCCCTGCGCTTACGTTTGCTCCATCATCCCGGCTGCTGTCAGCATGATTGAGCTGTCGAATGAGCTCCAGTTCAAACCGCCCACCACGGACCACTTTACTCCAGATCCGCACTTGACCCCTCTTGTGGCCCGTGAAGACGAGGTCACGTTCAAGCCACTCGTTGCCCGCTCCTTCGTAGCATGCGCAAGAGACAATGCTGTCCTGTGACCGGTCTCCGGAGTCCTGTCTCAGAAGCAAATCACCGTTCAATGTGTACATGCTGATCTCGTGGCCATGACAGAGTACAATGTTACCTGTCACATCGTTGATGGCAGCACATTGCACCTGCTGCTCATCGCCCAATTTGCGGATGAACTCGCACCGATTGAGGTCCCAGAGCATCACTTGTCCATCGGTGGACGCTGACAGCAACGCGTTGAACGATCGTGAGATCGCCAGAACACTCACCGTCTTGCGGTGGCCAAAGAGCGTGGCTCGGGGATGCAATTCCACCGACTTGCCGCTTTCGATGACGGACCATATGGCGATGGTGCAGTCGGTGCCGGCGGTGATGAGGGTCTTTGAGTCTGTGAACAAGGCACAAGACAGCTGGCCAATGTGCAAGTGTTCAAAGAGACCCAGCTGCTTCCTGCTCTCGGTCGAGTAGAAGCGCACGCTGTTGTCGGAGAAGCCCCATTCAAGGTACGTGTCGTAGTCGGGAGGGATATTGAGTCTGAATGGGCCGGAGCACAGCAAGCGATCCGACTTCCACGAGAATCTGAGTGAGGCCACCCGTTCTCCAGTCTCCAGTAGAGTGGACGGCAGCCGAGTCAACGACTCCGCAGCGGTGTCTAGTCGTTTATAGCGGTGACGAATTTGTTCTCGCGCTGGATGAGGCTTGGTGAAGATCTGATACGGGGTCTGGCCGAAATTGTGGATGATGCCAATAGTGGCCAGACGTTCCAGCGGATCAGTAATGGAGTCGAGATCTTTCGCACCCTGATAGGAGAGATAATGGAACACGTTGACGGCGTCGATGGCCGCCTCACCCTTCTGTTTGCTGCCGAAGATCAAGTCGATCCATTTGTGAAGATTCCGGCTGACATACGGACTTTCAAGCGCCTCACGCTGCTTTGCGATGAAGATGCGCGGATCGCCCTTCGCCCACGGCGGAAGCTCGACATTGCCGATCGACTGTGAAGTCTGTCTGGTGCCGAAGTCGAAGTTGTTGATGTTGACCAGGAATTCCGGCAAGTAGTAGAACTCGGGAGTCAACTCACGGACGTCGGTCATGTTCATCCGGGACGCAGACCGCCAGGCCCCTTCGATCGAGAAGAACATGCGGTCCGCGTGGTCAAAGGTGCCGCCCTGCAAGAGAAGGTACGATTTGACAAAGGGTTGCAGACGAATGAGGTAAGACGTCACGATCATTGCGGATGAATAGTGTGTGCCGTAGTGGAAAGCCGGCGTGTTGCTATCACCCATCTCTGCAAACGTTTGGTACCGTTCTCGGAACTCCCTCTCACGCTCGGGCGCCTGACAGCCCATAGGTTTAGAGAGATCGCGGAAGGTTCGAGGATCGGTGAAGTCAAGCTCTTCGCTGGTGTAGTCCGCAATGATCCATGGAAACACCGGATACTGTGTCAAGTCGTTGTAGGTTCTTCCGGCCATGGTGTTGATCAGCATGAGGTAGTGGAAGTTCGACATTTCTCCCTTTTGCCATTTCCGGGTAGCGGTGAGATAATTGGACTGCTGGCTGAAGACGTTTGCGAACTTGGATCCGAGTGTCTGTGGCTCGTCATCGACGCTGCGCAATGTCTCGTAACGCCATGCTGTCTCGGAGGGACTACCCACTCCGGTGGGTGAAGGTGCTTTGGCACTGATGAGGCCGTGCAAGTCATTCCGGATTTGAGGAGAGATGACGGTCAGCAAGTAGCTTCTGCCATCGCTGAAGAAAATTTCGATCGCGACATCTCGGAACAGAAATCGCCGCTTTGAGACACTGATTATCTCGGACCACTTCCAGCTTCGAGTCCCATGCTCGTCGCTACGCGACACGGTTTTGCGTTCCGTGACATCGCGGCCGGAGATCATCCGCACATACGGATCGCGCTCTTCTTGTGGCGCTTGCCAGACGTTCAAGATCTCGCCATCGGCTCGTTGGAAAAAGTTGTCAAGGATGTAGATGTAGTCCTTGCCCAAGATGAGCAATCCTTCCACCGCCTCCAAACCCAGAATACGTGAGATGTTGGCGACGTGCCTGACCTGATCGCCTCGGTGGAGGCTGCGCATCACCTTTCGGTTCTTGTCCTCAAAGTCATCCATCTCAGCATTGGGATCCTCGACCAATTCGAAACTTTCTTCGCCCTCCACCGGTTCGCTTTGTTCTTCCTTGCCAGCTTCATGACTGGCAGATTGTTCTGCACTTTGCTCAAGCTGAGGGAATGGTTCATTTCCAGTCTCCGTTTGTCCTGCGGTATCCATGACTGGCGTTGCTCCGCCTGGTGTGACTCCGATCGACTCCGCTGTGGACATTTTGGTATTTCTCGTGTCAAGCCGGAGCTGCAGCATGTCGGAGCCCTTTCTCTTCGGCTGCTGGTCTTCTTCGGTATAAGTGAAGTCTTCGTGCAGTCGCATCCGCATTCGATTTCTACCCTCGGTCTGATCAAGTCTCCATTTTCTGGGTTTGTCAACAGCAAAGAGCCCGGCGGGTCTGCTTGTATCTCTTTGCATCCGGTTGAAGCTGGTTTCGGTGTACAGAAGGTCATCCTGTTGGTCTTGGAGCAATCTTTGATGCTTGAGATACTCGGAAGAATAAATATTGGCGGTCCAGTTCTCGAAAGCGAGCTCATGGCGGCGAATGAGATCATCACGGTCGGCTTCTTCCCGCGCCCATTGCTTGACTTTCTCCCGCCTGCGGGCTATTCTCATTCTGCCATTTTCTTCCGTCCTCTTGTTTTCAGATGTGACAAAGGTGTTCCACTGCTTGGACAGCGTGTCGAAAAATAAGGAATCTAATTGGTTTCGGTGCTCATCGATCCAGTAGAGGAAGGTCTCGTTGTCCAGTTCAACCAGCTTTGAGAAGCCACTAGCCAGGCCTTTCTGCTCCGAACTGTCGGTCTGTCCGAAGATCGCCGCTGCCTCGTCAGGTTTCTGGACGAAAATGATTCGCCACAAGTTCGAAGCTGCTTCGCGAACGGCGTTCGTTGAGGAGATGAGGTTGGCATAGAGCAAGTAACAAATAAGTTGCAGATGTATCGACTGGGTATCCTCCCCGGAGAGGAGAACCGTCTGCCAATACGTCAACTTCGCCAGGAACGGTAACGAGTCATTGTCGTGGATCGATGACAGGCTGAGCACAACTGTGCGGAAAACAACGGCACGAATGATGGCAATGGTCTGTGCACATAGCCGCACAGGTTTCAGCTTCGCGATATCAGGGCGCTGGAGGTATTCCAAGATCGAGCCAGATAAGTCAAGGACAGGATCCGCACCGCCAATGAACCATCCTTCGAAGAGCGCTTCTTCAAGATGGCCAAATAGGCGCGCCAAGTTGATCAGAACTCTTGGTTCGGTGAGGATTTTCTGATCCAGCGCAATCTGATTCGACAGTTGCGACACTGTGTTCCTCAGGATCCAGGTCTCAAAGTAGGATTGGTGTTCAACAAAGCCGGGTGGCGTTTTCAAGAAGAGCCCGAGCCCTGGAAATTCCTTTCGAACAAGGATCTGATCCATGAAGACGGATATGACAATTTCCAGCAAGCTTTGAATGATTGAATGTCCCTCATGGAGATCAGGCAGCTTTTTAATTGCGGAGTCGGAACCAGGTGAGCTCGAAACCGCAGTGGTGGTTATCAAACCGTTCTGATGAGCATGTTCCTTGGTGACGAGAACGAATGATGATCCCCTGCCGAGTGTCTTACCTCTGGTTGCCGTAGAAGAAGTGTCAGCGGCGGTCCGCACAACCGGAGGAGTGGTTGATAGTGGGTGTACAACGACGTCTCCTCCATCGAATGTAAGCATTGAATCGCGGGCATCCAACTCAGTTTTCGCTTCAACGGTGTCGGAGCCGACTACTACAGGAAACAGGACGGCAAGCAGGTCTTGGACGTAGGATGAGGTGACCGCGAAGTCTCGGAACTTCTGTGACCTGGTGTGCAGATCAGCTAGAAACCTAACGACCGTGTTGAATGTTCCGACGTGCTGGCTTGTCACAATGGTGAGTAACGGATTTGGTGGTGCCATCGTCGACATGGAAAGCCTTTCTGGAGGACCACTCAGTTCTTCCAGTGGTGGAGCTAATGATGTGGCGGCCTGGTGCCGTTTTGATGAGACGATCGTCTTCAAGCCGCTCTGCAACATTCCCATGATGACCTCGAGGATTTCCGGGTAGACAACCGCCAGTTCTTTCTTGTTGGCGAAGAGATCAATGAAACTGAACAAGTCGAAGCTCCTGTCGAGGTCAAGATTTCCAACGTCGAGGTCAAAGAGAATAGCAAACAAGGCAGGCCACAGTGCAGGCAGGTGCCACCATCTCTTCAATCGATAGGCCATCACCGTAAAGCCTGATGTTTTGGCCGTATCTTTGAATTTTTTGACGTACGTGTCACCGTGAACAACGAGCAATCGCGCGAGGATTCTCGTCGACAGCACCACAACTTCTGGTGAAGTTTCGGACAGAAGGTACAGCAGCCACTTGTTTGTCACGGTTTTGGCAAACTTCTTGATAAGGCTGTCGTCGTCTTTGCGGCACAGCATCTCCGAGTAGAGACGCAGCACCTCCATTCCGATCTCGAAGTGGGACAGGTTAGATTCTTCCTTGGGACCCTGAGACGATCCGCTAGACGAGCTCCGTTGCCGTGCTTCCCTGCGCGTCGGCTTTCGCACTTGCAAGCCCATGTTCCGCTTGTTGACTGAGAATGTGACAAAGAGAGCCAATGAGCGTAATGTCTCCGCGGACAATGTTTGCGGCAAGAGAGCCTTGATGGCTGTCATGTACTGGGGCATGATAGCACGAGAAACTGGCTCCGACTTCAACGCCTCCATGAGCCGTTTCAAAACTCGCATCCGCGTCAATCTTTTCAAGTTGAAGCGCTTGTACTCGCTTTGCTCAGCGAACACCAGGAATTGATCAAAATACACTTGCTGCGCAGCAATGGGGCCGCATCGCCAGAGACTGGTATCGGCAACCAGGACTTTGTACGCTAAAGGATTGTTGATGACGGATTTCGTCAATTCTTCCGAGTTGTAACCGGTGAATGCAAGAATGGATGACAGCACCCGCACGCTCAGCCCGCTCCTGTCGAGTCTCGAAGTCGGTATGGCCCATCCAACCTTCGCCGATTCACCATTGTTCTGAGTTGGGAGGCTCAGCTTCTCTTTCAGCAGCATTGCCAAAATTGCGTAGCCGCCATCCCTCTCCATCACCTCGCTGTTTCTCCAACTGTGCCGAACGGTTTCGAGCAGGATATCGACTGCAAGAGCAACGTCTTCCGTGGTTCGTGCTCGCTGAACAAGTCCCAACCCGACGGCGCCGCAACCGCCCAGTCGCCAACTAGCATCGTCCAAAGACTGCGGTACTGCCACGGTTGGATCGCCCATGAGCATGAACACACCTCGAGGTTGAGTCAATGCATCATTGATGGCAGGAACGGCACCATTGATGGCAACGGCGTTCGTACCAGACCGTGTGTAGCCCACTAGGTTCTTCGCCGCCAACCTTGACAATGACCTGATCAATTGTGATTCATCAATGTTGTTTCGGTCATCGTTATCGAGAATGGTTGCCGGCGAGACGTTGATCAGAAGTTTGTCTTCGCGGATGAGATTGCTCGCCTTGTGTCGAATGGCCATGATAAGTTCCGACTGCTCTTCCTTTCCTGGATGCAGCAGTTCGTTCCTAAGATTGAGTGCGGCTGAAGCTTCGTAAGTCTGGAAGGATCCAAGACAGTCCTGAAAGTTGCCATGGTATTTGGGACCAAGATGGTAAAAGACAGCGATCAGTTCGTCGCTGGTCGTGTCCTGAAATAAGATTGCAGAGCCCAACGACCATTTCGACAAGCAAGCCACGCCCACAGAGTTGGGAGAGAGATCTTGGGGAGTGCCAAAGAAAGCCTGTACCTTGACGGTCGCTCCTCGGTCACTTGGAGGGACAGAGGGGTAGTTCGCCTTTTGCTGCTCAACGAACTCGCCGTCAACAAATAGCAAGGCTTTGGATGAAGAGGTGGTGCGCGGTCTCTTGTGCACAACGCAGATGTGGTACCAACGTTCAGGTCGAAAGGCGACTGACTTGAACCTGACGCTGGGTCTGTTGCCCTGAATTGCTGTCTGTAGGATAAGATGGTGAGTGTCTTTCTCGAGGTATGCAAGAACGAAACAGGTTTGCGTTCTGTCAAAGGCGCCGAAGAGCGTCGTGTGAGCTTGAGGGTCGAAGGCATCGAATCGTGCCCACAAGCTCAGAGTGTAGCCAGCGGTGTCGAGCGGCGGAAACGGGCGACCAAGAGTGCCAAGTTCTGTCGAAGCATAGCCGGTCTGTGACAAGTCGAACTGCAGGCTAGGTGGCTGCCGGGAGACATTGATAGCAGAGTGTAGGAAAGACGCGGCTTCGAAGGATGTGCTGGCTTGCTTGAAGAGAAAATGAGCATCATCGAGGCTTGAGACACCCTCCTGACACAGGAGCAGCGCAACATCCCTAAACAGGCTCCTCTCAGTGGCTGATAATTGCTCTTCGAAGATCAATTTGAGAGTGGCCGTGAAAGCGCCGGCGGTGTGAGCAGATACGATGTTGCGTCTTGACATTGACAGCAACTCTTTCAAACTGAGCGGTACTGTGACTCTCAGGCATCGTTGAGGGATTTTTCCAGCTTTGATGCCTTTAGACCAGAGCGCAAGAATCACAGTGCACAGCTCGGGCACCACTAATTCTCCCGCATTCGCAAGTGCTTTGACTATACCGGCCTGTGCTGAAGCCACCGTGTTCTCGGAGAGTACGGACTCGTCCTCGGTTTTCATAGATCTAGTAGACCTCTCCACAGATGTGTAAATGTCGTTGATCATTTCCACCCCAGTCGCAACAGCAAAGAGAATACCGAAGCATTGTTCCAAATAAAGTGCGTCCCCGGTCTCACATGATAGAATTGTATAAAACTGTTCCAGGGTGCACTGGAGCGAGTCCCATCCGCCATCGTCGACTTTGGTCCTGAAGTACTTTTGGTTTCCCTCGTGTCCTTCCAGTGCTGCTCCGAGGACCCCTAACAATTGTGAGAGAGTCTGCAGGAAGGATTTGACAGGGACAGAGGACTCGTCGGAGACGGAGTAACCGTCAACAATGGAGCGAAGGAGACGAAGTATCGCCTGAAAGCCACCAGCTCGTCGGAAGCCACTATGCGCCCCATGGATATCGCTGTCATCCTTGAGGAAGTGCCGCAGTTGTTGCAGGCATGTAGACTGCTCAAGACTTTGCTGCAGAGCACTGTTGGAACTGCGATCGAGCGTCTCTAGACTCTTTACCAGCCCAGCAATATCCTTGTCTTCCGGGCGGAGGATGTCTGCGGTCGAAACGGCCCGCGTCCGAGTATGGGCGTTAACGGTGAGGCCCATGGCTTTGCCCTGTCCACCTCTTGTCTGGCCTTAGCACCGTAACTGTGACTTGCAGCGACAGCTGCATAGGGAGGATCGAGGTCCGAGAAGTCTTGGGCAGTAGTGCTGGGCGGGCTGGCAGGTCAGAAGTTGAACGAGCATAAGACTAGACTCCGAAGGGTCAGCATTGAGCCTGTGCTCCGCACCGGCGAGGCGAACCCAAGAGTAACTGGGACAGAGGGTACAGGCAAGGACATCCAGGATATAGCGGCGAGATATAAAACGACCGTGCTAGAATTACAGACTCGTGTGCTGGATCTCAATGCAAAGTTCAACGAGGGAGGCTCCAGCACAGGCCGCCGTTGACAGCAATGAAAGGACCATTCCACGCATGCAAACTGACGTCGGAGTTCACAGAAGCACAGAAACGGAAAGGTGGCGGAATGGGCTCAGCATATATTCGCGAGGCACCTGTTTAAGTACATGCAATATGTGCAAAAGGGCAGCAGCACTGTAGACAATACTGCCACATCCATTCAAGGTCCAACAAGGTCCATCGTCCAAGCCCCTAGAAGAGCCACCTACGTTGAAAGAGCAAATGGAAGCTTGGTGCCCTTCAGCCTCCAGATAGATGCACTAACGGGTACGTTTGCTCTACCGTGTGGGTCGGTGATAAACCCCCACGCTGTGACGCTCTGCAGCGAGGCGGGCACGGCGGGTTGGCCCCGTGGCCAACCGAGTAGGTCCGGATGTGCCTGGAGGTGCTGCTCGGGGCAACCAGCTTGCAGTGGAGAGCGACGCAGGCAGCCTTCGGTCATGCGCCAGCGCTGCGGACCATCTCTTACATCTTCCGTCTTCGATACCGTTATCCTCTCTTGCTCTCTTCACTATCTCTCCCTTCTCATCATCACCGCCCGCATTCCTCATCTTCTGTTCGGACCGGTACATCGAGTCTGAGCAGTGTTTCCAGTGTCTTTATTGTTTCGATCCCCGTCCTCATCCCAGTAGTCATCATGAAGGGCCTGCTCTTATCTCTACTCCCACTGCTGGCGGCAGGCTCGCCAGTCTTCGTCGACACGATCCACAACGATGCCGCCCCTATCATCTCTTCTTCTAACGCAAAGGAGATTCCAGACTCGTATATGGTCGTCTTCAAGAAGCATGTCACCGAGCGAGATGCAAGCGCTCACCACAGCTGGATCCATGACACTCATTCATCACATGAGACTCACAAGCTGGAGCTGCGGAAGCGCAGTCAAGTCCCAATGGCGGATGATACCGTCTTCGAAGGACTGAGACACACATACAACATTCCCGGCGGGTTTTTGGGCTACGCTGGTCACTTCGACGAAGGCATCATCGAGCTGGTGCGCAGGCACCCGGATGTGAGTCTTCCCCGTGTTTCATCACTCTCCCGCCTCAGATAAGCCTCGAGCAAGCATCCGGCCATCACTTCTGAATGCCTGCGATGCTCCCTCGAGCCTGAACCGCTCAATGTCCCACGCCACTTCTTATCGTCGCTGCCATGTCCTGCTCTCAAGCTCACGTGCTCAGGTTGAATACATCGAACGTGACTCCCAAGTCCAGACCATGAACCACACTCCTGCCCTTGAGAAGAACGCTCCTTGGGGCCTTGCTCGTATCTCTCACCGTGATGCCCTTGGCTTTGGAGACTTTAACAAATATCTCTACTCGGAGGACGGCGGCGAAGGTGTTGATGCTTACGTCATCGACACTGGTACCAACATTGAGCACGTGGACTTCGAAGGCCGCGCCAGCTGGGGCAAGACAATCCCAGCCGGTGACGAAGACATTGACGGAAATGGACATGGCACACACTGCTCTGGCACAATCGCTGGCAAGAAGTTCGGTGTTGCAAAGAAGGCCAACGTCTACGCCGTCAAGGTCTTGAAGAGCAACGGCTCCGGAACAATGTCTGATGTCGTCAAAGGTGTCGAATGGGCTGCGAACGCTCACTCCGAGTCTATCAGCGCCGCGAAGAAAGGCAAGAAGAAGGGTTTCAAGGGCAGCGTCGCCAACATGAGCTTGGGCGGTGGCAAGTCTAGAATCCTTGATCTCGCTGTCAACGCCGCTGTCGACGCTGGTCTTCACTTCGCTGTTGCTGCCGGAAACGACAATGCTGACTCTTGCAACTACTCTCCTGCTGCTGCTGAAAAAGCCGTCACCGTTGGAGCTTCCACTCTGGCTGATGAGCGCGCCTATTTCTCCAACTACGGTACCTGCAACGACATCTTCGCCCCTGGTCTCAACGTCCTCTCCACCTGGATCGGCAGCAAGTATGCCACCAACATCATCTCCGGCACCTCAATGGCTTCTCCCCACATCTGCGGTCTTCTCGCCTACTTCTTGTCTTTGCAGCCAGCTAAGGACTCTGCTTACGCCGTCGCCGCCATCACTCCCAAGCAATTGAAGGCCAACATCATCGCCATTGCTACTGAGGGTGCCCTTTCCAACGTCCCATCTGACACCGCCAACATCCTCGCCTGGAACGGAGGTGGCAAGTCCAACTTCTCTGAGATCATTGATGATGGTGGATACGTCGTCGACAAGTTCAATCCTGAGTCTTATCTCTCCGAGAAGGCTTCCGAGCTCAAGGCGGAGTTGAAGCAGATTGCCACTGAACTCGAGGCCCTTATTGAGAAGTCTTGAGAAAGTGCGCTGCGGCATCTGATGGAACGCGTCGACTGGCCCTTAATTCCGCAATGGGGTATACTTCGCACGGTCTAGGTCAGGAGGTTTCATCCTAGACAGGTTTGGGCTCGCACATCGCTGGTGTCTCCGATACAGTCGCTTCTCTGTTCTGACAGGGTTCGATCTCATGTATCCGAGGCTTCTAGAGTCTCGTCTATTACATATCATACAATCGTATTGCTTATGAAGTCAAGAAACGGTTCCGCCATTGATCCCTTTGTCCGTGGTTGTGGCTTTGTGCCCGAGTGATATACGTTCTTCGCTCATGATCCAGATGTATGTTTTGCGCGTTCGACTTGCTCTCTTATCTCTACTGCGTGCTAGTTCTGCCCAGCAAAGGCGTCGTCTCTCTATGGGCGTCCAGCTTCTTTTGCACCTTCTTTCTTCGTTCTTTCTTCTTGCGGCGCTCTTCGTCTTCTCCGCCCACCTCGATCTCGACCTCCTCGTCATGTTCGACCTCGGCCGCAGGCAGCTTCTTGAACTCGCCGTCCTTGACGCGACTCACAATCCAGGACCCCCTCTCGGCAGCTTCCTTGAAGAAATCCTGGTTCTCCTCAAAGGTGCGGTGGCCGGATTCCGGACAGTACAGATACGTCCACAGTCCGGCGAAGGCGTTGGTGGCGGCGAACACCAGGAAGAGGTAGAACTCGAGGTTGTTGAAGCCGATGGGCGTCAGGAGCGTGACGGCAAAATTGGCGAGACCCCAGACGATGACGCTGATAGCGGCGCCTTGCGCCCGTGCCGTGGACGGGTAGATCTCGGTGGGGATGAGCCAGGGGGGCACGAGCCAGCCGACCCCGAAGACCGAGGTGGCGAGGTAGAGGACGACGATGCCCGGGATTCCGGTGGCGAGGAGAGGGATCGCGAGCCGGCGACCGTTGTACGCCAGGCCGCCCAGGACGGTGAGCAGGGCAAACGAGATGGCCAGCCAGAAGGCGCCGTTGATCATCAGCTTCCGACGGCCCACGCGGTCGATCAACACCCACGCCACGGTCATCATGGCGAAATAGAACAGATAGTTCCCCAGGGTGATGTACTCGGCCGGGGTGACGGCGAAGCCGAGCAGTTCGAATATCTGCGGGCCGTAGACCGAGACGGCTCCGTAGCCGGTCAGGGCCTGGTTGACCTGCCCCATCACCGTCACGACCGTGGGGTGGAACTGGGACGCGCCGGGCCAGAGCATGTCGGCGTACGAGACACCCCCTTCCTCTTCCTCCTTCTTGTGCGCCTGGACCAGCTCGGTGATCCGGTCGTCGACCTGGTCTGCGCCGAAGACGCGTCGGATGCTGCGTTTCGCCCGCTCGTTGTCGCCGTGCAGGACACACCATCTCGGCGTCTCCGGCAGGAGGTTGGCCCCGGCGAAGAGCAAGACCGGGTACACCTGCATGACGATGATGGGGACGCGCCACGCCCACTGGTTCCACTTGCCCAGAGTCTGCGTGATGGCCACGTTGATGATAAAGGCCATGTTCAGGCCGAAGATGTTGGCTTGGAATTCCTGCGCGAGCGCCGTGCCGCGGGCGTCGTCTTCCTGCAGTTCGGAGCTGTAGACCGGCACGACGGCGTCGATACCTCCTTTGATGGGGACATACATAGGTCAATCAACCAAACCCGTGGCAAAACTTCCGCCCGCGCGAGTGCTTCGAAAAGTTTCACGAGTATCACTTACCGACTCCGAGACCCATGACGATTCTCCCGAGCATCATTGTCGCCAACGCGGCCTGCGGGGTCGTCGCACTCCCGAACCCGGCAATGAACATCAGCAAGTTCCCCAGGCTAGCCATCGCCAGACAGGCGAAGATGCCCGGTTTTCGCCCTTTTGCATCGGCAAATCGGGATGCGAGCACCGCCCCGACCGCACAGCCGAGATAGTATACCGACACGATCAGGCCGACGAGGGGGGACTCTTCGTCGATGCCCATGGTGTGGAGGTAGCTGTAGTTCGTGTTGATCAGGGACATCATTCCTGGACAAAAGAAAACAAAAAGGTCAGCAGCCGAGCTGGGCGGTTCGAGGGAGAACATTATCCCGCTTGCCTTGGTCGTAGCCGTACAGAGCGATGGCTGTGGAACTGAACATGACGACCTGGGCCTGCTTGTCCATGATCTTGCGCAGATTGAACCTCCCCATCTTGAGCGACTGGTGGGAGGTTTTGTGCCTGCAAGGATTACGGACAAGGACAGGGACAAGTAACGGCGCTCGGGAGGTGAGGTGAGGTGAGGTGAGGGCGAGGTGAAAGTCAGACAGCTGCGGAAACACCTCAAGCTTCACATTCGATCCATCATAAAGCAATATAGCAACATAGAGGCAAGAAAATGAACTGTGAGGGGTAAGAGTTTTTGACGAGCATGATGCTGGATGAGCTCTGCCCTCTCGTTCAAGTGCGCGCGTGGGCAGCGACTAATTAATCAGGGTAACAGAAATCTTCGAAAGGCCAGTATCGTGCAGAAAGGTGCAGATCTGAGAGTAGTGACGTCTTCATGCAGTGAATCCATGATGGTGCTAATCGGGAGAAAACATGGATCGGCTGACGTCGATGGCACCCACAGCACGTGTGAAAATGGGGCTTAGCGAATGTACGGTAAATTCGGAGATGGCCATGATGCAGAATGCAGATGCCGATGCCTCATTCTCCATGTTTCTTCTACTGGACAGGACGATGAATCTCATTCGGTGAGGGCGGATTTTACAAACTCATCGACCGCTTTCTACCACCGTTCTGCAGTGCCGGACTTCTACAGTCTTCCATCTGCGTTTGAGAGGTGTGCCCAGATCCCAATCCGTCATAACGACCAGGTGGCATTGCAGGTTGGTCACTAAGTCCCTCCTTCTCTTCCAGGATATCGACGTGCCTGATAGTATCGGAGTCAATTTCATTTCTGAACATAAACTCTCCGCCAGGTTCTCTATACCCGTACTTCACCTTCATCTCTCCCAGCTCCTCCGCGATCTCTTCGCCCGTCAGCAAACAACCTCTGTCGCCCAGCTTCTCGACAATTGGGCGCAAGAGGCGTGCCGTACTCAAAGAGCTGTCGTCCCGGATGATGGCAGAGTTCGCTCGGGCAATAACGCATATCAGAGCCGACAGCTGAAATAACGGGATCAGGCCCAAGATCGCAGCGGACCAACGCCATTGCACGCTCACGACCTGTGCTGTGACAGGATACCAACCAGTCACATTGTGCCGCGGTCCGTTGTAGTCGATTGCTGCCACGGCTTCAATGCTGAAATCCATGACTCGTTGAGCAATCATGCCAACATCCGCCGGATTGTCCGGGCTCCACCATGTCTCTGTGTTGTATCGGACATACTGATGCATGTTGCCTGGCGTTTGATTGAAGCCCGACCATCCGATGGCGCCGGCGATGATTTTGGCCTGTAGGTCAGGCATCTCAAAACCCTCGGCGGTTTGGTTGCCGTACAGGTACTCATCAATCGCTGAGATGGTAGAAATGGTGTTGTTGCACTTGAAGAACGCTGCTTCGGGAACTGTGCCGCCATTGACGCTTTGCAAGGCCATCACCTCAGTGCAACGGGGTCCACATGTCGAATTCAAGACGCCCATGTAAGTCATCGCTCCAGGTCCCACCCATACGGCGTCGAGCGTGGTTGGCACGCCATTGTCATCGACGTAGGTAAATAAGGTATTCCTTCCGTCCCCGCCGTCCAAAACTTTCAATTTCCTGCAAGTGGCCTTCGCGGTGATGTTGCGATGAGAAACCAAGGTCAGGTCAGGATGTCGTACATTCTGATCTTGGAAGACGTAGGTCATAGTCATCCAGTCGTCGTTGCTGTAGATCATAGGAGTTCCGGGCGTTCCATAGCTTGGAATATTTCCTTGGCCGGGAGGTTTGCCGTCGACAAAGAGGTAGTCCTGCCCCTGTATGCCGAAGAAGTTTGCCGATCCCAGCTGCGCATCGAAAGAAGGATTTTCAGCTCCCCACACATCGCGTATGACAGATAGATTGGCAACGCTGACCATTCCGAATTTCCGCTGAGGGACGTGGGATGTGTTGAGGTTGTAAGTCAACCCTAGCAAGGCCACCAGAACCTGCAGAAGTATGTTGACTCCGAGCCATAGGGCACACAGCCACTGCGTCGAGTTCAACCAGAACCAAACTGTTCCTGGAGTCCGTGTTACCCAGAATAACCGCATGACTGTGCGAAGGCTCTCACAGCGCAACAGCAAGTCGAATTCATGCAAAGGTCGGTATTTCGACGCCAGTATTCTCCACCGCAGCATAAGCGCATATTCCCGCAGTGAGCTTGTCAGGTTATTGCCGAGAAGAATGGAGAGCAGCACAATCAGGGCGTTGAAGGCCTTGACCTGTGTGACCGTCATCGAAATGAGATCACCAAAGGCTCCCAGACATGCGGCCAAGAGGCCACAAAGGGCGGTGGTGATGAACCATTGCCATATGCCCACAGCGAAGAGCCTCTGGCGTTGCCGGTCCGGCTTAAATTCTCTGATTGTTGGTGAGGCCGCAGCCGGCCCTTCTCTTGACACCGAATGCCGCCATGGTCGTCGAAAGCGAGGCGATTCGAACTGGGGCCGGCCGACGAACTGTGACGGGAGGGCGTTACGGAAGGCTAGAGGATCTTGCGGTGCCTCTGCGATCGATGGCAGGGTGGACTTTTCCATTTCGGAGTCTCATGAGGCATTATCGTGTCCTTCGCTTGGACGGTCTATGAGTCCACGGCACTCATCGAGGGCGAGAGTGAGAGGAAGTAGTCTTATCGCAGGACTCAGTGGTCTCGACATTGGGTCGCAAGTCTGCACTGCGACAACGAAGGCTTATTTCGCGAAAGGTTTGGGGGAACGGATGGTTCGTACTCTGGGCGTGGAAGGGCCCAGAACCCGATTCGATGTACCAGATAGTCGCATCATGGGAGCAGCACCATTGACTGTCGAGACGCGAGCCAAGCTGAGATCGCAGTGGGGCAAGAATGCAAGACAGTAGCGGCTGGAGTTTCTCTTTCTAGGCTGGGCGGGGCAAGCGAGGGGCAAGCGAGGATAATCTCGTCAACTATTGGTCCCGTTGAGGAGCGCCAAGAAACGTGCTCGACAGATTCGTCAGGTACGAGTACGTACGAGGACTGGGAGTTGCACTGCGCAGGCGTTCGAGGGTGGCGTCGAGTCCCTTTAACGCGCACGTACCTACCGCGCACCTAACCAGTACAAGTACGGTTAAGAGGCCGCAGCAGAGTTGGTGTGTTCAATGACGCCAATGCCTAACCGAGCCAATTGGGCAAATTGAACGATTAATCCATCCAACCAAAGTTCGGCTATCTTGGGCATATTCAAACTTATTGCACCTCCATCATTGCACTGTGGCTACACGCGATCGTGCTGTGAGACCATGTCCATCCACGTTCACGCTCTAACACGGCTTCGCTCGTCAATCGAAACCTAGTTGCTCGCCACACTCAACAATACCACGCTTTGCCCTATCGACAATTTTCCTTGCTCTGGGCAAAACCTCAATGTCGATGCCTGAACATCCGAACCTTAACCCGTTCGATGACACTCGCTTGAGCTCATGGTTCGTCCGATCCCTTCAGTCGCCGGTCCACCTCTATGAAATGGATCACTCCCAACACCCCAAGCGACCTTGTGCATTACAAGGCTGTCATTTCTGTCGCACGCGAAAGAACCGCTGCGATGGGCGACAGCCATCGTCTTTCTGAGTTGGTGGGAATTGTGGCACCCTTCACTTGCTTTGCAGCTCTGATCCGGCTACAAGCTCATGACGTCGGATCAGGCGGAGACGTACTCCATCTCGCTAGAAATGCTGGATGCGCATGGGTTTGAGGGATTTGCCTTCTGGGCTCAGTGGACACATGGAAAGTCGGCCGTCTTTGTCCTGCTGGTTTCTATACCCTGACCATGCTATGGCATCAGCATCAAATGTACCCCAGCTCCCATCAGAGCCGTGAGGAAATCAACCTATCAATGCTCCGATTCGATTCAGAACAGGTTCTGATCCCGGCCATACAAAGATTGGATGTTTCTGAGGACTTCTTTTGAGCCAGTTCCGAACTTGTTTCGAGCTAGTCCAGCGTCGATTGCAGGGGCAATGCTGTATCTCCAGCATGGGAACTCGTGCCAATGGCTTGGTTTGGTATGCAAAGCTACATGCCTTCTGGCTGTTGCAGAGCCTCAAGGAGACGCAAAGAAGTTTAGGCCGTCCGTGTCTGCATTAGGTAGCCACAGGTCAACCAGTAAAGCATGTGCCGCAATCTTAAGTCCATGGTGGATTGTTACCGAACTGGAGCAGGTGATCGAAGATGAAGTTATTCCGAAACCCGGCTTGCGGCGGGAGCAACTGTGCTATCGAGATCGACCGTGGCCCGGAGGTCGAATCGAATGGTGTGTCTGTCTCCAACTCGTGCAGCAACCTGGATAGGTCGATGACCTGCGGCGGCCAAGTCAAGCTCGATGCGACTTTGTCCCTTTCCGCCAGCAAGTACGTCAAGACCTTAGCTCCCTGCACGGCAATCGTGCTCGTGTCGTACCGGCTCAAGGATTGGATACACTCAATGACGAGCTCCTTGTGGCCTTTGAACTCCGGATCGGATTCTGAGCGGTGGAATATGTCCAAACACAGCACCATCCCGGCCACCACGCAAAAGGCTTTGTCGACCCAGATAATCGGGCCATCGAGGTCCTTCGCCAGCTTCGCTTCATTTAGAATAGTCTTCGCCGCCGCAACGCAAGTCGTCCGGGTCATTGAATGTGCGGGATTGGTGAAACTCTGCCGGATGAAGTTGCGATGTATCATGATCATCTTGTGCGCGAAACATATTGTCAAACTCTGTCTTGCCCAAGGGACCCATTCTGGCCATGATCGATCAATCGGCTCGACAACGTGGAAATACCGCGGCATGCCCTTTGTCGCCAGCATCCGCATCCGTGCATCGTACTCTAGGACCTGCTCATACTTGGTGTATGGTGTTGTCGATCGCAGTGTCGCTTCGTGGTGTCCGACCATGAGCTTGGCGATCTCAAAGAGATAGTTACCGTAGCTAATATAGGTCGGGAATGTTGGAGGTATTGGCTCCATGGTCAGATGGTCTCGACTTGAGGGCTTCGTGGTTGAGAAGTCGAGTGGGCTGATACTGTGGCTTTCTGTGAATGGAAGGGACATCCAATCTTGAACGCAAAGCTGCGACCATACTCTCCGGCCGATCTCTCGCTGCAACAGCCTGTGCCGCTGCTCCTCGGAGGATGAAGCATCAATGCTCTCCAGTCTAGGAGTATGGTCAAGCCTGTCAAGCCCCAGGCTTTGCGCGATCTTCAGCGCAGCTCCGAGCAGTACGGAGAGTTCACTCGACCTTCCCAGAGAATGTGCAGACATGGTTAACGTGGCTATGGCATGGACCGAGTATATCGAATGATTCATGGTCCATTCAGCCTGATTGAGGCAAAAGATGGCCGCTTTGTACCATTGCATCGATAGCTTCACCACTTCCGACTTGGAGAACCTCCACTGCTCCAGCCTCCGGTCGGTCGTGCATGTCAGACTGCCTGCCATAATGGAGAAGAGAAGCGCCAGCCATTGAAGATCAACTCCACTAATATCGAGCGTTTCATTTCCAGGCTCGCTGGGGAGAATGCTTTGCAGCTCCGATCGGAAAGTTGGGCCATGGTAGCAGCCATGGTACCAGAGAAGATACAACTCATGATAGTCGACCAATTTCCAAATATTGGTAATGCCGGGCAAGAGCATCTGCAAGAATGCTTCAGGGCCAGCCGGTGGGAGATTGAAGCCGAAGCCATGACTATCCGAGGCCCTTGTGTTTCGGAGTTGAGGCGGTTGAAAGGGCTTGAAGGAGTATTCCAGCCGCTTTGCACTGGATCCAAGATTCTCCTCAGTATCGAGATTCACGACGATCTCGTGACTCGACAAGATGGGTGGTCTCTTTGGATATGCCCGATGGATTCGAGCGTCGTACTTGCCGTCGGGCCAGTCGAGCGTACATTTCTCGGGCACTCCTCGCTTCACGCACCGTCTGCAGGGGACGTTGCGATCACATTTCTGTCGACGGAGACTGCACTCGGTGCAGGTGGATCTAGTCCGCTTCCTGGGCATATGGTCGCGCGCGAAAAGGGGAGATATGGATTGCTGTTGTGAGGGATTGAAAGAGAAGCTCTGTACGAAATCTCGGCTTCTCGAAAGACGCGTCGGGTCAAAGAATTGAGAAGTCGGCGCTTGGGGGAACAGCTTGGGCCCTAAGGTGGGACCGGGGGGGCGACTAGTTAGGCCTGGCGTGACTGATAGGCATAAGCCGAGGCCAGTTCGTACGATAACAGCGCCCAATCAAATTCTTTAGGGGTAAGCGGAATCCACCGAGCCGAGTCCAAGACGTCGCATCGACCTTGGCCAGTCCACGAAACATCCACGATTAGGGTATGCTGTGCTTCGTGCAGAGCAGCTCAGCTACCAACATGTTGTTTTTGCAGCCCTTCTCACTCTTAGATTCCCTCCCGTTTCCGCCCTGCGACGTTGCAAGATCACGATGGCGATTGCCCACGAGAACGGACACGCTGCCTTCTCAATCCCGACGGTGGACTTGAAAGCATATCTCGCGGAACCCAACTCTGCAGAAGCCGAAGACATTGTCGCACAGATTCGCCTGGCTTGCACGACGAGCGGCTTCTTCCAGATCACCGGGCATGGCGTACCGGAATCACTCCAGGACCGCGTCTTCGCTGCGGCCAAAGCCGTGTTTGCTCTTCCGGACGACGAGAAGCGGAAGTTAAGCGGGAAGCCTGGACGCGGGTACGAGATCATCGGCACCCAGATCCTGGAAGCTGGCAAGAAGCCAGATCTGAAAGAGGTACGTGGAGATGAGATGAGACGCCTTTGATCAGGTTTGGTGGTGTTCTGATTCGTTCGTCACCGTGGTGTGAACCGGCAATTGACAAGCACCAAAGGGATACTTTGTCGGCCGTGAGATCCCAGGCAACAAGCCACCGTACCGGCCGTTTCAAGAAGCCAACATCTGGCCGCCTCAAATCTCGGAGGCTCAGTTCCGGCAGCCGCTCGTCGAATATCACCTTGCTCTGTCCGATCTGTCGTTCCACCTGATGGGCATACTAGCCCGGGGCCTCCGGGACTTCGACACCACCGTCTTCGAGGGATTCTGCCGGGATCCCATCGCGGCGGTCCGGCTTCTGCATTACCCGCCGCATCCAGACGCCGAGGATGCCACGCTCGTCGGCGCGGGCGCTCACACTGACTTTGGGGCCATCACGCTGTTGCTCCAGGACGGCCACTCCGGGTTGCAGGTGCTCAACCAGTTCACGAAGGAGTGGATCGACGTGCCGCCGAGGGAACACGCCTACGTCGTCAATATAGGGGACATGCTGGAGGCGTGGACGAGCGGGGCGTACAAGAGCAATGTCCACAGGGTGATCAACACGTCCGGCACGGATCGGTATTCGGTCCCTTTCTTCCTGGATGGCAATCCGGACTGTGTCATCAGGCCTTTGGACGGTTCGAACGGCAAGAGCTTCACGGTGGAGGAGCATATGCTGTCGAGGTATGCCGCGACTTATTGACGAAGTAGAGGTACACGCGGAGGAGGCCGAGTCAGAGATTCAGATAATCAGATAATGACCATAGTTCCCGAAGCCGGAGAATTGGAGACAAAGACAAGACTTGGCTGCATATGAATAAGCACAGTAATTAATCGCTCCCAGGACTAGATGATAAGGTAGTATAGGTTACGATAGGATAGAATGGTATATGATATGATATACACACCATCCGCCAAGCCTCATCAACAATACTTCCTCTTAGTATTGACTCGGACGCCAGCCTTGTTTCGCACCCGTCTGACCGCCTCCCTTGCGTCGCGCTTGATCCGCGCCTCATCGCACGCCACGAGTTTCCCGCCCTCGACCAATACCCGCCCATCCACGACCACCTTGTCGATATCGGCGCCCGAGCACGAAAACACCACAGCAGTGACGGGGTCGAGACCGCCCTCCAGGATCTGCTCCGCGTCAAAGGGCGCGCAATGAAGGCCCGCCATGCCTAGGACGACAAAGTCGGCCATCTTGCCGACCTCGAGGCTCCCGACCTCGTCTTCCAGGCCGAGCGCCGTCGCCCCGCCGATGGTCGCCATCGCGAGCACGTCCTCCGCCGCCATGGCCTTCGCGTCCCGCCGTTGACCCCTGTGCAGCAGCGCCGCGAGCCGCATCTCCTGGATCATATCGTACGTGTTGGCGCAGGGGGCTCCGTCGGTGCCCAGACTGACCGTGATCCCCGCGCCCAGCATCTCCGGCACCGCCGCGATGCCCGAGCCCAGCTTACAGTTGGAGCTGGGGTTATGGGCCACGGCGGCGCCCGTTCGCGCGAGGATGGGCAGGTCGGTGGACAGATCCAGATTGACCATGTGAGCTAGGACTGTTCTGTGAGTCTTTGTCTTTGTCTTTGTCTCTGTTGTCTTTGGCCCCGACCCTCCTCCCCCAGCGGCGGCGGCGGCAGCAGCAGCAGCGGAGGAGATGAGGTTCGTGCGCTCGCAGAATTGCGCCGCGCTGCAGTTGTACGAGTCCCTGTAGATGGACCGGTCGTCGGGCGCCTCGGCGCAGTGCATCGTCAGGTTGATCCCGTGGGCGGCGCACGCGTCGCCGATGGCCTTGTGCGCCTCTTCGGGGGAGCCGCGCGGCGTGGCCGCCGCGATCCAGACGTGCAGGCGTCCGCCTTGGGTGCGGTGGTATTTCTGGTGCGCTGAGATGGCTGACCCGAGGGACATGCATGAGATGTCTCGATCTCGCGCGTCGACCATGCCGGTGGCTTTGTTCGTCTCCTCGCCCTTTACCAATTTGGCCTGGAAGTCGTATGTAAGTATGTATGTAAGTATGTATGTATGTATGTACGCAGTGTGCATGTATTGGGTGAAACAACGACGGACAGACTGATTACCAGGACCAGTGGGCGCCCATCGATGCTTGGAAGTTACAAGGTCAAGGCCCACGATGCCCATCCTCTAGGAGAAGATACGTACCAAGCATGCTCTAATCCCCATCTCATCCACCGCCCGCACCACGTTCTCAAACCCACTCCGGTGAGTGAGCATTGCCTCGAGAAAACACGTCGTCCCGCTCCGGAGCATCTCGGCGATCGTCAGCCTCGCGGCCACGTACCCGTCGCCGGCGTCGGCGTCGTAGTGCGCCTCCAGCGGCCAGATGGCATCGCACAGCCACGCGTGCAGGGGAAGGTCCTCGGCGAGGCCGCGCAACAGGGACTGCGCGAGGTGGGCGTGCGCGTTGATCAAGCCCGGGATGATGATCTGTCCGGTACAGTCGATGATCTGGGCGTCTCGGGGCGTGGTCGGGTGTTGGAGCAGTGTGGCTGTCTTGTCGAGCGCGGCGATTCGATTGCCTTGGACGAGGAGCGCGCCGTCCAGCCAGATGGTGCGGGAGGGGTCGACGGTGATGATTGTCGCGTGGGTGAAGAGTTGGGTTCTGTTCTTCATTGTGTTGGTGTTGTCCTGACTCTTACCCTTTTACCCTTACGACTCGTTTGGCGTGTATTACTGTTAGATGCTGTAGGGGCTTGATCACTTGTTGTAGGCACGCGGGCAGGCACGCTTTGCCACCGAGGAGACGAGATTGAACAGATAACAACTACCTATACACCATTAGATGTCATGTAAAACGGGACGAGATAGGATGGAGAGCCTAAATCCAACATGTGCGAAACTGGAGCGCGTGTCTCTCTCGTCGCATCTGCGACCATCGCTGGAGGGAGTACATCCTGGCTGGCTTGCTTGATTGTCCGCGTGGAGCAGAGTCCACATGAGATAGAGTCTGGCAGAGAGTCAGTATTCGAGGCGTGATCGATAAGTCGTCAGCCGGTCGGGTCAGCAAAGAACCTCGATTGGCTGCAGTTGGTACGACGCTTTGTGCCACTCCTCGATAAGCCAGTTATCTGCTACACACACGGTACTTACTGGCGTATTCTCCCCACCCGCCTGGTACGTGCCGTACGAGATTCGATCCACAGCCGCGTCCGCTATCAAGATTCGCACCGATATGATAGACCGCGATGTGAAATGCCAATGCCCCACGAACTGATGGAAGAAGAGCAGATAGATAGAGCACCAACTATCAACCATGCAGGCTGTGCAATATATCTATAACTATACATATACCCGTGGATCCCTTCCTCTGTTTCTCGGATCGCGCGCAGAGCAGAACAGGGATTGAGGAGTCGCCGTCCAGCCAGTACTGAAGCTGTCCAATTTGCTTGACCTCGCCTTGATCTTGACTCTAACCGTGACAGCGACGATGAACACGCCTGATCAGGAAGATCCAGTCTCAAAACCCATGGACGACAAGACAATGGTCACGGAGAGTTCGGTGACTTCATCGTACGAACATGCACCTCCCCAAGGCACCGCGACGAAACTCGGCTTCCAAGACAAGATCAGCCAGGCGGCGACGTATCTCACGGCCAAAGAATCATGGTTCGGCGACTACGACTACTGGTATCTCGTCACGCCGAACGTACCGCCGTTCAACCGCAAATACAAGGACAAAGCCATACCGTTCTATGGCCTCCACGACCGGGTGCCGATATTCTTGACCATCGTCCTCGGCCTGCAGCACGCTCTGACCATGATCGGATCGATCGTGTCGCCACCCTTGGCCATCGCAGTTGGGGCGTTCAACCTGGAGCCCGCACAGGTGTCGTACCTGGTTGCCGCGTCGTTCATTACGACCGGCATTGCGACGGCTATCCAAGTCACCCGCGTGCATATACGAGGCACGCCTTTCTTCATCGGCACGGGCCTCTTGTCCGTCGTGGGTCCTACGTTCGACATTATCCCCATCGCATTCTCCTACACCAGCTTGCGGTACAATAACGGGACATGCCCCGTAGCCGACGACGGAACACCGCTGCCATGCCCTGATGCGTGGGGTGCCATCATCGGCACTATGCTTTGCACGGTCCTGATCCAGATCCTGATGTCCATGGTGCCGCCTCGACTGCTCAACAAGATCTTTCCGAAGATCGTGACGGGCTCATTGCTGCTGCTTGTCGGCGTCTATCTCATCGGCAATGGCATGCAGAACTGGGGCGGCTCGGTCAATTGCAATGGCGGCGATGGCTTCTATGCCCTGTGTCCCAATGTCGCGGCGCCAAAACCGCTTCCGTGGGCTCATCCCAAATTGATTGGCCTCGGATTCAGCGTCTTCGTCACAATTGTGTTCGTCGAGCAGTTTGGTTCGCCGCTGATGAAGTCCGCAGCTGTCTTGATCGGCCTCGCTGTTGGGTGTGCCATTTCTGGGGCAACCGGGTACTGGTCGCGCGAGAACATCGACTCTGCGCCCGTCGTGACCTTCCTTTGGGTCCACACATTCAGGCTCTCCGTCGACGGAGCCTTGGTCCTTCCATTGCTCATCATGTTCATTTGTGAAGGCGTCAGTTGCATGCCCGATATTCTTGCCACGGCTGAGATTTCGGGAGTCGAGGTCGAGGGTACACAGTTCAACAGTCGCATACAAGGTGGTATACTCTGTGATGGTCTGGGTAGCTTGATCAGCGCCCTGGGGACTGGGTTGCCCATGGTTTCCCAAGCGGGTAATAACGGGACCATCGTCTTAACCGGCTGTGCGGTAGGTGACTTCCTGACCAGACTTCTCTCCTACGAACTGACGAAACATCTAGTCGCGGCGAGCTGGGTGGGCGGCATCGGTATTCCTAATCCTCATGGGCTTCTTTGCCAAGTTCGGTGCCGTCTTCAGCGCGATGCCCCCGAGTGTCCTGGGAGGCATGCAAGTCTTCCTGTACAGTACGATTGCTGTTGCGGGTATTCGTGTGCTTGGTCTGATCCAGTTCACGCGTCGCAACCGCTTCATCCTCACGGTCGCCCTTGGGATAGGCTTCATCGATATCGTTGCCCCGACGTGGTTCGACCAGATCCTCGACTATAGCGGTTCCAACGTCCATCTCCAGGGGTTCGAGCAAGGAATCAATCTGATTGTCAAAACGCCCTTCATCATTGCCGCTGTGGTCGGCGTGTTCCTCAACCTGGTGCTGCCGAATGATCGGAGCGAGATGGATGACATGATGTTCGGCACAGATTCGAAGGGAAGGCCCACCAGCCTTCCGCACACAGAGGGACGAGAGCGCTGAGGGGCGGTGGTGAAGAACTCGCCAGGTGCTGTACCTTGCAGCCGTTGAGCGAGTCAACCAGCGAGCTATTGACGATCTCTTCCGGTGCCTTCTCCTTAGAACGTCTTCGTACCTTGCCGAAGTGGCGATCTCAAGGCATCCTGGTTTCATCTCGAGTAGCTCAAGTCACTGGCTCGCTTGATAGCAGCTGGCACGCATGGTCCCAGAAAGCATGACAGGGACCAGTAAGCTCATACTCGAAGGGCAAGAACTGCAGTGAAAGGGATTTGACGTGCAGCCACGAGTCTTTCGTCACTGGCGTGGATGAGTCTCGTAGTAACTGGGCGAAATCTCGAAGTCGGTCGGTCTGATGGGCAGCGAGCCCACCCATCACTGTGGCCCATACGAGAAAATCAGGATGCGTCTGCCAGCATTGTTGGAGACCACACTCTTCCAACACCCGGAAGAGAAGCTCTGTAGCTTTGTCTTGAAAACCGCCAACCACTGGTAGCGTCCACCCGAGTTCGGCCAGGAAGATAATGGTAGCAAGCCGTGCAGCCTCGAAGAGACACTCGGTCCTGTGATCAAGAGCCAGGGCTGCATGCTGTAAAGAGCGGCGGGTGTGAACCGCGACCATAAGATCCGGAGTCTTTCGAGGGTTGCGGAGACTAAACGAGTACGTCTCCAGAAGGACTCGCGTTTGGCAAATGATGCGGCGCAAGCGAAAGCCATCCTCATAGTCGTCCAGAAACTGAAATCCGTCTTTCTGGTTCGCAAAACGGGACCATGTAACCTCATCCCATGTTGCCTGCATTGATTTTGAGAGTGCTGGGGTCGAAAACAGAGATTCGAATTGCGGTCTGCGTAGACACATGAGACTCTGGAATGTGTCGATCATTGATATGATGTTACTCAAACCGTGGAGCTCAAGCTTAGCCAAGCCTCCTCTCTGACCGACAAGTGCCCGCAGCGCGCGCAAATGGGTTTGGTCAAATTGCACATTCGAGTAGAACTCATTATCTCTGTACAGTGGCGCCGTAAACCGCGGGCGCTTCAGCGGCTGCACAGAGCCATGGATGGCCAAGAGGGCTATAGTCATCAACATTTCGTCTTCAGGTGCTCCGTCAGCCTGCTGTACTGCTTCTCGAAGATAAACCAGCGCTTGCTGTTTAGCTTGGAGCTGGAGCAAATGGTCGGCCGGTGTGGCATTCCTGAAGTAGGATCGATAACACGCGCCAGCATAAATGATGGCGAAGAGCGTGTGCGGCGACGACGTCGAGGTAGTGAACGCGGCTTCACGCACCTTCGTGACCGCATGCTGGTCGGTACCCAGGGCAAACGCGGGCCACTGATGGGTTAATGCTGCAAGCCGGGATTAGTGATGGCTTCAGTGGCAGTAATTGGCCATACCATCGTGAAGCACGCTCTGGAACTCTTTTGGGAGATTTACATCACTGAGGGTCTGGAAAGAGCCTGAAGGATTGGTGCCAATTACCGTGACAGGAGAAGGGAATCTGTCGAGGTCATAACTGAAATGACTGCTCGTCGCCGGAGTAGCACTTCGCGTGAGGCTCCGTGAGGCATCGGTACACACGTCGGAAACCTGTACGGGCGAGTTTGAGGAAGTGAGGGCCAATTCAGAGTTGATCTTGTCGCGCAGGTTCCTCTTGTGCTCTCTGTGTCTCCGGTGGCCAGCCAAAGCTGTGTGTTGATGTCGCAGTGCAGACTGGAGCCGCCCCTCGGACCGATTCTTCTTGCCCTTGGCGGTCCATGGCAAGAATGTCAGCTGTATCGCCTGTTCTGAAACCATCGAGCTGGCGTACAGTGCAGGACAAGAAAAGAGGCTTGAAAGCAGCAGACCAGTTCTGGAAAACGACACGCCAAGCTCATCGGTTACGGTAAGTTACCCGTCCACTTGTGCCACATGCGCGAGATACGTACAGGATGTTACCGTGTTCAATAGACCTGAGAATAGACCGGGACAACCGTCGTGGCTGCTCGCAAACCAGCAGCGATCACTCCTCCTGTGAAAGCACAGGCTCTGAATTACAAAATCCCAATGCAGATATCGCCCTTGATTTCCGCAATCACACGAATATCGGCCTTCAACGCCAACCTCACATGCACCTTCAAGCTCCCTCCCATGTTCTCGACATCCCTCTTTGAGAATCCCTCGGGCATATAATCTGGGGTGCTGTTCGAGCTAGCCCCCGCCGCGTCCTTAGAAGGGGACTTTTGGACTTCAACCTGGTTGCGGCCGCCCGGAGCATGGTCGAAGGTGGCATCACTGGTCTCTTCCCTACGTGCATGACATCAGAATGTGACGGAGACACCCCCAACAATATCAGAATATACCTGTGTTGGGTTTCATCCGCCATGGTTCTTAAGACTCTTCGCTGCCTGTTCGAGTCTGTTGCTGAAGATGCCGAGTTTCTGTGCCCTGTTGGGCTGTCAATGAAATATCTTGTTCAGTGATCTTGTAGTTATCCCACCAACTCTCAGTCGGCCAATCCGTGTCAGATTCGATATGATTCAAGGCCGACTTCGACGTTCTGACTAGGTCTGATTCGAAATGTGACTATCGCTGAGGTGTTTCTAGAGCATACAAGTAGACAGGCTATTCTGGAAGTGCATTTTCCAAATATTAGGCCCGGGTGTACCTGCACTCTTTGGTCTCCAGATGTCATAAGAATGTGCGGGTAGCGTCATCGTTAAGATCCGGTCTTACAAGCACATTTTAGTCAATTAGCAATACATGTGAACAGGTTTTGTCGTGCCCATCCCTCCAACATGGAAGGAGGCAGGGTGACCCGGACAGGAACGTGGGCGTCCCGACCCCGTTCGGCTTAATACTCGTACCCAATTGCCCATCCATGCAGGAACTCAGTTTGACTTCATGAATCCCTGTACCCTGATGCTGACTGCAGAGTAACGAGTAGAGTTGGAAATGGTGGCTGGCATTGCGTCACGACGATAAAAGTTGTGGTGTTTGGTGCTGTCCCCGCATAACGCCGCGTCCTGGCACCGGATATGAGATCCCGAGACGCGTTGCCAACTTTTCCGAGTCGGACACCATCTCGACACCGGTTTTATGCTGGTACCAATTATGG
Source organism: Phialophora tarda (assembly GCA_016109495.1). Taxonomy (NCBI): domain Eukaryota; kingdom Fungi; phylum Ascomycota; class Eurotiomycetes; order Chaetothyriales; family Herpotrichiellaceae; genus Phialophora; species Phialophora tarda. The sequence goes on along the minus strand of JADWPL010000038.1, from coordinate 135,082 downwards.
TAGGACAGGTCCATAACAGAGCAAACAAGACGCGAAAACGCGACCACGAGTATTCCGGTCTGAAAGAACCGAAACGGGAGTTAGCCTTGGCTTCGATGTGAACAATCACTTAACAGTTGACAACCCTTTACCAGTTGACAACCCTTTACCAGTTGACAACCCTTTACCAGTTGACAACCCTTTACCAGTTGCCCAAGCCAGCCACGCCAGCTCAAATTAAATTGCCACACAAGTCAAGCACTTACCTTGATTGTTTCCCCTTCGCTGGCCATGGTGCTCTCTTTTGTCACTCTTGCGGCCACCCTGCCTCTGCTCGCAACAAGTGCGATTCAGCTGCAAGAACAATCCCAAGGCAAACAAGAAGAGACCGAGCTTCAGCTGAAGACGGAGAAGTGCCACCTCACCGGGCGAGCGACAAAGAGGATGAGCGCCAGGCGACAAGACCAATTCAAAGACATGAGGGTTGTCCTGCAAGATGGATATCTGCTGCTTGAGCCAAAAGCTGCAAGTCGGAAGCACCCGTTCACCGGCTATCTTCTGCCTTTCCCAGAAAAGTCGTACGACGGCCTCGTCAGCACGATTGATGCTGACAATATGCTCAATTGGATATTCATCAACAAAGACAGCTATCGATTGCAATACGGCGTTCGTGCTGAAGCTCAGGCTCAATGGACCGGTCCGATGAGACTGGTTGGTGGTGAAAATGAGTGGAGGGTGGCCTTTGATGGTTGGGAGGGATTTGTTGCGGTCCAAGAGGGCGAAGAATGCTGGAACTTGTATTTTGACAAAGATGACAATGGACTGGCGGATAAGGTAAAGGATCAAGCTGTCGTTGAGATTGAATTAGTCCGCAGTGCAGTAGAGGAGAACAACCAAGGGAATGACGCTGGTTGAAAGATGTTCCAGCATTCGGAAGCTTCACAATAGGCGAGGGAGTTGATGCTGCCAGTGTTCTGCTCATGCGGTGCCGACCCTTCCGCCGAACATTCCATCTGGCCACCTCGAAACTTTGCGCTCACATGGCCGGCTTCGCGAACTTCATCTCAACGCAGGAATAGTTTGGCAGCCAGTGCCGCTGTTTTTAGAGAGCCTCTTCCCTCGATCAGGCGATCGCTTCTCGGTGGTCTTTAATCGTCCACAAGATCGACGTGTCATACCAGGCAACCGCGCAGCCGTCACTGGTGACCAGGAACAGTTCCCCTTCCGAGAAAGTAAGAGAGCCCTCCGACTCCTCGAAAAGGCAGGTGCCTTTAACCGTGCCAACCTAACCATAGCGCCGTGAGTACCTCGGTGGACGGACCCTCTGGATTACACATCAGTAGTACGGTACAATACCCTCAGAGACAAAGAATGTCTGCTATGTAATCCCGGGCATGGTGCAAAGGACAGCCTCCTACCAACCATCTCGGCATCTCCAATGGCAGTGAGATGGCGAAGTATGGAGGTATGCTATGGGAAGGGAGCGATTTTAATAACATATCTCGTAATGTATTCCAAATATTCGCCAGGAGGTGACAGGAAACTCATGAGAATACTTCAAGGGTGAGAGTCAGGGTGTTTACCTGAACGGACACACGGAGTACCTCGTAGGGTGGGGGACATGGACTTTTTTCAAATGACATTATCGGTGCATTAACAGACGTGGAGGAGGTGACGTAAGCAGCACCTCGGTTGAGTTGCCACATCTGTCAGCTCACTTCTTCGCCTCGTGCGGAAACAAGCCAACGATGTTCACTCACGTACGATGTGTCCTGCTTCTCCAGCTCACCGACCGTGCCTCGTCCGCAGACGGTTAAGCGAGTCTGCGAAAGGTATGCAAACAAAAGCCCTTATCGCCGGAGATTTGTTTTGCACGGAGCTATGATAGCCGACATCGTGCGGAGAAGGCGAGGGAGCCGTGACAGGAAAGGTGAGGCGAGTCCGGAGAATGTGGTCGGCGGCGTCGCACATTATCCAGCACCATTGCGACAGGGCTGAGGGTGATTTGCTCTGCCGTGCGAATTTCCTCTGCTACATCAACTCCTTACCCGCTTTTCAGCCTGATCGCAAAAGTTCCCATCAGCCCCTGTCCCTCAGACCGCGCCTTTGGTTCGCGAACGTCACAGGAAGGCAGAGATGATGGCCTAATGAACAAATCGGCGCGTCAACGCTGCTCCGAGCTCCTTGTTCTATCTCCTCTCGTCGAGGTTTGCGAAGAGGCCTCCCATCGGGCTCCGGCTAACCAGTGCATGTGGCTTGCATTGGCAGCATGTCCCATTGGGCGACTCGTGAAGCTGCCCTGCAGATTGTCGCCTACTTGCAGAACCTTCCGGATTGAGATACGTTCCACCCCCCATCATGATGCGGGCCTGGAAGGTCCTTCAGCCTCATAACCCCTCTGTTCCATCGCGATGGAATCCATCCATCTTCTCTTCGGCCATTGCGTGCTTGTTTCCTAGAGCACCTTGACGTCCCAAATAGTTGATCTGATTTCAGCTTCAATGGATGGGGCACGATTCGCAAGGCGAGAGTCACGGCCCGGCCCAGCTGCCTACCCGTCAGCTTCTTCCCTTGGCCGGCTTCCCGATTCCCAGCCCGGTAGCTCGTCGCAAGTCCCCCTCTTGCCTAGCGGTAACGACGAAACTGCGCCGGAAGCTGTCTTCCCTTCCCGTCACAACCTCACCAGAAACGGGCCTCACTCACCCAGGGATACCCCAGGTCAGTATACTGATGAGAGCCAGACGGTACACTAACTCGACCCTCCCACAGTCCAATTTACAGCCTTCTCCGACACCCGTGATGAGCGTGTCGCAGCATTAAGCTTCTGGCCCCCGATCTTGAAATGGTACTCGACGCTTTTCCTGACAGCCTTGTATCTTGGGACTGCCGGCGGAATTGTGGCACTCTGGCTCGCTGCAGGCACGAACGGACAATACCACCTGTCGAGCGAAAATGTCCGCATGATATCACGCTACTTCCCGTCCGCCCTAGGCACTCTCAATGTTATTCTCTTCCGTCACCTGGTTCGCGAGTTTATCAGAATGAAACCATTCGTTGCAATGGCAGACCAGCCCGGCAAGCCTAGCCCTGGACAGCGGCCGAGTAAAAGCGTCAGCGGGGCTTTCTTCCCATGGCAGGATTTTTCCGTCACGCGAGGACTGACATCGACCATCTCTCTACTATGCCAATTCATGGTTGGTTTCATTGTCAGCTTAAAGGTCGCGCTGCTCGCGAGCGGTCCCGCCCATGATGGCGGTGCGGGCTGGACTTTGACGGTTAGAGTATGGCCAGCTTTCTTTCTGATCATTGGGCATATTGTCATGTCCGCTTACGTGCTCTGGGTCGCTTATCTGAACGCGGGAAAGTCGACTGGCCTCAGATGGGATCCCATTACGATTGCCGACTATTGCGCCCTGTTTGCCGAATGTAATGTTGCCGAATACTTCTCGACACTCGAGCTACTCCATGACCGCACCGCCAAGCACGTCTTATCGACGAATCATCTGTTTCGGCTGGGCTATTGGAGGAAAGAAATTCCCGGATCGCCGGAGAGTATAGTGTACGGTATCGGCACAACTTACAGTGCAGCGGGTACGGTATGCGGGATCCTCCTTATCAACAGATACTGACAGCTTCACAGAGCGTGCGTTGGATGTCTTCAAGCCCAGCTTGTACGAACGAATGATGGGGTACAATAAGGCTCCTAGCCCAGTCGACGACTGTGGGAACTACCGAAACACTAATTTACCTGTATCTTGCAACCAGGGGACGTGGCCGAGCTGTGAACACTATCCCTACCGACACAGCCCCGGTTGCGGAAAGGGTTGGATTGTGTTCGCATGGCTCCTCGTTGTGGCTGCTCTGTGTCTGGCCATCTTTGGTCTCGTCAATGGCGTCGTCTTCCAGGGGTTCCCTCTGCCAAAAGACTGGAGCCTCCCCTCGAACATGTCAGTCAGTGCCGGGGATCACACGATCAAGCTGCCACCCATCGACCCCACGGATCCGGAATCGCAGCTCGTTGCGTATGCTTTGGTATTCCGCTCAGCTCCGGTGTATGTGGCAGGAATGTTCACAGGTACCGTTGTCGAATGGGTCGATCTGAACATGCGATTTATGCAACCATTCATCAACATGTTTGGTAAACAAGGCAATGCCGCGGACACTGTCTTACTGGCGTACATCACCACGTCGCCACTTCAAGTCCCGATAACAGCGATCGACAAGGGTCATTATCGGGTTGCCGTATTCTCGACCCTAAATACTGTTTCACCGCTCTTCCCAATCTTCATCGGTGGGCTCTTGACGTTGACCGACGAACGTGAGACCAACACAGTTATGTTCAACTTTTCGCTGTCGGCATATATTGGCATCATGGTCTTCCTTTCTGCCTGGCTGCTTGCGATGCCCCTCGCATATCCTGTCCAGAAGCGACTTCTTCCTCGTCAATTTTATAGTATGGCTGATTTAATGGCAATGTGCCACAAGTCTACCTTCCTCCGACGGCGCTACCTCGACTTTGCAGACCCAAGGCGCACTCCATCGAAGGACATCATGGAGGCTCGCATCCTCCTTTCCGGCGACAGGTTCATGTTTGGTCACTACACAGACGACGAGGACAAGAAACATATTGGTTTCGATGTACACAGCACTGTAGACTTCGAGACGGGCCGCATCGAAGACACACATCTTGTCGGTGCTGTCACGCCCGAAGGGGAGATGAAGGTGATCATCAGTCAAGCGGCCCGGAGAGCGACGACCTGGTTTGGCGACCCCACTGGAAGCCCAATAAGCAGCAACAGATTCATTGCCTGGCTCCGTCGGATGCGGCGCAAACAACACAAAGCCCAGGCGGAAACCGAGCTGAGGGCCATGCGCCCGGTGGCTAGTGCGACGGGATCCCGTCTGGAGGAGCAACCAGACGTTCGGCAGCGGGGTCCAGTCGCGTTCGCCACCTAGGTGCGACGACTATTGAACATGGAGTGCTTTGCTGATGGAATGAGACTGCTTTGACAACGTTGACTGTAATAGATTGGATTTTGGGATTCGACGGCAGGATCGCTGTAATTGTCCATTATGAAAAAGGGCCACCGCAGTCATCTGGGCATCGGGCGAGATCTGAGTGCTTCATTCTTGACCTGGGACTGATGAGCAGTCCGTACAGGTCAAAGACTGGTCCAGCGATTAGGTTCAATAAGCACTCGACCGAGCACAAAAAGCTACTCGATTGAGTACTGGAGACGGCAGTGTAGGTTTGTACCTTTCTTGACGGAATTCATTATACGAGGTATCAGCAAGCGACTCAAGAGGACGGCCAATCGGTGTAGAAGGCCCTCAAGCCTTCGTGGGCGTGGCTGAGGGAAACCTTGTCGGGCTTTGCCAGCCTAAAAATAAAGCCGAACTGCAACCCTAGGCCACAAGGCTGCCTTTCGTCGCCGCTCGTTGTTCGCCGAAACGTTGATTCTGTAGCGCAATCGACAGCGATCCAGTCCATCTTTGCTGCCATGGCCCGCTACGAGGTCGTCGTGCGCGAGCAAAACACTCCGCTCTTTTGCGTTTGCAATCTTTCCTCCAGCCACTCCTTACGGACGAAGCCGACACGCTCATTTCTTCCCATCTCATATAATGCCCTCGCGTCGACACAGATAACGGCGCCGCACGACTCTTCCAGCAGCCGTCCTCGGTGATGGACCGCTTCTGGCTGGGAGGGTACTCGCGTCTCAACTTCAGCAATCAAAAGATCAAGCGGGACAACAGCGAGATCGAATTGAACAGCTCCCCCAACCCGCAAGGACTTTCCCACCATGAGCCCTCCCCGAACGCGCCATTTTTCGTCTCCTCGGAAATCATACGGTCTGAAGAGAGGGAACAACGCTTAAACACACATTGGGACCCTTTCTTCTTGAGGAGCTGGGTATTGATCGCGTTTGCCGTGTTCTTCGCTGCAGTCATTGCTGCACTGCAAGTGGTCTACAGCTTCTCGCAGAGCCATCATGGGATCGCGACGAGCAGTGACGAGCACCACTACTTGTGGACGTATGGCCCCACGGCTGTCTTTGTGGTCGTGACGGTCCTTTGGCGCCAGGTCGACTATGCCGCCAAATCAATCCAGCCGTGGGCGAACATGGCCGTGAGTCCTCAGCCAGCCAAGAACAGCCTTCTTCTGGATTATGTGACTCCGCTTCAGATCTTGTCATTTTGGAGGTCCCTGAAGAGGCGCCATTTCACCGTCTCGATTAGCATCGGCGTTTTCGTTCTTATCAAGGTCATCACAGTGCTTAGCACCGGCATATTCAGCTTGCAGAGCGTGCAGAGGCACGATGTGCCAACTTCCATGGCATTGAACAACACGTTCGATGCGTCCAACTTTCAGCATGCGGCAGCTGTGGATTCCAGGGCGGCTTTCGTGGCGTATGGCCACAAGCAGTACAATATCAGCTTGCCGATAGGCAGCACCGATCAGTATGCTGTGCAGGGGTTCGCGCCAAGCGATGGGATTGTCAACGGCAGTTTGACATACACTGCACCGGTCGATGTGTTCAGCGCCGGCCTTTCGTCGTGTGAGACTGGCAAACTCAATTACACTACATCCTTTGATCGCAGCAGTACCGCACCGGTGGCCGCCTACTATAACAGTACCGTGACCCTTCCTGACTGTCAAATCATCGGCGCATACCTTGATGCCCCGGATTGGTATTACCAACAAAACGACACCGCTCACCGCTTCGGCTACAGAGCATCTTTGCAGAATGTGACTTGTGTGAATCTGGCACCAAACGACCCTACAAGATTTCGGTACATGATCTCGGCCGCCTATTCAGAGGGTGCAGGCCAAAACGACAACACATTGCTCAATTCTTCCAATGTTGTTTGCATTCCATCCTACTCGGTGCAGTCAGCCATGGCCACAATTGACACTGGAGGCAATGTGCAGTCTGTAAATGTGACTGGAAAAGCCCGTGAACTCAACGGACTCAGCGCTGTTGATATTGCTGATGGCGTGTTCTCAACTAGCCAGCAGGCATCTTCAATCTCCGGTTACTCCAGTTCCAGCATCGTACTAGATGTCTTCACGACCATGATGCAGCAGGAGACGGTCGACTTCAACGCAAAACAACTACTTGATCCGGCTTATTTGAACAGCACTGGAAATAAAGTCTACGGGAAGGTTGCAGCGCAAGTCGCGAACTTGTATCTGCTTTCGGATAGCACGAAGGATCCGCAGGCAGTCGTCGAAGGCACGGTCTCCAAAGACGAAAGCCGACTGATTGCGAGGCAAACGCCCATCAGAATCATGCAGGCTGTCGCCGCCGTCATGCTTCTGCTTGTTGTGATCGTGTTGTTCATTCGACCACGAGGCGTTGTGCCAAGGAGTGTCGATTCCATTGCAGCGATTGCGGCAATTCTTGCTCGGAGCCCTGGACTGGACGCTCGTCTTCGAGGCACTGGACACAAGAGCTTGGACGAGCTCCGCGAAATCCTCGCTCCTCACAAATACCAGACGAGCACCGGCTATGAGGATGGAGCTCGGACTTTCTCGATTCGCACAATCAGCAGCACTGGAACCGACCTAGCCCGACTCTCTAACCAGGATGACTCAATTCTTCCCAACATCAAATGGATCAAGCCGTTCATTCTACGCCGGGTCGGCATATCGCTCACCATTCTGGCCTCTATCGCCGCCATCATTGCTCTCGAGGTTCTCTTGTCGCAGTCCCAAAAACACAACGGCCTGGGCAGCGTAGACGACGACAGTGCCACCAGGTACTCGTGGCTCTACGTACCAGTCTTGGTCTTCCTCCTGTTGGCCACCTTGTTCAACATCATGGACTTCGAAGTCGAATTTACCGAATCTTTCCATGCTCTGGCGAAAGCGGACTGCGACGCACGATCCTCCATGCTCTGGTACCCGTTGCGGCACGTGTCACTACACGCCACCTACAGTGGTCTGAAACACAGCAGATTTGCCTTGACCGCAGCGTCAGTCTCTGCTATTCTAGCACCTCTCCTGACCATTGTTGTGTCCGGTCTCTTCACCACCAAGCCTACAATCCAAGGGATCCCCGTGGGAGTTAATGCATTGGATTGGTTCAACACCACGACTTTGACAGACCCATCGACGAACATCCCACTGCTCGTTATCGAAGGCAACATGTCATATCCTCAATGGACCTATTCGGAGCTGGCAGTTCCCAGACTGAATCTCGTTGGCGACAACGTGAATGAGCTGCTTGTTCAGGGTGGCTCCCTCTCTGTTGATACACCCGCAATCCGAGGAGGTGTCAAGTGTAGTGTGATTCCTCAAGACCGCATCATCAACACCACCATTTTAGGCGGGTACCTCACCTCGAACATTAGTACGCCTGATGGTTGTGGAAACTCGGCGTTTGGAGGTGGACCTAATCTCTGGCTCGGTACCAACAACCCAGTACCCGTCAATGCCTCGGGCTACTTTGGTTCTTCACTAGTACTTGGCTTCCTGGAAACTTGCCCCACGCTTGCGTTGTACTACGGCCATGTCGCCAATAACGAGATTGACAGCTTTACCGCTGTGCTGTGCACGCAATACTTAGAGCGAGTCCAGGCCAACGTGACTTTCGATCTCCCGAGCTACTCTATCCCTACCGAACCGACGACCTACGAAAACTCCGCTGTCAACTTTTCCAGTTTCTACACCGGATTCCCGACTCTGCAGGTCTTGAACGTTACATCTGCCGACGACGAGCTGGATGACACTTTCAATGCTATGGTGTATGGCAAGGATGGCGTCCCAACGAACGAGCTCCTGAACGACACCACCCTGATCGAATCATACACGCACTTGTACCGACAGTACATGGCTCAAGTCGTCAGCATCTACCTCCGAGCGGATTTCTCCACTCTTTCAAACAACGCAACTGAAACGGTCGTCAACCCTTTACAGGCGAGCTATACGAATCCGCGTCATTACAGGCTGAAGCAATCGCCATTGTCAACCCATTTGCTGGCGGGCGTTGTCGGTGCCTTGTTGCTTTGTGCACTGGTCGTCTTCATTACCATTGATATGCGCAATGTCTTGCCCAAGCCCATCGGAAGCATCGCCGCAGTGGCAAGCTTGCTGGCCGGCTCCCGCATTGTCGACCCCAGGTTCGGCATGGTTCCCCCGGGATCCGAATACTGGTCAGATGAGGAATGGGAGAGAAGTGGCGTGTGGCAAAGTGAGATGTTCCGAATGGGATGGTGGGACAAATTCCAGGAACCGGCCGACACCTGGCAGAGAGGAAGCCAGACCGGAAAGTCCCCAGGAACTGGTGAGGACCAGCTGCATTCATCTAGCGATGGGGAAAGGTTTGAGCTCCCTGGATCTTTCAGGATTGACGCCCGACCCAAATAATGACTCAAGTGAAATGATTTAATGTACAACAAAGATAGCAAAGGTGTGTACATATTTGACGTGTTATTGGCCATTCAAAACATTTGTTCTTCTATTCACAACTGAGTAAACGAACGACGGGCAACCCCAGTCGATCGGACGAAGGTGGACTGTCAAACGAAACGCTCTCCTACATACTATACTGTACGTCTTTCGCAGATCATGCATCATCCTGAGAGTGCGAGAGGAGGCACCATCTTCAGCTCCTCCGCCGTCTCAGTACATGACGTCCCTGTTTGATGGTCCTCCTCGTATGTACACACTACACAGAGTCCCATGCCGCCCTAATCTGCGGTTCTTGCCCTCCATCCATCTATCCGTCCACCTTGAGTTATGTTGATAAACGCAGAGACAGAGACAAAGACAAGGGAGCGCCACACACTACCATCACGCAGGTCAGGCACACGTCAATCAGGCCGACGTGGGGATTGTGACGTTTGGGTGCCGACCTGTGATATATATACTCGTGTCCCGATGACGAATTCCCAGAGATTGTCTAGGCGCGGGGGCATGTAGTTATCTCGGTTCGACCTTTTCGTCCACAGGATCCTGTATTTGGATTCCTGTGATTTGACTCGATCGAAGTATCGCTAAGCATTGGGTAGTGTTTCCTTTGAATATCTATCGTCTTCGTTATCGAGTAGGCGCAGTCGGTCGACGGGAGCGCCAGAAACGGACAGAGTCACTTTTCAGATCATCTACCAGATACGAGTCGGAGGCTGGGGGTCGACAAGTGCTGCGAGTGGCACCAAATCAACAATTGGCTTCGACAACGCAATGGTGTGTCAATTGGGACAAGTCTTGCCTATTCTCTCGTGGCTCTTTAGGCTCCAGACGAGTCGGACTTGTCCATCGAGCTTGGCTTTGGTCCCTTGAACACGACGTGGCACTCTTGTCGATACTGTATCAGGGGTGCGGAGATCCGCAACCACCTACCTCCCCTTGTTGCGAAGGGCGTGGATGATGCGAGGCGCTCCGTAATAGATCTGGCCCGGAGTATATGTATACTCTTCGGACGTACACAGCTGGAGCCTGTGACTCTGGACTTAATACTGTAGACTTCGAATAGAGTATATCTACGGTATCATCATGGCGAATCGTGGCCGCACGTTGGATCCCGAAGTATTTTCGATCAAGGACTTGAAGGAGAAAGCGTCGCAGAAACTCCCCAAGATGTATCGAGGTAACTTTAAGTACTCAGCCATTGCTCGACGCTAGACTGACGGTTCCTGGAGAGTATTTCAACGAGGGCGCCATGGACATGATAACGTGAGTCCACGGTCAAGGCCCATCTGCAACAGGGGATACAGAGCCGCCAACACAACACTTTCGGCAGCCTTCGAGACAACGAGGCTGCCTTTGACAGATACCGTATCCGGCCTCGCATCCTCCGAAATGTGTCCTTTGTGGACACCACGACCACAATTTGGGGAAGTAAAGTACTGTTCCCGTTTGGATTCTCACCTGCAGCGATGCACCGGCTCGCCCACCCCGATGGAGAAGTCGGCACGTCAAAGGCCTGTGCGGCGCTGAACGTTGCCATGGGGCTCAGCGCGTACTCGAACGACTCGCTGGAAGACGTCATTAAGCAGGCCGAGGGGAAGACGAATCCTTATGCGATGCAGGTCAGCCTGTTGAAGAGTCAACACCTGACGATACGGTTGCTGAAACGAGCCGAGAGTGAGTGTGTCCCGTCAGGCTGAACGGGCTAGACCCGAGATCTCAAGTCTGAGAGCTAGTGTTGCAGTTTGCTGATCACAGTCTCAAGAGGCGGGATATAAAGCCATCCTGTTGACAGTGGACGCGCCCATGCTGGGGCGGCGTCTGAACGAGTTCCGGAATGCATTCTGCATGCCTAAGGGCACCACATATCCCAACATCGCGCCGGGTGTCGATATGAGCAATTTAGAGGGAGGTGATAACGAATTGGCGTATGGTACGGTCCGTCGATTTTTGTTCGGTTGAGATGGTTAGTGACGGTCTCTGGGTTTGCTGATCGAGTGACAGAAAATGGGCTGGACTGGGAAGAGGCCATCTCGTTCGTCAAGAGCCACACGAATCTGGAACTCTGGATCAAAGGACGTGAGTCAATCTCTCTGGGTGGAAGACCGTGGCAGTGACAATCCCCCAGTGTACACAGCCGAAGATGTCGTGACGGCCATCCAGTATGGTCTGGACGGCGTCGTGATCTCGAATCATGGCGGAAGACAACTTGACAGCGTCCCGGCGACCTTAGATGCCCTGCGCGAATGTGCTCCAGTGGCGAAAGGCAAGATCAAAATTGCCATTGATGGAGGGATCCGACGGGGAACCGACATCTTCAAGGCCCTCGCACTGGGTGCCGACTTTTGCTTTGCTGGACGGATCCCAATCTGGGCTTTGGCTGTAAGTTCGTGGGTTGTAGACTTCGTTTGCTGCTCTGACGGAGTCTCCAGTACAACGGCCACAAAGGCGTCGAGCTTGCCATCCAGCTGCTGTATGATGAATTCAGGTTGACCATGGGACTTGCCGGGTACGTTGATCTACTGAGGGCTTCACAAGGAGGCCGACGCTGACGGTCAATGTAGGTGCAAAAGCATCGCCGAGATCAATCGCGGACACTTGTCAATCCTGCAGAGCAATGGTGTCCTTGCGAAGCTGTAATGGAGTTTACCAGGGTGTCGTTGCGACGAAGATGCCACGGTGGTACTTAGCGATCGGGCATGTTTAGCTGTAACGGTTTCGTAGAATATTTTTCCAGCCCTGGAGAGTCACAAGGCAATAACTACGGTGTAGAAGCAATGCTATTATGGGTAACAGTGAAGCAGTATATATGCTGCCACAGTTGTCGTCGCAAGTGTGGCGTCTTCGGCGCTCCACTTTGGTCAGTGTGTCGGCGTCCTGCGCTTCCTACATGTACCACGTCTCCTCCTACTCCTACCGCGCTTCAGTCCAATACTTTCAGTAGACAAAGCACTCTTCACACTCCCAGCCTGCGTCCTGCCGTCTCAGACCCAATGCACATTCACCTCCCCGCGTCGACATGACTTGGTGAGATTCTCTCTTGTCCGCCACCAACATGGCCTCCTCATCGTCTCCCACTCCTCCGCCGCAAGGGCAGAGCCCGCTAGAGAAAGACCATGTCAACCTGCGCGTCACGTACCTAGTCACGGGAAACCCGCGGCCTCCTCATTCTCTAGGAAATGTACATCTCGACACCACCGTCGCTGGGCTGAGGGCGAAGATCCAGTCCGAGCTCCCAGAGCACCCTGCCCCCGCTGAGCAGAGGCTCATCTACCAGGGCCGTCCTCTGCTTCGAAACGAAGCCACCTTGCGAGATGTGCTTAGAATCGAGGTATGTTTCATCTGACTACATGGACGATCCTGTTTGGTCTAATTGTCTTTCCAGGCTGGACAGGAACCCGGTCCGCTTCCATTTACCATTCACATCGTAATCCAAAATCCTCAGCCCGCTCCTCAACCGCCTCCTCCTCCCCCAGCGTCTCTTCCTGCGACGCATCAACAGCAATACCAGCATCTACATGCAGATGCGGCCAGCCCTTTTCGAGCGGCTGAGAACTCAGCGAACAGACTGCAAGAGTCACTTGTCCGTCTACAAGAACAGCTCGAGGCGAATCGAGCAGACCTAAGATCGGTGCAACAGAGAATAGCTCTTCAACATACAAATCTGGCTGGTCCCCCCATGGCTGCCCATGTCAATGCGAATGGTCAGCCAATGCCCAACATCCTGCCGCCTGGCTTCGCTATGAACCTTCAATTTGGACTTCCGTTCGACCAGCCGCAACAAATGCAACGACCTCCCGCTCGGACTCCGCATCATCCTCGACAGCCTTCAAACCCAACACCGGCTTCACTCGCGCAGCATCCGCCGAGCGTTGGCACTTCCGTGCGGAATCCCGCACAGCAGAACGGTCCCGGGCCATATTCGCAACGTATGACCGTGGTGACCGAGACGTTGAGTTTCCAAGATGCAGCCCACCGTCCTTCGTCCGCTCCAGGACAGCGCTCTCAACTGCCATCCCAACAACGAGGGAATGTCCCGTCTCACACGTCACAAACTAACGCCTCGGCGCCTGCCCCAGTCTTAACGGCTCCTAGTTTCAACTTATTACCTTCAATGAGAATGCCGCCCATTCCTGTCCCGCGACCTTTTCCGCAACCTCATGTGAGTAACCTGCACCCTTCCACCACTACAGCATGGCTGGTGTCTTCGCCCGCTGGTCCGAGAGCGTTGCTCTTTGCGCCGGGTCACGGTTACTTTTCTTCCTTCTCACCTGTGGCTGTTCAACAACAGCAGGCTGGTGGAGCATCAAACCCTGAGACTCGACCGAGCAACACGAATCCAATGCCTGTCTTTGAGCCGGACCAGGCGGCCAATCAGGACGCTCAAGGTGCGGATCGTGCAGTAATCAGAGCCGACCAGCCTCAGCCTGCAGTAGCACTGGCGCAAGCACCGCAAAACGGCCAAGAAAATGACCCGTTCGCGTTCTTGATTAATCGCGGATGGCTATTCCTGAGGCTTTACCTGTTCATGTTCGTCTTCTCCGAACCAGGAACATGGAAACGTTGGCTCATGATCATTCTGGCCGCGATTGTCTGTCTCCAGCCACGAAACGGCCCTTTCATTCGCTTGATAAGGGCAGCTCGGCGACACTTTGACGCCCTTGTTGGTCCACCCCCGCGGCCAGCTGTACCTCAACCGCGTACAGATCCGGCAGGTCAGGCCCTTCCTGCTGGTCCTCCGAACGAAGCTTCTGCGCAAAGACCAGCAAATGTTCGTGGCGCCGTCCAGATGACACCAGAAGAGGCAGCAGCACGGATCATAGCAGGGCGACAGAATGACCAAGACCGCCAGCCGCGCTTCTGGAGAGACGCGTTGTACCGCGTTGAGCAGAGTATGGCTCTATTTCTAGCAAGCCTGATCCCGGGTGTGGGTGAGCGCCATGTCAGAGCAAGAGAAGAGCAACGACGGGAAGAGGAGCGAAGGCGAGCGGAGGCGGCGGCGGCTGCTGCGGCGGCGGAGAACCAGAGTGTGTCACAGGAAGAACCCAAAGCCAATGAGCCGGGTAGGCAATCCGCAGGAGAGAAATCGGAGGTCGACGTTAGTAGGCCTGGGGAGCAGAGTACCTCGAGTTCTGTCGAGGCCAGGCAGGAAGCCGGTGCTGGAGAGCTGCGGAATAGGATCTAATGTCAAAGAATTCCATCAGCAGGACGGGCAGATACTCGGGATGAAGATTTTCTAGCATCACGATATTCCGTACTGAATCCGAAAATGTAGGGGACTTTGGAAAGGAGAGTGCTTTATCCGCTCTAATTCGAGGGCTATCATCGTCATCCTCGTCGTCTTCGTCTCTTTGGCTGTGTATTGATGCTGGCTAATAAGTGGTACTTTCCGTCAGCCCGATTTGGTGTTTGGAGAGCTGCGTCATTGTGCAGCAGGAGGAGACACTGACGCTATCCTTGCTTTTCACTCACTCTTCCCCGTACCGCTCCAACTTTGGCTGTCCCATGCTCTTATGACCATGCGGCACTGCGACAATGGCTGCCACGGCGACTCGAGTAGGCAGGTCGTGTCTCTACCGCCGGTCGGCCTGTGACCTCGACCGAGCACGATTCCTATTCGAAGCTCTCCGCTATCCTACGCAACCAACACGCCCGCTGCACCTCCACATCCGCCTTCCACCACACCCACAATCACAACAACGACGATGCTTTTCCAACTCCCGGCGGTTATTTGAAGAGCAGAAGGAACAGAAGGAACAGAAGAGCAATGAGAGCTTCACATCCCGCCTGGGTAAAGCATGGCGGTCGACAAAGATAGAATGGAAGCCCATCCCAGTCGGCCTGGGCATCGCTTTTCTGGGGGTCTTCCAGTTTGTGCGCATGCGTCGCCGGGAAGGTGGTGCATATGGCGACGAACCGCGTCCCCCGAAGCGGCAGAGAATCTACCCCTCCGGCGGTGGCTGGCAAGTCCAGATCATGTCGACCCTGCCTCTCAAGGCCATCTCCCGTGTCTGGGGCCGCTTCAACGAGCTCACCATCCCGTACTACCTGCGCGTGCCGGGCTTCAAGCTCTACGGCTGGATTTTCGGCGTGAATTTCGACGAGGTCGCCGAGCCGGATCTCCGTGTCTATCCTAACCTGGCCGCGTTCTTCTATCGGGAACTGAAGCCGGGAATTCGCCCGCTGGATCCTAACCCCAATGCTGTGCTCTCCCCCGCGGACGCCAAAGTCCTGCAGTTTGGGACCATTGAGAACGGCGAGGTCGAACAGGTCAAGGGCATGACGTACAGCGTCGATGCCCTGCTAGGGAAGATCGCGCCTCAGTCGCCGAACCCGCAGGCCCCGTCCAATATCTTCGCACCCTCATCTCCCAAAGACAAAGACGCGCAGTCCAAAGCAGACACATCCGAAGACGTCTCCGCCGATGAAGAGTTCGCCAACGTGAACGGCATCTCGTACACTTTGCCGGGCCTGTTCTCTGGCTCGTCCGCGTCCGCGTCCTCGCCATCTCCGCATACCGAATCCTCAACCCGCCGTCTCGAAGACGCATCCACCCAGTCGGCTCCCTCCTCCGAAGCCGCCGTCTCAGCCGACCTGGCGAGCAATCAGCAACCATGGTGGTCGCCCTTCTCGCAGCCCACCCGCTCCTCCAGCCTGTACTACGCGGTCGTCTACCTGGCGCCGGGCGACTACCACCGCTTCCACTCGCCCGTCAGCTGGGTGTGCACCACGCGCCGCCACTTCGCCGGCGAGCTCTACTCGGTGAGTCCGTACGTGCAGCGCACGCTCCCCGGCCTCTTCACGCTGAACGAACGGGTCGTGCTCCTGGGCCGTTGGAAACACGGCTTCCACAGCTACGTCGCCGTCGGGGCCACCAACGTCGGCTCCGTCGTCATCAACTTCGACAAGGAACTGCGCACAAACTCGCTCACAACGGACACCGAGGCCGATCGCCAGGCCGCCCTGGCCGCCGAGCGCGGCGAGCCCTACTCGGGCTTCAGCGAGGCCACGTACCAGAACGCGAGCAAGGTCCTCGGTGGCCACGCGCTGCGCCGCGGCGAGGAGATGGGCGGCTTTCGATTGGGCAGCAGTATCGTGCTCGTGTTCGAGGCGCCCGCGGGCAAGGAAGGCCGGCCCGGCTTGAAGTGGGCCGTGGAGAAGGGCCAGAAGATCAAGATGGGCCAAGCTCTGGGGTATGTACTTGACCAGGAGGACTAGTGCAGAGGAGTGTGATGCAGGGCAGTATAGTGTAGAGCAACGTAGTGTAGTGTATCAATAAGGTCTGAGAACATGTTGTTCGTTCTTGTGCTCACTCGAGCATGTTGTTGGTTGGTTTCGACGGTCACCTTTGAATCCTTATGCAGGGTCCGGTGGTCGATATAGTTGCAAGGGTTCATTGTCCCCAGCGACAACACCGTCACGTGTGATAATTACGTTAGTGCAGTGCGCAATGAAGACAGAACTACCGCCCTAAGCAACTCGGAGACAACAAGGTACTGCTGGTCATCAATTCATTCCTATCCATGAAGATTAATTTGAGGGCTTTCGCCCGCCAGTTTCAACCGGCCAAGTGCCAGCAGCAGCACCACCACCACCACCACGCCAACACCATCGCCAACCCCAGGCTCATCACCAGGTTGCCGCCCATGCGGCCACGGCCAACCAAGAAAACGCAGCCACCAGCACCAACGCCAACACCGCTCTCTCAATGGCTCGCGCCATTGCAGCATCCGTTGGATGCACGCAGCAAACAACACCCTCCTCAGTCCCCACCAGGACCCGTGTCAACTCGGCCATGGCCGTCGTGGCCAGAGGACCTCCTTCTCCCATCGAGTGGATCAACATCCACCCGCCCGGCAAGTATGCCACCACACCAAACGCCAACAGGAGGGTGCCAGCTGTACGCTGGACAACCCGCTCGTCGGCGCTGATGGGCACCTCGTTGCAGACCAAGACCGCCCGACCGTTCTCCAAGCTCGAATACTCGGAGGTGTTGCTGGCGCTGCCCAAAAGGACTCTGCGCGCAGGTTGGCTTCCGGTTCGAGCCTGTTCGTCGTCGTCGTCGTCTGAGTAATGGCTACCAGAGCTTGAGGCATGGGTGACACGCACTCGGTTGAGAGTGCTTGAGTTGGAAGAGATATTTGCCAGGCTGCTTCCAGTGGTGCCAAATGCTCGATGGCCCAACATACTGTGATTGTCGATGAAGCCTTGTGCAGTTTCAAGTCCATGGCGAAAACGCCGACTATCTCGAAGGAATCGAGAAAGGTCACGATCGTCCAATGTGTATCCGCCTTCGTAGAGATGCCGCGCCAACAGTGCTTCGTCCTGAGTCATGTACCGGTGTACGACGTTGTGGCTTGCGTAGGAGTCCGCGTTCAAGCGTGGAATGAGGGTTTCAAAGGTGGTGGCAGATTGAACAGCTTCAATGGGTCTTTCGACAGGATCTCCGGCGTTGCGAGTGGAGCTTTCACCGCGAGGAGAGGCAGCAGCAGAGGCTTTGTATCTTTCACCGCTGCCATTGACGATATTTGCGTCCAGGTAGGACAGCTCAAACGTCGGATCGCCTGCTACCGCTCGTGATGGTGTTTCGGTTGAAGAGTTCATGGTGCTCGGTGACGCGAGTCTCGGTCCACAAGCAGTGTCTGGGATCTTGGGCAGCAGAGAGCTTGACGCAAGAGCATGGGATGTCAACAGCTCAGAGGAGTGTGGTGGAGGAGATTTAGAATTGACCGAGCTCGAAGTGATGGTGTTCAGAGGTCTCGAAGTCAAAGTCGAACGATCAAGTGGACTTGCGAGAGGGGCGCGGGTGGAGTTTGAGCGACAGCGATGTCCGTCAATGCCTTTTGTCTGTTTGATTGCGGCTCCAGGTCTGCGCGATGTTGTGTTTATTTGTTTGTTCTCTGCCGAATTGTCTCTGTGTCTATGTCGGCTTGGGGAGACTGGACTGTGATCCTGGTTCAGGTCGTCTTTGTGGTGAAGATGAGGGCGCGGTCTGGACGGTTTGGACTGCGTCGAATTTGAGAGCGGATCCCAAGGCGGCACAGGAGTTCTGCCGGTCATGATTGACGTGCATGTCTCAACAGTTTTCCTCTTGCGCAGGCCAAACCGTAGCTTTGATGGTGTGAAAAATCCGCTGCGACTACTCTCAGGTTCCTGCTCCCAGCATTCATCTTCTTCCATCACTCCATCGTTTCTATGAGCTGGAACGGCAATGGGCTCACTTCTCTGCTCATACAGTTGATAGTGCTCGGCGGCTGAGTCGATATCGCTCGGTCGTGATGATGCAGCGTGAAAGGGATCCGCCTCAGCGGCGCTCGTTTGACCGTGTTCCATGACTGGTCTTTGGTCACCTTGCTTTCCAAAGTCAAATCTGTCGCCGAGAAAGGCCGACTCCGGAGGACTGGCGTCTGCGTACTGGGAGACGATTTCTTCCAGCGTGGTAGAAGCTCGACCTTTCCTCTGCTTGGGCTCTGTATTTTCATCTGAAGTTTCAAAGATTGCACTTGATTCAGGGTGGTGATCAGCTTCGTGGAGAACAATATGGGCCGAGCGGACTTTTCGACACCGCAGGTTTCTTAACCGTATGCCATCGCTGCCGAAAGACGATGGCAGGAGCAGGTCCTCGTCAGATGACGAGCTTGATGGACTGAGAGGGAAGCGGGTCCCACTTGGGCTTGACGATGCGGGTTGGAGGCTTACTGCTCTGCGACCTTGGATCTGAGCATACGCAGAAGGCAGGTCTGGGAATATCGGACGGGTGGCGCGGCGGTCTGGGCTGGAATAACATGTTGAAATGTCCATGCTGACCCTCTGCAGGAGAGCTGAATCCGAATGATGTGTCGACTCCAGCGAAACGCGCCGAACGGACGGTGACAACGACTGGGTTCGTGTCCAGAGACCTGGGCGTTCCGGGTTCAAGGTGTATGCAAGATGCTTTTCACCGATATATCGATTGCTCTGGTAGAAGTGGAGGCCAAAACTCGGGGTACGGGCAAACTCGAATTCGAAAGGGGATGGTCCAACAGAAGTCGACTGGAATCCCTATTCGGCCCTGTCAGATCGAGAAGACAGAGCGATACATGTACTCACAGCAGACAATGGTCGTTGCGGTGTCTTGAGATGCTCTTTCACCAGATTGTCTCCGCTGTTCCCACTGGAGGCTGAGGACGGAGTTGTGACCTTGGGCGAGGCCAGGCAGTCTGAACTCGTCAGCAATCTTTTGTTCAATCCGAGGTATGGCTACATGCCTTCTTGTGACGAGACAGTCCTTCGCACTCCGTCAAATTGCGAACAAAGGATGTGCTTGCCTAGAAACGAGTTGGGTTGAAGCGGAGTTTGCAGGTGGCTGAGGGACAATTCTGACTCTTTCTCGTGTTGATCAGTGAGAGGAAGCGCACAACAATGGTCTGCGATGATGTTTGTCCTACTTTGTGTCTTGTTCAGGAGCGGAGTTGTCGAAGTCTCTGAACGACCAGGCGACAGCGCTAGTGACGATGGGTCAAGCCGTATGGCGTTGCAGACGGAGGGTTCAGAAGGAGTGCTCTCCTCCACCACACGGCACCAAGGAGCACTGTACGATCGGACATGCCTCATTCGTATGCGTCCAACGCCCCTCGGAGATCCCGTTTCGCCATCTTGTTCCGATTCCTGGTCTCGTTTCCAATACCTTTCATTGAGGCCAACGTCATGGCGCCATCTCAGCTCTGCCAGCTTCCAGGACATGGTGGGAGGTTCACGACAGAGAAGCGACCGCAAGTCGAGGATTCGAGCTCAAAAGAGGTGGAACAAAACCAACAAACCGAGCATGGACAAGCATTCGGCTGGTGACAGGCCAACGAACAAGAAGAAAGCGGTTCGAATAGCTATCTGGGACCAGGATCTCTGCCAAAACTTCCTAAACACCAAAATGGAGACAACAGAACAGAATGATCAGAGTCTACTCACGCTTCAAGTGAGGAGCGAGCAAGCAGGGAGTCCAAGTTGCGTCAACACATGGAAAGATTGGGCAAGGTACAAGATGAAGGTATGGCCGACCCATGGCTCCTGCCAGAGCCATCCCGGAAGCAGCGATCAGGTCGTTGACCAGGACAAGTTCAACGTTCAGCGAGGAGAAAAGGTGCCCCGGAAGGAGGCATATGCGGTCGAGACCGAAGTGCGTTGAACCTGCCTGAATGCCGTCTGAACTCTTTCGCCCTGTGGAACAATACGCATGTTGGAAATACATAGATGGCACGGTAAACAGTGGATGACAGGACGGTGAGTGGGAGCTGCCCCATCCGCCGCTTGCACCTGGCATTGCTAGGGAGATGATGAAGAGGCACCGAGAGAGGACGAAATAAAGAGGCTGACTGTGCATTCCAACTGCGGAAACGCAATTCTCCCGCCGGCGTTCGTTGATGTCATCGATGTGGCATTGACTCGGTGACAGCGACCGTGAGCGGCGTACCGTAACGGCCTCGCCCTCGTCGAATGCTCACCTACCATGTCCCCTTCCTATCCTCAGACTGGACCACTTGAACGTCAACATGTCGCTGGTCGATTCTTGCTGCACATGTGCGACGCTTCTCGGCGACGTAAAAATCCCTTACGACGCTGACTCTGAGAAACCGCTGCTGCACAATCGACGACTCGACTGCTGTGCACGATACATCTGCGCTGCATGTCAATATAAGAATTCGCGCTTTCAACATTACTGTCCGTTCTGTCAGATATCTTCCGGTCCTTCGACCTTACCGAGAGAGGGCCTTCGACTACCTCCGTCCTACACGAAGACTGCGCACGCGAGGAATGCTTCAAGGGCAGAATCGCCACCGCCATCCTATGACGACTCGTTGACCCCTAGGCGAGTGCCCGAGCAAGGCACTGAGCCTCCAGCCGATACTGAAGACACTGTACATTTCGTCGGCTCGGACGACTCGTTACCGGCCCTTTCGCTCGCATACGGGGTGCCGATCCCAGTACTGCGCAGGCATAATAACCTCTACTCAGATCAACTGCTTCAGGCTCGGAAATGGATCCTTATCCCCCAATCGCACTACAGCGGCCCCCCTTTGTCCACACCTCCTGACCCGGCGGAGGAGGAGAGAAAGACAAAATTGCGCAGATGGATGGTGGCTACCAAATGCGCGGACTACAATGTGGCCCAGCTGTACCTCAAGGGGAGTGATCACAACTTGGAAATCGCCGTGGAAGCCTTCAAGGCAGATGAGGAATGGGAGAAGAACCATCCCTTAGAGGGTAATGGCAAGGGCCGGGCAAAACCACGAAGCCGCTTTGGACGGGGTGGAAGTTTATCTGGCCAGCTATCGTGACGATCTCTGTTGGTCGGCGAGCCCCCCAGTGGTGGTATGCGCTCCATAACCACCTCCTTCCAGGCCCAACTATACCCTCAAACTGCATGCCGCTCCATGAGTGCTCGGGACTCAGTCACACCTCCGTCTACCTTCTCCAACCCTACTTCGCCAAGGTGTATTCAAGCATTGCAGCACTCGGCCAAACTTATGCGACAACCTCAAACCGATGCTTCTCTTGATCATCCGCCGCCAACGTCTTCACCGTCCAAGCCCACAATTCTTCCTGCTTAGCCTCGTCATAGCTATCTATGCTTGACTTGATCTGCATTCTCCCCTCATAGTACACTCCGTTGGTCGCCCTCTCCTTCTCATTCAACGCCGTGTACGCCAGAGAAGCACCGGATTCTTGTGGCTTGTGAATATTGCTCGAGATTATCAGCCGCAGCAGCGGGATCAACGCGGGCATGACCCGATACCAGAGGAAGCGGAAGATCGGGTTATATTCCCTGGCCAGACCGGTTCCAGGCATGAGACCTGGATCGAAGGCCACCACCGTCCATTTCTTCTCCGGGACTTGCTGCAGGCGCCGAGCCAGTGCGTATGTCCAGAGAATATTGCACAGTTTACTGGTGGAGTATCGCCCCCTCCCATCGACGGTGAGTTCCTTCCCGGCGGGATGTGCCAGCTCTTCGGCGGTGATGTACTTTGCGTCGGGAAGGCCACTTTTCTGGGCCGGGTCATGTGTTCCACTAGCTGTGACGACAATGCGAGCCTCATCTGCGAGGTACGGCTGGAGCAGATGGAACAGCAGGGCGTGGCCGACATGGTTGACGCCGAAGGTCGCCTCGATTCCGTCGGCGGTATAGTGGATTTCGGCAGGAAATTGCAGCCCTGCATTGAGGAGCAATATGGCGAGGGGTGGGAATTTCTTCTCCACCCAGGATTTGACAAAGGACCTCACGTTCTTCAGGTCGCCCAGGTCTAAGGGCAAGAACTGGACATTGGTCTGATGGAGCTTTTGGTTGATGGCCATTGCGCTCTGAGCCGTGTCTTTGCGAGATGCAATGACGACGCAGTGGTCTGGATGTTGCCGGGCGATCTCAGCAGCAGCGTAGAAGCCAATGCCAGCGGTGCCTCCAGTGACGAGGACTGAGCGTGTGTATGCAGACATGATTGGAGGTTCTGTTTCTGAGCGAGATATTCTGTCTCCCACCGCTGCGGTGCCTTGAGAGAAAAGAGAGTCCTGCATCAACGAGCGCCCCTCATATATAGACGTCTTTACTCCTCAGAGTCGAGGCCCACACGAAGCAGACAGAACACGGACAATCAGTCCCTCCGTGGCACGAACTCCACTCCCTGTGCACGGCGCAATATGATTGGGAACGGCACCGTCGAGGCACTAACGTTAGCGATCAGTGGCCCTCGCGCCAGGCGCCCCGTGTGCCCGTCGTGGATGGACTTAAGTACATGCGACGTAGCGAAGCTGCTTCTGTCCATCGCTCTGTCGTAAATACGAGAATATCTCTCAGCGACCTGGCGCGCAACAAACATCGACTCGGGCTTCGGACCCTGCATCCCAGCGAGGGAAGTAAGTGTTAGATCCGGACCGTTACGAGTATTTCCATTGCAAGACACGGGGGTTCTAATTAATCTCCAGCACGGGGGTGGTCCAAGTCGCGAACTACAGTACCTAACTAGACAGACAAGAAGACAATCAAGAATACCTATCTGTGCCGCTACCGCTACCGAGCACACTCCAGACTATACCGAAATTATCTGTCCTGATACACTTTAGACGATCAAAATAATTGTTCCGCTCTACACTTCCAGATAATCGAAACATCTGTCCCACATCTAAACAATCAAAATATTTGTTGCGCCTCCAAACAATCGAAATATCTGTTCCGCTGCTCTCTGATCCGCTACACTCCGCTCGCGAGATGAGCCATCCCAAACCGTCAATGACGCTCCCACACGACCTGTTCTCCTACTTGCCGCGCTATCGCGTGCTCGTCTGCAATACATGCCACTACGCCGTTCCTCGGCAGGCTGTATCCCGACATCTCAAGGAGATCCATCGGCTCGCGTCTTCGGCGCGCCAACCTTTCATCGACTGGATTGACCGTCTTGACTTGTGCGAGCCAGAGAATGTGGTTCCGCCCACGCATGCCGAGTTCCCCGTCGCAGAGCTCCCTGTGTACATGGGCCTTAGGTGCACTTGGCAGGGCTGTGGGCATCTATGCGTGACGGAGAAGCGGATGAGACAGCACTGGAATGCTGCGCACGCTGCCTCTTCTGCAGGGCCTGAACGTTCGGAGATGGCGGCGCGTCCGGGCTCCTCTGCCGTGCCGGTGCAGGTTCAGACGTTCTTTCGGGGGAACATGCTCAGGTATTTCTCCGCTCCGGTCGAGTCCGGTGGAAGCAAGGGCTTGGAAAGTGACGGGTCCGTTGAGCTCCCAGCGCTGGTATGGAGGTTCATTGATCCCAACTGGCGCCCACGGCAGGGAGCCTGGCCGCCGGCATCGGCATTCAAGGCGAGCCGAATGCTCTGCGCCTCCACTCCGGATATTCGAACATTTGGTCTGGATCCGACGGTCGTGGACTTATTGCATCATTACCAGAGGGCGACGAGTCGGACCATTGCCACTGACGGGACTGACGGGCTGTTTTGGCAAGACACCGTGCTTCTGATCGCTCTTTCGCAGCCGTATCTCATGCTGGCGGTCCTATCGATCACGTCGCTGCATCTAGCGTACCTGTTACCCGAGCGGCGCAGGGAACTGACCATGCAGGCGAACGAGTACCACGGCCAGGCCATGCCTTTGTTCAGAGAGGCCATTGCGAACCCCAACAGTCAAAATTGTCATGCAATACTGCTGTTCAGCCATTTCCTCATCCTCAACACCTTTACCTCGGAGCAGCAGGATGACAATCTGCTGTTGGTGACCGGAGACGGAGACGAAGACGTGGTACCCCCGTGGTTATACTTCATTCGCAACAGTTGTAGCATGCTTTGTGCTGTGTGGGCTGACGTTGAAGCGGGCCCGTGTCAAGACCTGGCTCGCAGGTGGGATGCGCCTTTCGAGATTAACGAGGTGCGAAAACGGGTCGTGAGTGAATCTTTGCTTGCCGCAGTTCCGGTGTCCAACTCTCCACAAGCATGGCCCCACGATGTCCATGAAATGTACCATGAAGCGGCAGCTGAGCTAGCTCTCGCGTTCGCGTGTTCGGATTCGAGCCCATTGTCTTTCACCACCTGGGACGCGTTGAGACTGTGGCCCATGAGGATTTCGGACGGGTTCGTGCGGTTGCTCAAAGACCAGCATCCGGCGGGATTGATATTGTTGGCCCACTTCACCCTCATCCTTCGTCGAATCGAATCAAACTGGTACTTCCAAGGACGGACCCGAAAGCTCCTGCAAACTGTGAGACAGAACTTGGATCCCCGCTGGCATGGCTGTATTCCTCAGGATATCGAGATCTAGCCTCGAGCGGCACATTCTGGCTCATGGGCACAGAACCCACTGCCGGCGGACTCGACACTTTCCTCGCGCCCGCACCGCGGCCCCGGCTAACATCACGGGAATATGGTGTCGCTGAAGAGATTTGCGATCAGGAATTCGTCAAAGAAGCCATCGCCAATAACTGGCCCGCCGGCCGAG
Organism: Phialophora tarda; assembly: GCA_016109495.1. Classification (NCBI taxonomy): domain Eukaryota; kingdom Fungi; phylum Ascomycota; class Eurotiomycetes; order Chaetothyriales; family Herpotrichiellaceae; genus Phialophora; species Phialophora tarda. Next base: position 109,736 of record JADWPL010000038.1, on the reverse strand, counting down.
AACTCAAGCCCCGGGAAGTCCCATTCCGTCACGAACTGCTCTGGAATAAAGCTGTCGATCTCGTTGGCTGCCGCACTGCCGCCTGCAGTCCAGAAGTAATTGAGGGGGGATTGAGAATCTTGTCCCGCGTTGTTGGCGTGGTTGTTGATTTCATTCTGACCGGGCGCTGAGCAGTCGCTTTCCAGCGCTCGCCCGTACTTCTGAATGCTCTGGTGCAACACTTGCAGGTACATCCTGCTGGTGGTGGTTCTGCCTCCACTTGTCCATCCACCCGCTGCTTTGTTCAATTCCTTCAGAAGCTTGTTTCCGTCTTCGAGCAGCTGTCTCTTGGATTGCTCGTCCGCTTCCGGTAACAGCCGGGTCAGCTTCAGAAGCAGCAAGAAGCAGAAGGCACATTTAGCCCAGACAAAATCCGTCGCGTAACAGAACTTGGACAGGTAATGCTGAGGCTGGTCGAGAATGATCCGAAGATGCCGTTGGAGGGAGTCCTTCGCCATGAGGAGAAGATCCCGCTGTGCTGGGGACATTCCCGCTACGTTGTCCTTTCCCAGGGCTCGTATTGCTCGACATAACGCAACTGTCTGGGACCAGCATTTCTGGACCTCCAGGTTCACCAGGAGGACTGGTGTCTCTGTGGTGGGCCCGGCCGCTTGCATAATGTTCTTCCAGTCATTGTACCAAACGTCAATGTCAACCTGGACGTCGTGGAGAATGTCCATGACTTCCTCCTCGTCAAAATGCTCCATCCCTGAGATGGAGTCATGGACTTTGCCCCGCAGGGCATTGAGCTCAACTTGCGACAGTAAACGGAGGTCCAGATCGTTGGTAAAGGGCCTGTTCAACAGTATGCGGCACCTCCGGGCGTCTCCCTTCAGTTGGAAACTGCGCAGGTTACCGGCATCGACGTGAAGGATCTGCTCGAGGACCATGAGCTGGAACCATCCCCGAGCGCGCCTCATCAGCATTGCATCACTCTCATTATACACTGGAGGATCCGTCTTCCCGGATGATGATGATGATCCTCTGCTCACGAGGTTCCTCCTCAGCTCTTCGTACGCATCAGGCAGTTGGAGGTCAAGCGCCATCCGGGTTGCAAAGGCTAACAGCAACGATCGCTCCGAGACATAACATGCAGTGACCAACAGAGCCTGCACGGTCTCCAGAGAAGTGAGGTCAGGGCTGACGATGACGAGGTTGAGCATCTTCTTGAGGTGGAAATTGAGCAAGTGACAGATCTGCGAGTCAGCATCGCTGAGTACGCCGCAGCCAATGGTGATGATGGCGTTGAAGAGCAGGGCACTTCTCGAGCTGATTGAGTCGAACGTATCGTGCAGGGGGTCAAATATCGGGACGTAGCGGTCGCAGCCCTGGAAGAACGCGCCGAAGAACAACTGAGCTTGTGCATACGTGATCAGACCTTTGGCGACAAAGTTGGGGACAGACACGATCTCGACTTCGAATTGGGACCTCGTGCGTTTGCGCCGCAGCGTGCCTGGGCTTGATTGTGCCTCCGGGCTTGCCTGGGCCATGTTTGCTGTTTGATCGGGCGCAGCGACGGCGGATAGACTAGTAGTAATCGCCGCGGCATCCTGAACATTGAGGCTCGTAGGGAGGTCATTCTGTTGTGCTTCCAGCCGTTGTTTCAGTGCCGATACTTCTCGTTCCAGGTTCTCGATCTTCCTGGCAGGAAAGTCAGTATGCATGCAACAGGACTCAGCGCTCCCAGGAAGGGGATGCATACTGCTCATGGGGATCTGGAGGCTTCTCGACAAAGACACACGCCTTTTTCAGGTTGCGGCATCTGGAGAATGTCAACCACAGCATTGGTCGCCAGATCACCTTGACTCCTCACCGGGAGCATGGCCTCCCTCCATCGCAGCGCACCTTGGAAAACCTACATGCGCCGCATGCCTTCTGTGTGGGAAGTCAATCAACGTCGTGCGGCGCCATGGAAACTCACTGGAATCCTCTTTTTGGCACTGGCTGTAGAGGTGGAAGCTGCGTCCTCATCCATTTTCTGGGGTCGAGTGTTGTGCAGGCATAGCTTTTAGAGATACCCAGGGCACAAGACCATGCCCAGAAGTAGAGGCTGAAAGCTAAACGAAATAACAATATCGCAATTTAGGTGACTGATACATGTATGATCGAATAAAGGGAATTTGGATGTGGATACCTCGTCGCTTGGATTTCAGAATGTAGCCCGCGAATTTAACTGGACGAAGCCTGGGCACCAGATTTTCGGGGCCCGAGGGACAGGCCTAACGATGCTGCTGTGGCCGTTGGGGGCCACACCCGCCCTACTTGCCAAAGACGGATTCATTACTTTGTACCTCCGGATTCCCTTTGCTGCCTCTCACACTTTTTGTAGTCATTAAGCCGGGTCACAAGCACGGTGCGCTACAAGCAAGGTACAAGTACTTCAGTTACGAAGCGTCCCACTTGAACCACCGTAGCAAGACATTGTCGCAACACATTTCCCCATCGACCAGATATGGCGTATCCGATCTGAATAGGCCTCCGATGCGGAAACTAAACCACAAAGGAAATGCACGGGCATTAGGCCACCACCCAACATTGCTTGAGCCACGCCTGACACGGACTCTTCGCATCGTCTCTTATGATTGACGGCTCCGTCACACTCAACGTTGCTTCGTAAGTTCTTCCTTTCACTCGTCCTCCTGATCGGACACATAGGTTTCAACATGTCGGTGTCCCTTTACAATGCCTGCGCCATTGTAGGTGCTTCGACCCTCAGCTATCTTTCCTTCAAGGCCCTCTCTGCTCTTCGTTTCCACCTGCACTCCTCCAAGCTGCAGCGTTATCACCATGGTGACGAACCCTGGGCTCTGGTGACCGGCGCCAGTGACGGTATCGGGCTGGCATTCGTGAACGAACTCGCCCAGCACGGTTTCAACGTCATTCTGCACGGCCGCAACGAGACCAAGCTGAAGAAGGTGCTCTCAGAGGTACAGCCGAAATACAAAACCAGCTTCAGACTGCTCGTCCTCGACGGCACCACGCCGGCATCTCCGGAATTCGAGGAAACGGTCCTCTCAGCCGTCCGGGGCCTCAATCTGACCGTCGTGATCCACAATGTCGCCGGGAGTGGTGAGGCGCAGGTCGAAATGCCCATGTTCGAGGATCTCTCAGCCAAGCAGTGCGACGGCTGGATCAACGTCAATGTCCGCTTCACCACGCACCTCACGCGGCTGCTTCTGCCGGTCTTGCTGAAAAGCCAGCCTGGTCTGATGCTGTTCGTCAGCAGCGCCGTGACAGAGGTGCCGTCGCCGGGAGTCTCTCTGTATACTGGGTGCAAGCAGTACCTTGAGGGGCTGGCGAAATGCCTGAAGCTGGAGATGAAAATGCAAGGCCACGACATTGAAACGAAGTCTCTGACGACGGGGATGGTGGCCACGGCGTCGTCGGGCAGGTACGAGAAGGACATCTCCTTCGTTATGCCTAGCACGCAGACCTTCGTCCGGGCGAGCTTGGCAAAGGTGGGCTGGGGCGATACCAAAGTCACGCCGTATATCGGACATTGGCTGCAATTCGGCTTGGTTAAGAGCCTGCCAACCTGGCTGCAGGAGATGATGATCATTCGAATGGTGCGCAAGGTGCAAGATCAGATGGCCAAGAGGACCTAGCGCTTCAGAACGATATCAACCTACATACGAGCCTGGAAGATCCGGGTTCGGGCCCCAGCCGCTTGGGGCGTCCTTCTCTCTAATGACCAGCCAGTACAGCTTTCGGAGACTCTTCTCCTCCTTGTCACCACTCAGTCGATCATCTTCAATCTCGTTCATCTCCTTGTTGTACTTCTTCTCGGCCCTTGACCTGCCTCTCTCATACTCGGCCAATACTTTCGCCTTCTCCCTCTCCAGCTTGGCCACGTCTCTGGCCTTCTGCTTCCTACCGGCATTTTCCAACTTGGCATCAATCTCACGTAATTCCTTGCCCTTGCCCTTCTCGATCTTGCCCATTTCCCGCTCGAGCTCCTCTCCCGCTTTCCGCGCCTCCTTGCGGTACTCTTGATGCGCCTTGCCGCGCTTCTCGAGCAACTTCTTTTCGCCTTTCGCCCTGTTCCGCTCACTGACTTTGACGCTCAACCGGCTCAGCGCGTTGTCTGGCGCCTCAATCGCCGGCAAGGGCCTCACATCCAGCTCTGCAATCCAGGGCTTCAACGCATCCAGCCGTCTCTGCTGCGCACTGACGTCGAGCGGGTCGTCGTCGTCGCCGCCGCGCTCCATTCCGCCGGGCCCCGATTCCAAACGCGTCAACAGCCTCGCGTTCTTGTCCAACTTGCCATCCGCGGTCAACGCGCCCGGCACGCCCAGCAGCTTGACCAGGGCTTCGGTTTGCGCGATCTCGACTTTCAAGCCCCGGGGCGCGAAGAGGTCTGCGTTCGCCCGCTTCAGCTCCATCTCCGTGCGCCCATGCTGGATCACCCCCGCGGCCACCCCGGCCGTGACGTTGATGACGCCGCCCGCGATCTGGGCCGCCGCGCTGGGCACAAAGCCGACGATGTTCCCGGCCAGCCCGAGCACCTGTAAGGGCGGCGACTTGACGGCCACGCGGTTGACCGTGTCGAGGAACGACAGGAACGTCTCGGCCCCGATGCCGTACGAGGCCAGACAAGGCGGGTAGCCCCGCAGGAAGGGGGAGCCGTATTCCGCGACCGTCGCGGGGATGGCGATCGGCTTCCCTAGCCTCGTCGAGGACGGCCGGGCTTCCCCTTGCCCTTCTCGCCGCTGTGTCTGCCAGAGTGGTTGGCGCTGGACGGATGGGGTTTGGGAGGTTCGGGAGGTTCGGTACTGGTGGTCGACACTTGCATATGGATGTGTACCTGCATTCCCGCCTGCACCGGGACGCACATGTGTATACGTCGCTTCGTCATACGCAGGCGGCTGAGCTTCGTAGTCCGACGCTCGGGCCTCGGACTGGTGAGAGTGGGGATAGTAGCTGGTGTAGGACTGCTGCTGGGGCTGGGGCTGCCGTGGCGGCTGCATTTGCCCATGCGCCGGGAAGTCATTGTAACGAGGCGAGCAAAAGCCAGCGTCTGATTTTTCAAAACTCATGGTGCCGGGCCCAGAGAATGTCGAATCGTCGATCACGACTGTTAAGGTCTCTGCAGCAATATTACAATGCGGTAGAACGGAGGTGGCAGACTAAAAAGTACATGCGGTTTGGTTGGGACTGGCTTCCGAGGGGATTGCAACGTATTTAAATACTGTGTATATTATGGCTATCATGGTTGTTCGAGTACAACACAAGACACCACGCATCGGCTTTCCCGTTGTGTCTCTTTCTGCGAGACCGTTTGTTTATGACGACAACGTGAAGCTGGAGCGAAAGCTGAAGGATGAGATTCTCCACTTCCCGCATTTGCGAGAACGCAAGGAAGGAGGGTTGGTTGGCGGAGGCGGAAGAAGATACGTGCAGGGTATCCAGACAGGACTCGACTAGCCCTCACAGCCCTCCAGGCCCAAGCTTTGGGCTAAGCATTGAGAGATAAGCAGGCGTGGCCCCACAACTGACCGTCCACTTGGGAATGGTTCATTGGTGACCGTTGGCGGCCTGTCGTAGAACATACCGCATGAGGAACGGTGCAGATCGCTGCATGGCTGCGCCCAGCCTAATCCGAGTAAGGACGTAGGGCCCCCTACGGTGGTACTGAACCCACCACCCTACTGTGTACTTTGGTAAGGCATAACGAAGCGAAGTTCTGCGGCATAGCCTCGTGAGGTATCAGCTTGTCTCTTCCGGGATGGGCGTTGCTGAACTTGTTTTGGTCTGAGCCTCCTTCTTTGTGTCCTGCTTGTTCATCCATCCGCCGAAAATCTCCCGCTTCAAGAGCCCGGCTACTTCGATGTTCGCAAAGTGAAGGGTCGCCAATGCATCCTGCACGCCCGGTGCGCCGTCGGGATAGACGATATGTAGCCCCGAGTCCAATGCAGGGTCTGGACGGAACTTGTCATGATATGCCTTCTTGCCGCCAATTGGCAGGTGGCGGAAAGCGTGGCGGTAGCATGTCTTTGTGATGGCAGTCATTGGACGTGAGAGCCCACTAACCTCGCCGAGCTGGACCGCCGGCTCGAAACCAAGACTCAGGTATCCGATTCCGGCCTGCTGAAGAAGGGACATGGCAGAGAAGATCAGCAAGTCGGTGATGCCTTTGGGGGCGTCTGGCGTCGCACAGTAGGGATCAATGTGATACCCGTTATTCGCACCAATCTTGCGCAATGCTGCGAAGCCAATGCAGTTCCCGTGCCGGTCGGTAGTGTAAAGGTAGGTCATCAGGGCCGGGATGGCAAAGGGATCAAACACGGTCATGAAAGCCTGAGGCTGGCCGGACTGGTTGCGAGTCTCCCGCCACGAGTCGTATACCTGTCGTAGTTTCTGCTCAAGAGCCTCATCGCGGGTGTGGGCAGGTGCATATGCGTGCACTGAAACACCACCTCTCTCCGGATCGAGTAGCTGTCTGTGCTGGCCTAGCATTCTCTTCTGCTCCTTCTCATGCAGGACTGGATTGGTGAGAGGATTGAGGACGCGCTCGGTACCAAAACGCATGGTGACCCATCGCCGCTTGCTTGCGTATGCGGCAAAGTCATCTGCGGCACCCAGGAATACGACACCCCAGCGTCGTCGTTTGCGAAGGCCCCGGAACTCCTTGAGGATTCTGTCATACTGGGACGGATCGCACAAAGGGTCGCCTCCTACCACAGCAACGTTGTTCCTAACTTTATAGTAGAGTGCTGCTTGGTGGTCTTTTGTCATGAAGAACGAGTAAGATGCATCCAAGACGCCCATGTGTGAGACTCGCCCGAATCGTTCAACAAGAGAGCTCAGAGCCGCGACTGCCTTGAAATCATACAGTGTGAAGGTATAAATATCGTTCTTCTTTCGTTTCAGTTCGGCAGAAGCCTCCTTCAAGCTGGTTGTGCTAGGTGAGGTGATGCTGGCGCTCGTTGATGTCGAGACGTAATGGCTGTGGTGGCTACACTGGCCACCGTGAGAGACGATATCATGTGTAGTGACAGAAGTGCTCAGTATCATCGTGCTGCTCTGGCGCAATTGATGGGATTCCCCGTTCATAAATGCGTCCTGCTTCAAGACTTGCAACCGTTGGATGATATTCATGGACTCGATATCTTTGGTAGGCGACGTTAGCAAGGCTGCGAGCCCTCTTCCCAGCTGTTCAGAGAGCATCGGCTTCGGTGACCCTGGACTTCCAGTTTGCTTCTTGAGCGGACTCCTCGGTTTTGGCGGTATGCTAGCAGGGCGTTCGTCTCGAACCGAAGTGTCGTCGCGTGCGACTTTCTGTCGACGTGAAGCCATACTGCAGGTTCTAGCGCTCAACTCCAACCGCAGCCCAGAAATGATTCTCTTGCTTCTGCAGAAACGTGTGAGAGTCGATGATATGTAGGCAGAAGCCAACTCAAAAGGCTGGTCCGGGCTGGGAAAGGCCCCTTTTTATCGCCGCTGCGATTCTGATTGAACATACCATTCATGTTGACGTAGTTGGCATTGTCAACCTTGTATCCGGAGCCGAAGGTCTGTTATCCCTTTTCGAGGTTGAGGAGCATCCACCACAGGAATAGCAGCAAGTGACCGCATTGATCAGTGTGCAATGGCGAAGCCGAATACGATTCTTCCCTGCAAGGCAATGCCTTCGTCGCACTCCGGCCATATGGGCAAATGTTAATTGAGATTGCCACGCAATCTTCGTGCTGCTGCCACAGTCGTTGGTGATAGTATAATCGGCCGCGCAAGCCAGGAGCACTCCACTCTAGGCGGAAGCCTTAGGATTGGCTGCGCGCTTCAGCCGGCGGAGAGTAAGAGCAGACATCACGAGCTCGCATCACGCGAGCAGCTCGTACCTGAGCCGACATCCTTCGTATTGACTTACTATAAGCAGATTCCGCCGGTCACGGGCGGAATCCGGAATACCGAGGCTGCCTTCCGCGCAGAACGCTGCCTGACGAGAAAACTCTCAATCCAAATTCCTTGTGTCAACAGGAGTTGCATTCATTCTTCCGGCCCTAGCAGACTGCTATTGCATGCATTGCACGGAGCACAATGTTTTCATCCAGAAGTTCACCACGCAGAAGTGGTAAACTTGCATTCTAGAGGGACGCAAGTAGACTATCAACCAGGAAACCACCCTGTGATATCTTCAGGAGGTCAGAGGTGTGCTCTCAGGACGTGCAATTGCCAACGCGAGGTCAATCAACGGGGATTGATTAGCGATAAAGTACTCGAATATGGAGGCCAGGTTGTAGAGCAATGTTGCAAGAGCACAACGGTGGAAGCTACGAAGATGGTGTTTTCTCGAGGCGTTGTGGAATCACTGTAGTGTGAATGACGGACGCTCCAGAAACCGGTATCATACAAATACTTTCAACCTCATGAAGACTTTAAGGAACACAGTGCCAAGTAGATGTAGGGTACCTAGGTAAGAAGAGAATATTCACATCGCTCGATACGTATTGCCACAGATTTTGTTGAGGCAACTGAGAAAAGGCTGCTCTACGGTTCACCAAACGCGCCACTGACGCATGTCCTCGACGCGTCCGTTCCTGCACCGCAGATGCAAGAGCAAATGCAGGTCTGGCGGGGAGGTGAAGGGAGTTCTGTTACAGAATGGATCATATCGGGTTGGATGTGGAGGAGATCTCAAAAGTACAAAGTGACCGTGTTCACAGCTGAACAGTGACACAAGACGTCTTCCAACTGGAGCTGGAATACATTGTGTTCCAACTTTGGTTGGAACGCATCGCATTAATCGACTCCAGATTCTGGTTTTCACCTTCGCCTCATCCACTGCCTCAAAACTCTCATATCGCTCTCTTCGTCTGATGAATCTGCCTCCTCTATGTACTCGCTGAGGCTGTCAAGCCGCGCCTCACGCTTGCGGCCTGCCTCAGCTCGCTGGATGCCTTCTGCGCCACATTCGCCTGAACTTCTTTAACTGCACCAAGATCGGACCACATCCACTTCTGACAGTTCTCATATTTCCAACATGGACGGCCCATCCGATCCAGCACTGCTCGCTGAGATAGAAGACCTTCGCGACGAGATTGCCCTTAAGGAGGCCATTCTCGAAAGCCTCAATGACAATGGCAACGGCTCTGAGGACGAAGAGCTGAGGAAGACGGCCAAGAAGGAACTCAAGAGACTTCGCAAGCATCTTCGTGTTCTGGAGCCTGGGTCAAAAGACGAGGAGGACGATCTCGATCCTTCGCAAGCCCTGGATCAAACATCTGAAATAACGTCTGACTACCGTACTGTCAATCGTCCGCCACAGCCTGCCTACCGATCAGACCATCTCTCGCCTTCGACCCGATATGACCCGGCGAGTCGCAAGCGACAACGCGCATTCTCCGATGATGAGAGACAAGAATCCTTCAAGTCCCGACGGACAACACCCAACTCCGCCCTTACGGCTCCTTCGCCAGCAGCGACGTCTGCTAGCCTGGACAGCCTTGATGATCCTTTCCTCGACTCGTTGTTTGGAGGCTTGTCAAAAGAGGAGCTGGAACATAACCAGGAGTTCTGGAGACAGAAACAGCAGGAAGAGAATGATGAGAAAATCGCCCTGAGTCTCTCTCAAGAGTGGGGGGTTGGAATGACCACGGAGCCAACACAGCCCACTCTCCCATACCGTCCAGACTACACACAGTCGTTCCTCAGGGCGGACGGCTCATTTGTCAAGTCAGAGCCCTCCAGCAGTACTAACCGCTCGACCACCATCAAAGCAGACCCAGCCACGGCCTATCGGTCTCCATCAAGAATGTTGGAGAACCCCACCACCCTGAGAGTTCCTGTCAAGCATGAACCGCTGGGACGTGCCACTTTCAACGTCAAACACGAACCCCTGGGTCATGGTACTTTCAACGTCAAACATGAACCGGGCATGGGTCCCTCGTTGTCTATGCCTGGAGCATTTCCGGGCGCGCTCCCGCAGGACCAATCCTATGATAGCCTCGGCGGGCTGTCTGTGTACAACGGCCGAGCCGCTGCTGGACAGGGTACTGACAGTCTAGACCGATACCCACAGCAGCGTGGCCAATTGGACACAGATTCTGAAGGCGACACACTCCCCGGTGGCTTCGGGCGTTCCTATGATGGATCCCGGGAACATGCGCAGACTCAAGCCGAATTGAGACAGCTTTTGCAACATATTCGCCCTGACGAAGAGCTCACTGCAGACCAGATGCCCGAGCAGCCTCACGGTCTGAAAGTATCCTTGATGCCACATCAACTTAGTGGCTTAGCTTGGATGAAGCGCATGGAGGAGGGCACCAATAAGGGTGGCATTTTGGCGGACGACATGGGCCTTGGGAAGACTCTTCAAAGCATCGCATTGATGCTCGAGCGCCCGCCTCCCGAGAATAAGCATCGACCGACGCTCGTTGTGGCGCCTGTCGCACTCATGCATCAGTGGAAGCGTGAGATTGAGAAAATGGTTCGACCACGTCACCGTATGAACGTCTTCATCCTTCACGGTGAGACTAGGAAAGCAACCTGGTCGAGCGTGAGGGCTTATGATATTATACTAACCACCTACGGACTGCTCGCTTCTGAACTCAAACGCAAGGCCGTCCTCGATGAGAAAGCCAAACGATTGCAGAACTATGTACCCACCCCTGCCGAGGACTGCCCGGTTCTGGGCGACAGATCTCACTTTCACCGCGTCATACTAGATGAGGCACACAATATCAGTAAGTCAAGTTCGCCCCCTAAAACGTGGATTCTCGACATCGACGTTTGCCCAGACGATACTGTTCCTTTATCATTTTGCTCCATTGCCATGATTCCCCAAACCTCGTTCAAGTCGACACTCTGACCACTCTTCTAGAGAACAGAAGCACAAAGGCTGCTCACGCAGCTTGCCGTATACAGGCCGAGTATCGTTGGTGTTTGACAGGTACAACCCAGTCTCCTTTTCCGTCACGGCGCTCCGGCGGACTTTTCCAGCGCAGGCTTGCGACCGTTGGTCGCCTTCAAGAGCCAGGACTAACGTTTTTCAGGCACGCCCATGATGAACGAGACGGAAGAAATGTTTAGCTTGGTCAAGTTTTGTCGAATCCGTCCTTATTGTAAGTGTGCCCGGATCTCTGCAGGTCACTCGAGAGTCTTCCGATGCCAACTTCATCCTGAAGCCATTCGATACTAACCTGCAACAGGCGACTGGGAAAGGTTTCGCAAAGACATCGGGGCGCCCCTGAAGAGAAGACATGAGGCTCAACAGGAACGGGGGATGGCCACTCTTCAAGCTCTGCTGCGTGCCATCCTGCTCCGACGGACAAAGCAATCGAACATCCATGGCCAACCGATTCTTCAACTTCCTCCGAGAGAAACGACGGAAGATCGAGTTGCCTTTGGAGAGGACCAACGCGAATTTTATTTTGCCCTGGAAAACAGTGCTCAAATTCAGATGAACAGATATCTACAGAGGGGGACCGTGGGCCGACACTATGCTAATATATTGGTCTTGCTGCTTCGTCTCCGTCAAGCAGCATGTCATCCCTTTCTGGTCACTGCAAGCAAAGATTTTGTGCAGCTCCCTGGTGGAGAATTGAACACGGACGCTCTGATGCGAAATGCTGCACAACTCGATATCAAGGTCGTCGAACGTCTAAAGCAACTTGACGCCTACGAATGTCCAATCTGCTTTGACGTCACCGAGAATCCCTCCCTGTTCTTCTGCGGGCATGCCGTAAGTACTTTTGAGATTCCATGCTGTCAATCACGTTGCATGCTAACAGGCTCTTGCAGATATGCGGAGATTGTCTTACCAGGTTGACTGAAGACGGGAACAATAATGGCGGCAGACCGAAATGTCCACAATGCCGCGCCGACATCGACGTCAACAATGTCACAGATTACACCAGCTTTCTGCGCGTCCATTGTCCAGAGCACGAGTCATTGCAGGAGCTTGATCTACAGCGGGAATCCGAGTCTGTCTCAGACTCCGACTCCGACTCAGATAGTGAAAGCGACGATTGCGATGAAGGAGGCGATCTCGGTGGCTTCATTGTCTACGACACGGAGCCAGACGACGAGTCTAGCTCGCGAAAACCGGCGCGACGACGCAAGAAGAGCAAGAAGCGTTCTGAGCCCAAGTCCCGAGCACGTCCGAAGCCTCCACCCAAGAGCCTTGGGCAACTTCGCAAAGAAGGCATGCGTAACAAGAGCGCAAGGAAAAGGTATCTTAGGCGCTTGAAGAAGACCTTCGAACCCTCGGCGAAGACGATCCGGACCTTGGAGCTACTTGAGGAGATCAAGGATCGCGGCGACGGTGAGAAGACCATCGTCTTCTCCAACTTCACTTCCTTCCTAGACATCATTGAGACCACGCTTTACGATCACAGAACACTCAGTAACTATGTCCGTTACGATGGGTCGATGAGCAGCAATGAACGAAACGACGCCGTCCTGGAGTTTACGGACAACCCAAATTGCAGTGTGATCTTGGTCAGTCTACGGTCAGGAAATGCAGGCTTGAATCTAACAGCCGCGAACCATGTCATCATGCTGGACCCTTTCTGGAATCCCTTTGTCGAATACCAGGCAGCGGACCGTTGCTATCGCATTGGACAGCAGCGTCCGGTCACCGTTCACAGGGTCCTCATAGGCCAGGGTGACGCCCGGGACGGAGATCCTCTGGCCGGGAATGGAGCGCCGAGAGACCCTTCAGTGGGTTATACTGTCGAGGACCGAATCTTGAACCTCCAAGAGAAGAAACGCCGACTTGTCGAAACTGCACTCGACGAATCCGCAGGCCGCCAAGTATCTAGACTTGGTGTGCGAGAATTGGGTTACCTTTTTGGACTCAACAGCATTTGAACAAACTCGCCTTGCCACAAGCCACCATCAGCAAACAGTGGCCCTAACCCCGATCACAACGCATCGACGCTTTCAGCCATGTGATGCGCTAAAGTGGAGCATGCGAATCCGTTCCGACTCGGCACATTAACCCTAGACATGAAATAGAACCGGCTGCGGGCTCAGGCCCATGGGAATACGACTGGTGATGGCAGGATGAGATGGAATCCTTGTCCGTTTCCCCAGAGCGTTAGAAATCTGGACATCTACGGCGCATGATACCCCGTCTTTGAGCAGCTGAAAGGCTGAAGACTGCGCCGCCGCATATGTACCTACACAGAGGACTCGAGTGCATAGCATATCAGTAAGACATGGACATCCTGCCCAACAGTAGCCTGTACTTGGGCAAATACACAGCTTCTACGATGGCTAATATACGAAGATGAAATCCTCGTTCTCCCAGTCGGTCTTGTCATCGAAAGCATGATGACCTGTCACGTCTTCTTCTTGACCCTCGTCGGCGGCGTCCGCTCTCGCCTTCACTCGGCTCATTGACACATCCTTGATGACTGCAGGCTTCCCCAGGCGTTCTCGGGCGCTTGAATGCTTCTTGTTGAGGATCATGAGGTAGAAAACTTGGGCGGCATACAGTCCGATGAGGACGACAAACAAGGCAAGACTGTATTTTTTTGCAGTCAGCATTTGGCTTGGTGGACAACACCAGTCTTCTTACTTTGAGAGTAATCCTCGATGGTAAAGCGGTGCTTCCCCCGTCGTGTACAGATTGGGTCCGAGCACATTACCAGCGCACTGGGCGATGAACAGTGCTCCTGTGGTGACCTACAAAGCGTGGGCGTCAGCCATTGATCGCCGAGGGTGAAAGTTTCGAGATTACCTTCTTCTTCGTCTCTCCGGCAGTATTGGCCGCGGACCACGAGTATATCAGAGGCGCTAATGCGGTCAGGATTGTCAGACAAGGTCAGTTCGCGGTAGTACATACTGATTCCGGGATACACAGATATCTGTTCCTGTCAACCTCGAACCACTAGAGCAGAAAGGGCGCAACTCACCAAGTAATACGCCACCAACAGAGGCGCCTTAGCCGATGCGTCTCGCGGCAGATGCAGAAGCATGGCGCATCCTGCAATCGGGGGAAGGCTGAGGAACGCCAGTACAGGGCTTTTCATCTTCAACGCCGTCGCTGCCCAAGCACCGCCCATTGTTGCGACGAGCTGGACCGCACCAAAAGGCATGTTAAGGAGAATCGTCTCAAACTGATCGAAGCCAAAGTTCTTCACGATGAGAGGCCCAAAGGTCGATACGCCGCCGCTCGGTACGGAGATGGCGAACATCATTGCACACCATAGCCAGGTCTTGAGGTCAAGAGCGGCTTCCTTCACGTGTGCCCACTTCCACTGGGTGCCCTCGACGCCCTGATTGTTTGCCCTCAGCCTAACATGATCAGCATGTGATTTTGCGTCCCCCGGGTCGGCTGTCTCACCTCTCGATGGCAACCAATCTATCGTCGCCCTTCAGGAAACGGGCAGTGAGCGGCGAGTCGGGAAGGAAGAACCATACCACCACGGAAAATACCACGGTAATCAGGCCGAAAAACAGGAAGATAATCTGCGACGTGTTAGCAGTGGCAGACCATGTCAAGGGACCTCAGCGCACCTGGTAAGGTTGGAGAAGACTTGAGTGTATATGACCGATGCCGTAGGTCAACAACGAACCGAATATATTGGTTATGCCATTCATGGCGTACCAGGCTCCAAGCCTCACGGGCTGTTCGCGTCTTCGCCACCACATCTGAGTAAGAGCGATGAAGGCGGGTGCTGGAGAAGTGTGAGCAACTCAAGGTGCGGTGTGACGGCAAGACTCTTTCTTACCCACTCCAGCCTCAAACAGTCCAAGGAATAATCGACACACCAACAGCCCTGCGAAATTATGTGCAGCCGGCATGCTGCTCAGGGCGATTCCCCACAGCAGAACGATGATAGCCAGGAACTTGCCCAACGGCAATTTCACGAGAATATACGCGATCAATGGCTGTGCGACCAGCTGGGCCAGATAGACAACAGAGCCCAGCCAGGAATATTGATGACCGACCAGGTTGGCATCGTCGACCAGGCCGAATACCGAGGCGTATGCCAGAGTAGCCTTGTCCAGAGCTTGCAGGAAATATATCCCAAGCACGACGGGTAGGATGAACAGGTCGATCTTTTTCAGGACTCGGGAGTTGTTCTCCGGGGTGAGGACAATGCGTTGGCCTCGCGCATCGCTGAGAATCTTGTTGGCTTTGTCGTTCTTCAAAAGGTCGTCGAGGTCAGTCTTGCTTTCGACATGGTCGATGGGAGCTTTGACGCCAGAGTCTTCCATCTTGTTTGCTGGGCGGCTGAATCTCGAGAAGACTTTGGAAGTATCCCTGGCTCTGACGGCCGGAGATCCAGCTATCATAAATACTCCCTAGGCGAGAGGTTGCATCGACTCGAAATCGGGGTCGCCATCCGATCTCGACGTGCGATACCCCATACCGTCCATGATTTCCGGGGGACCATTGCCCATCGCGGCCCTGCTGAGTGGATAGGTCGACTGACTCCGCTGTCCAGGAACGGGCACGCATGACCGGGGACGATCTGAGGCACCACCAACGCGGGGGAATCACGCG
The DNA here is from genome assembly GCA_016109495.1 of Phialophora tarda. Classification (NCBI taxonomy): domain Eukaryota; kingdom Fungi; phylum Ascomycota; class Eurotiomycetes; order Chaetothyriales; family Herpotrichiellaceae; genus Phialophora; species Phialophora tarda. Next base: position 94,240 of record JADWPL010000038.1, on the reverse strand, counting down.
AAGAAGAGGGCAATCACCGTCGGAGCTGTCAGCGCCAGTGGCGAGGCTAAAGGAAGCAGCAATGCCCTGGATTGGTAGAGCAACACCCGATTGCAAGGATCGCACTTGGCAGCCGAACTCCGATGCCTGCCTCCTCCTTCGTCGCCTCTCCCGGAGCAGCTGGCCTGCTTGAGCAATCCACCGCCTTGACGACCCGACGGACACATCGCAAACATGCCCGAACAGCTGACTCTGAAGCATCTGAGAGCCTCCAAGTTAAGTATTGTCCTTGAGTATCTTCTATCTTCTATCCGCGACGCCCTTCTTCTGTTGGGACCGTGTTTCCTTGTTGCCAGCTTCTTCCGCTTCGTGCCTACTGCTTTCCACAACTCCAGTATGCCACAGCTAGAGAGTATCCCAAAGTCCTACATGGAGGTGGACACAAAGGCGAAGAAGCCCGGAGCACTTCATCTTCAATCTGACGATCTAGACACAAAATTCGATTTCACCTTCGAGGCAGTCTTCCCCAATGTGTTCAGAACCACCTTCTCTTCTACATCTCACCCGCTGCCGCCATATCCGTCCATACCTCCACCGGCAAGCGATATCGCGGGAGCGAAGATCACGTCGTTCCAGCCAAAAAAGCAAAGTTGCGTGACTGAAGTTGGCAATGTCAGGGCATCAGTCGAGTGGAGTCATGCCCCAGTGGTAAGCCTGAGGTGGCAGGACTCGAACGAGGTCCTGCATTCCGATCTTGCATTTCGTTCGTATGTTGTCGATGGTCCGGGTATTGCTCACTATACGCAACATGATCGAAAAGCCTTGCATGTTGGACTTGGGGAGAAAGCGGCGCCGATGGACCTAACGGCCCGTCATTTTCAGTTGTCGGCAACGGATTGTTTCGGCTACGAAGCTTACGCCACTGATCCGATGTATAAGATGATGCCCCTGTTGGTGAAGGCAACGTCACATGGCTGCATTGCGATGGTCTCTACAAGCCACTCGAGAGGTTCGTGGGCAGTGGGCTCCGAGATCGACGGGTTGTGGGGCCACTTCAAGGTCTACAGGCAAGACTATGGCGGGCTGGAAGAGTATCTGATTGTCGGACGCACGTTGAAGGATGTGGTGTATAGCTATGCGCAGCTGACTGGATTCCCGCTTCTATCACCACGTTGGGCTTACGGTTACATCTCCGGTGGCTACAGGTATACTGCTCTCGACGAACCTCCTGCACACAAGGCGCTCCTGGAGTTTGCACAGAAGCTCAAGAAACACGATCTCCCGTGCTCTGGCCATCAGATGAGCTCCGGTTACTCTATAGCCGAAACCGAGCCCAGAGTGCGCAACGTCTTTACTTGGAACAAGCATCGGTTTCCGGATCCCGAAGAGTGGATTCGACAGTATCACGCCCAAGGCATCAGGCTATTGACGAATATCAAGCCCTTTGTCCTTGCGTCGCACCCTGATTACGAGTACCTGGTGAAGAATACTGGCCTGTTCACGGATCCCAGAAGTAAGAAGAACGCGGAAATGCGGCTCTGGAGTGCTGGTGGCGGCGAGAGCGGGATTGGTGGCCATCTTGACTTCACTTCGGCGGCAGCATATGAATGGTGGGCTCGAGGTGTCGAGAGATTGAAAGAACAAGGTATTGATGGCATGTGGAACGACAATAACGAGTACCCTCTGCCCAACGATGACTGGCAGTTGGCTCGCGAAACGGTCCCCGCGCCCAAGACCGACACACCGAATAGGCTTGGGCTCTGGGGGCGTGCTATGCATACCGAATTGATGGCAAAGGCATCGTACGAAGGGCTCCTACGAGCGGAGCCTGGCGTACGAACCTTCGTCCTGACTCGCGGCGCGAGCATCGGGACTCTGCGATACGCGTCGAGTTCATGGAGCGGCGACAATAGTAAGTTCTCCTCAAGGCCCAGCCGGTATCTGCCAAGCGACAGATTATCTCATTTAAGGTGTGCGAATCTAACAGAAGAGCAGTGACATCTTGGGAGTCGATGAAGGCGGCGAATGCGATATCTTTGAACGCCGGAATCAGCTTGATGCACTGTTACGGTCACGACATTGGTGGCTTCGAGGGCCCTCAACCTTCTCCTGAATTGTTGCTTCGCTGGATTCAACTCGGATGCCACCAAATCCGCTTCGCCATCAATTGCTTCAAGACGTCGCCACAAGACAACCAAGCCGGAGATGTGATTGAGCCGTGGATGTATCCGGAGATTACACCCCTGGTACGCAAGGCGATCAAGCGACGCTACGAGATAATGCCGTATATCTATTCCCTCGGCCTTGAAAGTCACTTGGCGGCAAGTCCGCCCCAAAGATGGATTGGTTGGGGATACGAGTCAGATCCGGAAGTCTGGACGAAGCCGCTGAAGTCTGGTGAGGAGCAGTATTGGTTTGGCGACACACTGTTGATCGGCGGAGTCTACCATCCGGGAGTCGACACGGCCAGAATGTATCTGCCCCGACGCGTCGAGGGCGGCTTTGACTATGGTTATGTCAATCTAAATGCACCATATGATCACCTTGCATCCGGCCAGTGGGTGACGGTGTCCTCCCCCTGGAGGGAAAGCATACCCATCTTCGCCAAAGTTGGTGGCGCGATCCCCGTGGGAAGAAGCGTCCAGACCCGAATGCCAGGGGATACGAAGCCGGCGTGCCAATCGCTCCCTGAAGACGACTATCGCGGCATTGAGATATTTCCCCCAAAAGGAAGCTCGCACGGTACGACTTTTACCACTACGTGGTATGAGGACGACGGCATGTCTCTCCACCCAGACATATCGTCCTTCAGCGTTTCGTACAGTTGTACGGCGGAGAAAGTGGTTGTCTCGTTCACTCCGGCCCTCAACAATCGCTTCCTTCCTCCCTGGAGAGAATTGGAATTCATTTTGCCACGCGGAGATGACAGACACGTCGAGTCGGCCGATGGGATCGAAATGGAATTCGTCGAGACGCAAAGCTGTGGCAGGGTCCGCTATAAAATGCGTGTCTTGGCTCAAGATGGTGGCACTGGCCACATGAGCAATGGGAACCATCGATAGACTTCTTCATTGCCACGGTGCCGCGGTGAGTGGCTTGGGAGACAGACACCTCATCTCGCGGGCTCCGATGCCGCCCAGAACTCCCTGCCAAGTCAGATACCAAGACGACAGCTGTGGGAGGGATCGCGCCACCGCAATGGAGCGCACATCCTAATTTACGCCGGCTGACACATGCCTAGGCGCCCTATTTTATATGAGGCATGCGATGGCCGGTGGATGATCCAGGCGTGCCAGTCGATGGAAGCAGGAGACATGGGCGATAATCTTGCTCACAATCAGATTAGATCAAGAAAATCCCCGTTGATAAGATAAAAGTTTTCGGCGCTTAGCCCGATGCGGCCCCGATCACCCGTCGCGTCGGGCGTTGGCGTCTTGTCCTCACACGCACCTCACCACCGTCTGCCACGCTCCTCCACTCTCCTCCTCGTGCGACTTCCTCTCTGATTCTGTTAAGTCGGTTCCGACCCAACCAGCGCCCGCGCACTCTCGTGTTCGTCAAAGACCAAGATGCCCTGCGTCTTAGACCAAGCCCCGCGGTGGGCAAAGAGACGTAAGACCACGTTCTCCTCCGCTCAGAGCCAAGCACGCAGCGACAACGGAGTTGCAACCGCTCACAGTTAGGACTCCGCTAAGGTGAGGATGTTGGCCGATGGTCATCTGAAGCTTGGAGAATCCTTGACTCTGGCGACGATGCAACGTAGCCTTCTAGCGGGGCATATTGCAATGGCCAGGTCCAGGGATTTACCCCCGGCAAGAGACAGAGCACAGCAAATCCAGGCCAGTTATAAGAACCAGCCAGCAGCTTCCGATGCTCTCCTTCGCGCCCTGTCAAGATCTTACCATCGCTGGATGGTCAGAATCCTTGATCAAGCTCCCATTTAATTTTCCTTTATCAAGCTCTGCCTTGCCGACGTCGAGCAGCACAATGAGGTTCAGTATAGCCCGGACCACGCCGGCAGCCTTTGAACCGGTTGCCGTGCCTGAAAAGGAGAACGACTCGGAGGCGGCTACTCCATCACACGACCCCAAAGACAAAGAGATCGGAGTGACCTCTGAAGGCCCTGTCACGGCCGATTCGGACTCTGATGGCGTCGACAAAAGTGCCCAGGCCGGCGTTCAGAAGATCGAGGCAACCACATCGGCCTGGAGCAAGAATCAGCTAATTATTGCCTACATCTTGTATGCTACCCCTGCAACCTTCCGTTCTGAGCAACCAGCTGATGGCTAAACACAGGATATTTCTCATCTACTTCATCGACTCGATGCAGCAACAGATCACCGGCGTCTTGACACCCTACGTGACCAGCAGCTTCCAACTCCATTCGCTGACTGCCACGACTCGCATTCTTTCCCAGATCATCGGCGGTCTGTCGAGACTACCACTTGCGAAGATCCTGGACGTTTGGGGCCGTCCGCAAGGCTTCATCATTATGGTCTTTCTGCTCGTCATCGGTCTTATCATGATGGCGGCTTGCCAAAATGTCGAGACGTACGCTGCCGCCCAAGTATTCTACTGGGTTGGCTACAACGGCATCGGTTATGCCCTCTCGATCTTCATTGCCGATACCTCCCACCTCAAGAACCGGGGCCTGATGTACGCCTTCGCGTCGTCGCCGTACATCGCGACAACCTGGATCGGTGGCCCAGCAGCGGAGAGCTTCCTCGACGGCGCGGGCTTCAGGTGGGGATTTGGAACCTTTGCCATTGTCACGCCCGTGGTCTGCTCGCTGCTCTTCTTCCTCTTCATCTTCAACTACCGCAAAGCCAAGAAAGCAGGTCTGATGCCCGCGCGCGAGCATAACAGGACGATCGTCCAGTCGCTCCAGCACTACGCCATCGAATTCGACTTGTTCGGCCTGCTGCTCATCACCGCCGGTCTGGCGTTGTTCCTGCTGCCCTTCTCTCTCTACTCGTACCAGGCGGACGGGTGGCGCTCCCCGATGATCATCTGCATGATCGTCTTCGGCGTCCTCCTGCTCATCGCGTTCGGCCTGTGGGAGAAATACCTGGCGCCCAAGAAGTTCATCCCCTGGGAACTCCTCACCGACCGGACCGTGCTGGGCGCCAACATCCTCGCCGCCGTCTTGTTCGTGAGCTTCTACATCTGGAACGGCTTCTTCTACTCCTTCCTCATCGTGGTGAACAACCAGTCCGTCACGCACGCCTCGTACATCACCAACATCTACAGCATCGTGGCCTGCTTCTTCGCCATCCCCGTCGGCCTTTACATCCGCTGGCGCGGCCGCTTCAAGAACATCTCCCTCTTTTTCGGCCTGCCCATCACCATCCTGGGCGTGGCGCTCATGCTGCAGTTCCGCCGACCCGACACCTACATCGGCTACATCGCCATGTGCCAGGTGTTCATCGCCGTCGGGGGCGGCGTGCTCGTCATCTGCGAACAAATCGCCGTCATGGCCGCGGCCTCGCACCAGCACATCGCCGTCGTCCTGGCCGTCGAGGGCATGTTCTCCTCCGTCGGCGGCGCCATCGGCTCCACCATCGCAACCGCCATCTGGACCGGCCAGTTCCGCGACAAGCTCCTGCAGTACTTGCCCGCCGAATCCCGGGCCGACGTCGACCTCATCTACGGCGATCTCGTCACCCAGGCGAGTTATCCCTGGGGATCCCCGACCCGCGACGCCATCAACCGGGCGTACGGCGATTGTCAGCGGTACATGCTCATCGCGTCGACCGCGTTCCTGGCCCTGGCCGTCGTGTCGGTCGCGATATGGCGCGACATTTACGTCAAGGATCTCAAGCAGGTGAGAGGGCGGGTCGCTTGATTCGAATCGGATGTGCGGGATGAGTTGGGGCAGACATGCATACATACATACGGACGTTCGTACGTACCAGCTATGTAGCTAGCCAACCAACCAACCAAACAATTAATCGTCGATCGATCGATCAATCAATCAATCGGTTCATCAATCAGTTCATCAATCGGTTAATCAATCAGTTAGTTAATCAGTCACTTAATCAACCAATCCATCCAATGCGGCCCAAGTAACCTACATAGTAACTATGTGTAATCGACTGGAGAGCTCTGGCCAGGGAGACAAACGACATGTACCGCCTTGGATGGAAGAAGCAGGAGAATGATGCGATAATCGGGGATCGGTAATCGTTGAGCATAGCACACCAACGTAATGCTACAAATCATATCTTCTCTATCTAGACTTGTGGATCCTGTTGCTCTTCCACGTTGCTCGGGCCCTCGAGATGGCCGGAATCAATACTACCGCCGGGGGCACTGTTGCCCTCCTGGATTCCAGAGACGAGCACTTGACTCAGCTCGGCTTGAATCTCGGCTCGTCGTCGCTCCCATTCCGGTACCATGGAGAGCCTCTCTTTCAATTCGGAAATCTCCTTCTCGACACCCGATTTCTCCTCTTCCGTGCCGATACGCACCATTTCCCAATCGTAGCCTTCTTCTCCGAGGCCGAGAATCAGGTTGAAGGTGTGATACCTTCTCAGACTGGCGCGAGTGGAGATGGTGATGATGGTGATTCCCTTCTCCTTGCACCGTTCGTACAGAAGACCTTCCACGTCGGACGAGACAGCCGAGGTGCCTTCGTCCAAGAACGCGTACTTTGGTTCGTGATAGAATAGCCGCGCAATACCCATGCGCTGCTTCTCCCCTCCGCTGAGGACATCTTTCCATTCCTTGCGCGTGTCCCATCCGCCTTCACGAGCAAGCAGATGTCCGAGCTTTGCTTCCTCGAGAATGCGCTCCAGATCACTGTCACGACGGTTGTTCTCCTGCATGTCCATTTCTGTGTGTGGGTAGATGACTTGATCCCTCAGCGTGCCGATGCTGAGATACGGTCTCTGCGGCAAGAACATGATGCCGTCTGCTCCATTGTTGCGAGGTCGAGACACCAGTCCCCGGTACACGGGCCACAAGCCACCGACAATACGGGATATGGCCGATTTGCCCACGCCGTTGGAGCCCGAGATGAGGAGATGCTCGCCGCTGCGGACATGAAACGAGAGAGACTCGATGAGATCTTCTCCGCCGTAGGGCCACAGGCCTGGTGCGACCACGGGGACATCTTCCAGTCTCACACCATCGAAACCGTAATGTATGGTGCCTTGGACATCCGCGAGCGAGTAAAGCTCGATTCTCTGTGACGCACGGCGATGGTGGGGGCCATACGCGTTGGCGTGTACGCGGTGAAGTGTGGAGATCAGCTGGTAAACTCGAGATGTGTAGCCGGCCAATTCAGACAGGTCCTTGATGCTGTACATCATTCTGCCACCGGCGTCAGCCAAAGAGAGCATAAGACGCTTGTTGGTCGTGAACTCCTTCATATGGGATCCCGAGCGGCTTGATTCGGAGACTTCTGTGCCTGTGGCAGCCGAAACCTCGAGCATGCTATTCAGACCTGCCCAGGCGGGTAAATAGACAGGTATAGACGTGATAACGTAGCCAAACGCGGACCACGAGTACTTCAGAATAAAATCCTCCAGCATGTTGTACCTGACCTTGACGTTGTAGATGCCTTCCATCCAACTCCGGAGCTCCTTGAACGACCTGTCGAGATAGACCTTCTCAACGTCGGCGCCACCGTAAAAAGCGACTTCTTCTGCGTTGGCAATCAATCTCGAGTGCAAGGCCCGGAACTCGCCCTCTTTCTTCCCTTCGACGGCTTTCAGTTTTCCGAATGGAGGAGAGAGTCGTCGGAGCATGGTGGCGGTGCCAAAGTAATTGACCAGAAGACCAGTCAGGGCCAGTGGACCCAATGAGCGGTACAATTGGTAATTGAAGACGAATATGTCGACAAGCGGTTTTCCAAGGGAAGAGTACAGTGAGGCTGCAGCTGTACAGAAGAGCGTCAAATCCTGGGTGATGAACTGGTCTGCCCCTTCCACCCCTCCATCCAAGTTCGAAAGCTTATAGTAGGTGAGATTCGAGTTCAGATACAAGTCGTGGATATAGCGCGTCAGCCTCGTGCGAAACGCGATGGAGATTTTGGACTGTAAGAACTTGATCGTGGCATTCGTGTAGGAGGCCAAGGTCCCAATGGACAACCACCTCAACAGACCCAGCAGAAACTGCTTCCCATTGCCGCCTACCAAGTCCCGAACAATCGCGCCGTCCAGTCTTGCCACCAGCAGAGACAAGTACGTCCGCAATATCAGAAAGAGCGCATGGCTTAGCAGCAATGCAGTCTCCTTGCTTCGGAATCTTGGAACCATGATATTTGCCAAACTGAGGAATTGGTGGAGGAAGGCCAGGTTCAGACCAGGCTTGGTCTGAGCAGGCGGAGGACCATATGCCGGCGTTGATGTGCCGCTGCTGAGCCGAGTCACTCGCGGAGGGGTCAAGAATAGCCGTCGATGAGCGTCGAACGTGGTAGGACGGATGGGATGAATAACCACTCTGGATGTAGTGTCGCCCTTGGGCACGTATATGATCCGCTCTCCTCCCTTTCCTCTTAGACCACTGTTCTTCCGCACCAGCGCACGCCCTTGGGCCTTCTCTTTCGACCGCGCCCGCCACCATTTGAAGCCGCCATAGCTGGACGACAGGATGGAGAGGACCAGAGCGGCTGTCGCAACGAGTTTGACAGACCTGGGCGTTCGGGGGACATGAGAGCGGAAGAGGTTGCGATAGTGGTTGTAGAGCACCGTCAAGGGGTCCTCCTTCGAGTGAACCGCCATTGTGACTGTGGTGGAGATGCTGGCTTCATCTGGAAGGGGAGCGAGACCTCATGGTATACTGGTGCGCAGGATGCGCTCCCTTCGGCGAACGATGACAGTATCACAAGCTCAGCGACATGTGTGAATGGCCGAGTTGACGACGGACTGCGCGCATGTGAATGTGAATGGAATGCCACTAATGCCCGAGGTCTGCTACGGCAAGCCATATGCGCTCCAATGGCAGCATCTCGCGCCTACTAGCTTCACCGTAACAGAGCCAAGCGGGCGAGGTTCTCATCGGCATGTTTATCGTCTATGTTCTCTCTGTCTTTGTGCCCAGATCTTTATAAATGCCCGTTCGCCTTGGCCTTCTGCTCTGCAATCGGCGTCAAAAGAGTGCCATTTTCGACCGCGCTCTGCAGATTCTGTAGGACCAGCAGTTCCATTTCCTTCTGCGTCTCGTACGTGTTGGTGCCAAGATGCGGCACGATGAACACCCTTTCGTTCTTCAACAACCCTTCTTCCACCTTGGGCTCCTCTTCAAACACGTCCAACCCCGCCGAGGCAACCTTTCCGCTGTCCAGCGCTGACACAAGATCCTTCTCGTTGATCAGGGCTCCTCGAGCTGTGTTGACGATAACAACGCCATCCTTCATCTTTGCGAATTCGGGCGCAGAGATGATGTGTCGTGTTTTCGCATTAAGCGCGAGGTTCAGGCTAAGGACGTCGGACTGTGCCAGCAGTTCGTCGAAGCTGAGATATACGGCATCGTCTTCAAGCTCCTTTGAGAGCCTCGATCGGTTGTGATACACAATCTTCATCCCGAACGCACGTGCTCGATGTGCCATTGCCTGCGCGCGTCAGTTTGTTCGTTCGCCTAATGCCCTTCGAGGTATTTCTTACTCGCCCGATTCCACCCATTCCCAGAATCCCCAGTGTCTTGCCCTTGGGGTCGTGCCCAAGCTGTGTCTTCCCCCGCCATTTGCCCTCTCTGATGGCCACCATTGGCACCCAAGCTAGTCTTAGAGCGCCCAACATGAGGAAGAGGCCAATGTCGGCGGTGGCGTCGTCGACCGCAATCGGGGTACTGGAAACCTTCAGCCCTTTCTTTGTGCATGCGTCTACGTCGATGTTGTCATATCCAGCGCCATTGTGACAAATGTATTTCAGAGATGCCGGTAGCACAGAGACGAGTTCGTGGTTGAAAAGGCCCGTTTGCGACGTGGACATGTTCGAGCGGTAGAGCGCAACCACGTCGTCGTATTCGCCGCTCTTGCAGTTGGAGAGGAACTGTTCCCGTGTGCCTTTGCGGAACTCTTTCAGATTGTATTTCGAGCCCAATTCCTCCCACTCCTTATTCGTGTGTGCCAGTCCTCCGATCAGGAGGACAGTGGGTTTCGTCATGATGCTGTAAAGACGGGTAGAAGCCGATGCCTGGTAACGACGGCGAGATACGATTCTTGGGGACACAATTGGACGTGAACGCGTGAGGCTGAGGGAAGGGAATCGAGCAAACATAACCAGGAACTGCACTCACATGGGAACCAGCGGCGTTCATTACCACGTTGCGGGATATATTCCCTCGTCATCGCGACAGTGGGCCGTACGAGGACCGTCGGCCTTTGAACTGCGAAAATCGCAATCCGCGTCTGCGAGGGGAATTATTTTGGATGCCCCGCACCGGTTTGACAATCGATCTTCGGCGTTGCTGCCACCGACCTGCTGCACACTCAACCCCCACACTCCCCACGGCTTTGCAGCAGTCTCGACACGCTCGGGGGGGTCGGAGAGCGCCTGTGGATCGCCGACTTTTTCCTGAAGGAGGAGCCGCTCGAGGGTCGGAGAAAGGCCCGTTATACGAGTTCGAGAACTCAAGCATGGGGGTCGGGCAAGTGAAGTCCTCCAGTCGTCGGTGATAATACCCGTGTGAAGGATTGTTCTGGTGACACCCAATTCACGGCACCCAATTCAACTTCAATTGCACTACTAATAATTACTCTACTTCAGCGAACCACCATAACCAGTGTCGGCAAAGCTTTCGGCACCAAGAGAATCGCAATTGCGCGGAAAAGACCATAAGACAATCCCCCGGCTAAACAAACTCTTCGAGGTTGAAAAATATGACGACGACACAAACAGTGCAAGCATTGGTGCTGCATGGTCCGAAAGACCTTCGGCTGGTGAGAAGAACGCAAACCATTCCATGAAAAGCAGCAGGCTGACAGACTCTTGCCCGGACAGGAGACAAGACAGCCGCCCGCTCTGCAACCCGAAGAAGTTCAAATAGCAGTGAAAGCCACGGGCATATGTGGTTCAGATCTGCACTACTACACCCACGGCCGCAATGGAAACTTTGTCATCCAGGCACCGCTTGTTCTCGGCCATGAAGCCTCAGGCGTCGTGACCGCCGTCCCAGATCTCGCGGATGGTGCCACAAGCGGTGCTTTCAAAGTGGGCGACAGGGTGGCCGTGGAAGTCGGCGTGCCCTGTCGATCGTGCAATTTATGCTCGATTGGCAGATACAACCTGTGTCCAACTCTCTCATTTAGGTCCTCGGCAAAGACTTTCCCGCACGCGGATGGCACGCTGCAGACGCTGATCTCACAACCGGCCAGCATGTGTCATCAATTGCCGGAGAATGTCACTTTCGAGCAAGGAGCCCTCGTCGAGCCCTTGGCTGTTTGTCTACATGCGCTAAACAGAAGTCAGAGTGCAGGGTCGGGCGTCGGAGTACCTTTGGTCGGCTCGACGGCTTTGGTCCTCGGTGCGGGCGCTGTGGGAATGCTGACAGCTGCTGCGCTGTCAGTCGCCGGTGTGGCTGAGATTGTGATTGCAGATATTGACGCTCCAAGGTTGAAGATCGCTGCGGGATTGGGCGGAGGTCGGTTCAAGCTGAAGACCTTTCACCTTCCTCGAAAAGCACCCGCCCCGACAATTGAGGAGACATTGGCTGGAGCTCAGGAGCTTGCAGCGGAGGTGAGCAAATCGGCGGGACTAGCTTCAGGATTCGATCGGGTATTTGAATGCACCGGTGTCCCCTCATGTGTGCAGCTGGGCATTTTCGCGACAACTGCGGGCGGCAAGCTGGTGCTGGTCGGAATGGGCACTCCGACACAGACACTTCCTCTAGGAGCGGCTGCGCTGCGAGAAGTCGACATCATCGGTGTCTTCCGGTATGCCAATTGCTATCCCGCAGCTATAGCACTCTTTGCCAGTGGCAAGTTAGACGGGGTCGCGGAAGAGCTTGTCACTCACCGTGTTTCACTCGCGGACGGAGAGAAGGCGTTTAGATTGGCCTCGAATCAAGCAAAGCAGGGCGAGGACGAAGGGAGGGTGCCGGTGAAGGTTGTCATCACTTCGTGATATGAGGAAAAGCCTTGTTCTCTGCACCCATATCGACTCCTTTCCAAAGGTTCGAACACCCCAAACCAGAGGAGCTGCAAGTACGAAGTGGCAACGAGTAGCTAAGTAGCTGGGCGTGCTGGTTCAGTGCCTCGGTGGTACTAGCTGCGCCAACTGCGCGGTGACGTCATCAAGGCACATGCTCGTCGCGCACCTCGCGTCAACCCTTTAGCCAGCTGTCACAAGGTTAGGCTGTTTCCTGCGCCTCTGATAAGAGCCACCTTGTGAGTTTCTACAGTACACAGACCGAAACCGAACGATTTTCGGTCGCGGAATTTCCTCGTCGACCAAGATGTCTGTGCGAAGAATATTGATTTCGGGGGCAACGGGCAAGCAAGGCGGAGCTGTCGTCAAAGCCCTCCTTGCCGACCCTCCCCCATTCGACTACGAAATTCTCGCCCTCACCCGCAAGACTACCTCGAATGCAGCCAAAGCCTTATCGTTGAATCCTAAAGTCACCCTGATCGAAGGCGACTTGGAGGACTGCGCAGCTATCTTCAAGAAGGCCGGCGGTGTTGGCGCAGTATGGGGCGTGTTCTGCGTGACCATCCCAAACTTCAAGAGCAAGGTCGAGGGTGTCGAAACCGAGCAGGGCAACGGATTGATCGATGCCGCGATCGAAAACAATGTCAAGCACTTCGTCTACACCTCGGTCGACCGCGGCGGAGCGGACAAGTCTGAAGTCAACGCTACTTATGTCCCGCATTTCGTATCTAAAGTATGTCCGGACTCCATAACTTGAAGAATGTGCACGGGCTTACCGTCCCCAGTACAAAGTTGAGAAGCATCTCAAAGAAGTAACGCATGCTTCAGGCATGACATACACCATCCTGAGGCCGACAGGTTTCTTGGATAATCTTAAACCGAACGTTGGCGGACGAATCTTCGCTGTGACATGGTCCACCTTGGGCGATAAACCTCTTCAAATGGTCGCTGTCAAGGACATTGGTGTCTTCGCAGCTTCAGCATTCGCCAAGTCCGACACGGACGACTACAGAAATACGGCAATCAGCCTCGCTGGTTGCGACCTCACCCACACGCAGGCGGAGGAAGTCTTTTGGAAAGTCTTGGGGCGCCCAATGCCACGCACATACGACTTCGTCGGCAAGCTCCTCCTGTATATGATACCCGAACTGGGAACCATGTTCAAGTGGTTCAGAGAGGAAGGATATGGCGCGGACCTGGTCCAGTGTCGGAGGCTGAATGAGAAAATGCTCGATTTCGAGGGATACCTGCGAGAGGAGAGTGGTTTCGAGCGATAAGTTGGGGAAGGCGGTAATGTCGATCGCAATCATGTCTCCTCAATCAGTCGGGGCGCTAAAGTGCTGGGAAATGTATATCCATCGGCGCGCCAACATCTCATCTCGATATTTAATTGAACAACATTGGTAGTATGGAGCACGCAGATCAGCCACGGGCCGGCAACCTGCAATCTATCTGTGCACGGTCAGTTATTTGTCTACGTCACCATTGGAGAAGGCCGACGCGTAGTTATGCAGAATACTGGAATGCATACCGAGTACGAGTCCAGAGCTCGAAGCTTACTTGCAGGGTTCGTCGCCCTGATGATGAGTGTCTCACCAAGTACTTGGCCACAGACCCCATTTAGGCGCGAGGTGCGCTTTATCGGAAGTGCTCACAGCTGTACAGCCGTTGGACGCCAATGTCTATCCACTGGGTGTGAGCATGTAGCAATAAGATGAAGGTGCTTCCACGCTCCAAGGCGGGCCCGAGTGCAAGAAGCGAGGCCGGCAGCGATGCGGGCGAGATGGACATGCAGAGCTGCAGGAACGAGAGCCTCGGAGGCGATGATTGGCTGGGATGGCCCGGGCTCATCTTAGCGAAGCGCTAGGACCGATTTGAAACACACGCTAATGTTTGAAGCGACTCCACTTCCAAGTCTCCGCCCCTTTCTCTTTGTCCTCTGTTGTCTCTCACAGCTTGGGAGGTCGAGATTGAGAGGGGCTACAAGGACTTCCTTGTTTGTCCCACCACTGTCCAGGATATCGCGCGACGACTGGGAAGATATTCGCGCGCCCGTCGATCGCGCCGGCATCGACGTCGCTGACGATATCACATTCAGCCTCACATGAGCTCTGAGGTCTGTGATCTTGATCAAAAGTGAAGTGCAAATACTAGTCAACAAGGCAGAGTACTGACAGCTCGTTGGCCAAGGTCTCTCCACAAAGCTTTATCACCTTATCACAAGATCGACGAAATGCTCCGCGCCAACCGACTGCCTCTCCGGCACCCTGGCGCGCCACGCGAATATCAAGCTCCTGAAACACCATCTCCTTCGGATCTAGACCCTTTGTTCTGCATGGTGATACTGCAGGCAGTCAAGTATTGGCTATCCGCTGCCACACCATTGGAGAGGTTGCGCAACCATGCACACGGTCCAGGTCCCTTTCCATCCTGTAGACGGCAGAGGCAGCGACTCTCCCGCACGCTTCTCCCCAGAAAGGGATCTATCTTCATGGATCAAGCTCATCCGTTCGAACGGCTCCATCGCCCCTTGCGCTTAGATGCCGATCGGGTTTCCCATATTCATGCTCCACTCGCTCATCTGCTGGTCCAACGCTCTTGTCCTCGTGAACAGCGCGCAGCCATCTTTTCTGCCTGACCCTCAGGTGCCCGCTGACCGCAAACCGCAGGTGAAGTCGCTCGCTTGTCGTCCAGCCGTTTCTTACCATTGTTCACACGACCAAGCAACAACAATGCTTGCGCAGGCATTGTAGGACACTCTTTGTTCTCCCAAGGTCAATGTGACCGATTGTCACTCCTTTGTCTCTCACTTCCTTCGTTTGTTCTTTGACAATCCTTTGCGCAACGACCGGGTCGTTCACTTCTTTACTGCTACTTGAGCTTCGACCAGTTTCGAACAAACCAATCCTTTCAGACACAGATACTCAGTGAGTACATTCGGTCTTTCCCAAAGACTTTCGATCTGCGACCATTACACTCTTGCGAATACCCAACGCCTGTACAACTTTATCTTGCTGGTCGAGTTCGCCAACTATATCCTTCTCCGGCCAGAAGCAACCTTTCTCAATCCCGAGATTCCTGCAAATCTTCCAAGCTCGCCATGCCGATCAAATCAATTCTCAGCAGTGCCCTCATCGGGTTGATTGCTTCAGCACCACTCGCGTCAGCGCACAGTTGGGTTGAACAATTGATGGTTATCGCACCGAATGGGACTTTGGTTGGCGAACCAGGCTTTCCTCGTGGGAATGTCTTGCGCGGTACTCCTGGGTTCGGCGATCCGACCATGGTCAATCTCATTCCGCCCGATGGTCGCACTATCAACCAGATCGTGCCGTCCGACCTCATGTGCAAATCATCTCAGACTTCTCAGACCCAGACCGATGGTTCTCCCAGACTGCAGGCGGCTCCTGGGGACGCTGTTGCGTTGCGATTTCAAGAGAATGGCCATGTGACTTTGCCAGACAACCAACCTGGCAAGCCACAGAATCGTGGCACAATCTACGTCTATGGCACCAATAAACCCAGCCCTGACGACTCTTTCCTCGCCATCCACCGTATGTGGACTCCTGATGGTACGGGCGGTGATGGTCGTGGCCGCCTTCTTTCCACCCGCAACTTCGACGATGGTCAATGCTATCAAACCAACGGTGGTCCCATCTCCCAACAGCGTCAGCAACAATTCAACCATCCATTTGATATGGTGATGGGCAATGATCTCTGGTGCCAACAAGACATCCAACTTCCAGCTGACATCGCAACCGGTCAACCATACACGCTCTATTGGGTGTGGGATTGGCCCACTATGCCAGGCACTTTTGGCTTTCCAAATGGCAAGCAGGAAATCTACACGACTTGCATGGATATTGATATTGTCGGTGACTCTGGCATTGTCCCCGTCTCCAAGGCACAAGTCAACTTTGCCCAAGGCCAGCCGTATGACAATGCTGCTGTGGCCGATCAAATGTCCGACATTGCCAACCCAACTGCAGTCACAGGTCAGACCATCCCTTTCTCGAACGTTCCCTCTACGTTCCTCACGGCCGTCGTTCCCTCGTCGACAACTACCTCCCCGTTGCTGACCTCTTCGTCCCCTACAGGTTCCACAATTGCATTCTCTGCCTCGGCTACCGGTCCCGTCGCTGGTGGTGCAAGCGAAGCTAGTATCTCCGCTGCCGCCGTTGCGACCGACACGGCCATTCCCGCATTCTTGTCCGTCCACACTGGCTCGTCCGATGGCCCAGGTCTTGAGACGCAGACCTTCACCGTTATTCCCATCGGCGTGACCACAACCGATTCAGCTCAACCTACTGGTGACGCCGATGGAAATGGCCGTGTTGACCGTGGCGGCGATAACAACAGTATGTTGTCTCTCCCCCCTGCCTTCGTGAAGTCACTTTTGAAGTGGTTTCAGAAAGCCTCTGCTAACTCGGTCGACTCGTCAGGACCTCAAGTGACGGGAGCACCCAACGCAGTCGGCAACGCTCAGCAAGTGGCGACTTTGACAGAGTACGAGTCAGTCACTGAAACTCTCCTGCAGACTGTCTACGTGACCAAGTACACCAAGCGTAATGCAGGTGAGTCATATCCCGCCGCTCCTACCTTTGCGTCCGATGGGTTTTCTTTCCCTCCAACTTCACCCTTCCCTCGCGCTCCCACCATGTGGCCGAACCTGAACTTCACCCGTTCTGGCGCTCCGCCGCCGTGGGTCAATGGTGCGCGGGCTTCAAGGACTCGTGGGCCTCATTGTCAACCTGCGGGATAGCCAGAGCGGAAAGACAGCAGCAGTGGACATGGCCATGGCGACAGGACTACCATCACTGTTCAAAGCATTGTCAGCTTGACGACGTATATGCCATCTGCCTCTTCGCCTGCTGCTGCTGTCGAGTCCACGCCAATCTCTGCCTCACCCGTACAAGCTCTTCCAACCACTGAGTCCATGTCGGCCACCTCCACATTCACATACACAGCTACCACCACAATCATCCCCACCACATCCACATCCACATTGTCATTGCCCGTCTCTGCATCGTTGCCATTATCATCATCATCCGAGCAGCAGCAGCAGCAGTCACTAACAATCATGCCAATTCCAGATCCTGAACCAACTCCCGCACCCGCGCCTGTATCAACCGACCACGCCGCATTCCGTCTCCGAGCAAGAAACCCCTTCGTCCTCCTAGGATGGATGTCGGCAGAGGACGCGAAGACGACGTCATCTTCCTCATAATTGATAGTGAGGAGCGAGGAGCATGGAGCGAGGAGAATGGAGTGACGAGCTTGCGTGCATCGTACGGTACCGTACCACACCGTGCGGGCTGAACTTGGCTGGACTGGCTGGCTGGATAGGACAGGACACGACAGGACAACCGGCACGACGAAAGGGAGCTGAGCGGCTGACTGGCTCTACCCAAATGAGTCACAGCGGCGTGAGGTGAAGTTTGACGGGACGAGACGAGACGATCAGACTCGATCTTCATTGCATGATCTACATACATAACATGCGTGGACACATACAACACACGCACATATGACTACTAGATCCAGATATGAAGGCTGAAGCTTGCGCATACGGGTATGTAGCTTGGTACTGTATTTCACATGCCATAAATAGTATGTGTGAGCCACTATTGGTACTGTACTGTAGTGCACTGGACATGGACATGGACATGGACATGCGTACAGTGGACGTACTGCTTACTACTCTCCACTTCTTCATCTCTAACACGTCGTGCTGGACTTAATTAATCAACGAACGCAAACTAGATCCCGTGGAAAGAGAGTGAGTGAGAGTGGGAGGGAGATGAAGCTGCATACGTACATGTGCGGCACAGTACAGCATAAGAGTTCATTCCTACTCTAGATTTTGGGTGTTGTCGTTCTTGTGTGTGTAACCCGAAGCAGGAAGAATGGAGCTTGTGTCGAGATTCATTCTAGCATTAGGTGCTATTATTGTATTGTATTACGCTGTGTCCAACCGGAGTTGTACAGTATGTATGTGTTTGTTTGTGAGCTTGAGTGTGGGTGTATCCTTGCTCCTCACAAAGGCATAATAGGTACAGTATACAGAGATAGACCGCCAGTCCACCAGCCTCCCCGGAGCGCCGCCCTTGAACCCAGAATCTAAATACTATCGATTTGCAAGGCCATCCACTCGGTATGCCGCCGCTGTTCTATCGCTCCAACACAGTATCGTACAAGTATAAATGAGGAAAGGGCTGTTTCCTCTGTGCGTGTCGAAAAGAGGAGAGCGCGGCTCGCCCTCACGACGATTTAATGGGTTTCGCGTATTTCAGCTCCGTCCCCCAGATGTAGTCCCAGAATTTGGATGTTACGCCAAACCTAAAATAAGTCGGTTGGTCAGCCACTTGAGTCCGTTCATCAAAGGTCAGAATATCTATTATGGTGTGCTTACCCGAGTTCAAAGTCTTGGTAATGGTGTGCGAGATGGTACTTCTTCAACTCGCGCACATAAGCCGGCAATTGATGGTGGTGGAGCCAGTAGTGGGTGCAGTCGTAGCAGATGTAACCGAAAATGCCACCGGAGAATACCGTGATGGCGGCGTACCAGTTATACCAGAAGACTGCGTGCGCAAGCTTGTAAAACGGCGTGGCCAAGACGAGAAACAGCGTCGGCGGCATAACCAATCGGTATTTGTCCATGGGAAGATAGTGGTGAATGCCGTGGAGGAGGAAATGCAGCGTCAGAAAGACCGGGTGATCGGGCAAGTAGTAGTCGAGGTGGAATAGAAACCGGTGGAGAAGGTACTCGACCAACGTCCACAGGAAGAGTCCCAGGCACCAATATCCAATTCCCTCGGCCGTGTAGGTGAGATTGCTGATGCCTAGATATGATCCGTATATGACGGGTGGCAGCCACAGAGTTGGCACGACAAACCAAGCCGTCTTGCTCAAAGGTTCGAGGAAGTTCCCGAACAGGGGTGCGGAATCGCCGCCCTTGTAGTGTCGCGGCCGGTGGATCTGCTCGAGATAAAACTGCTTCGAGAACTTGCTGAACAGCATCTGTGGGAAGAGGGGTCTGTTTAAGTCCAGAAACTTGTGTGTTTTCCAATCTTGATTTAGATCCGTCTCTTTCGAGAGATCCTCCTCTGAGGACATGCCGGTCGAAGTGTACAGCGGTCGGGACGGTAGGCCATTGGTATCGACACCGTGGGCCCTCAGTTGCGCGTTGCCTTCTTTCGTGGCTGGGAGCGGAACAATCTGGTCGGGATGCGAAGCATCGACTGCGGTCTTCAAGACCGGTTCGGTAGGCATAAAGCCGACGAGGCTCTCGTCCAGGATTTCGTACGCAGTTTCGGTGTGGAAATGCGACGCCTCGTCTTCCATGATGGCCTTGACATCTTTGCCCGCAAATTCCAGTATGAGTTCGCCACCACCCGGGTGGTCGTCGATGAAGTCGGTCACATCAAACACCTTCTCGCCTATCGTGACATAGCACGACTCCTTGTTGTTGTGCTGTTCCACCTCGGCGCGGGTGATGGTAGGGAGCGTTCGGCCAGGCATCGTGGACCGTAGTTGGCGGGGGCGAGGAGGACGAGCGGCCACAAGATCGACAGCGCAACCAGGAATGAGGGCTACAAATGAACGAAGAGCTGGAATCTTAGCAAAGGGGAGCAAGGGGAGACGCTGACAGGTCGCTGGGTTTATGCTTCGTCGATTTTGCCTCGTCGTGATTTCGGTCTGCATGTCATGCAACAACTGCAATTTTTAGGGGGCGTCCCAGGCACCCACGCTTGTCCTTAGCACCCAATCGCGCGCGATTTAGGGGACCCAGAATGCCGGTGCCTTCCGCAGCCGGCGCCCAGAAGTCACTCCACATATGACGCCAATCATCGTGTATTCCATGTTCTCGTACTATTACATAATGCTCGGTCTACGGCGAGCTGGATGAGCCTCAAGCACAATGAATGAAATCTCCGAGGGAGGCAAAGGAGGCAACAGCCCGACCTTGCTCTGCTACATCCTCCTGCCTAATCCCAAGTACAAATCAAATTGGCGGCGACGAAGAAAATCATCCACGCTCTGAGGCCTGTGATATATCCCTCCTCTCTCATAATGAAGCGCAAATCTGAGTCTTCAGATGCCGGCGTGGCGTCGACCAGTGACACTTCGACATCTGCAAAGGAGAAAAACGTCGACCATGATGACCTCTGTCCCATCTGCCATTTACTCCTATACAAGCCAGTCCGCACAAGATGTAATCATACCATGTGCGAGTCTTGTATGGCTCAATGGGCAGATGTGTCAATTTCCTCCCAGCTGGCGCATGTCGGCTTGGACGACGAGGCTACGGTCTTCCTTCCTCATGACGTCGAAACGCGCTGTCCCATGTGTCGGACAACCACCAATTCCGTACCTGATCCAACTAGGGAAAGAGCTCTTCAGCGTGACTATCCCTCATCCTACCAGGTACGAGAGATCGAGTCCAAGGCAGGCGAGGAAGACGACTTCGGTTCAACCGTCGAGACCTTGACCGTCTACATCGGGAACGAGTACACGGAGATCAGGGCCGCCGAAGGCTCCAATAACAAGCATCAGTGGAAGTTCTTCGTCCGCCCTTCACGAACGGACCTGATCGAAGAAATCCAAATCTTTCTGGTAAGTTTCGCATGTTCCCCCGGCGCAATTTGAGCTCGCCAACTTGTGACTTTTAGCATCCCACGTTCAGAAACCCCATTATTGTGCTTGACAGACCACCCTACGCCGTCACGCGATTGGGGTGGGGCTACTTCACGATATATGCGAATGTCATTTTGAAGGCCGGCTACAGTTGGCTCAGTTCCGACGCCGAGGACACCCGTGATGGCGCTCCGAAAGGGAAGTTGCCGCTGGAATGGCAGTTGGATTTCAGTGGCCGTGGATCTCAAGGACGACTGAAACTGAAAGTGAGAAAAGAAAAAGAAGGCCAGGAAGTCGAAGACGAAGCACAGAGAAAACAGATCCAGCGACTTTGGGCAAGGCAGCGAGAGACAGATCCCGATTACGCCGATCCCGGTGAAGGTTGAAGGTGGCAGAGCTACACCATTCCAGAGTGGCTCGGCACGAAACTTCCACTCTTTACGTGTATTCAGCGTTTGGAACAATGCAATTGTCAATGTGTTGCCCTCCAACAAAGACAGCGCTTTGAAACCTTGGTCAGTCTCGCTTCCTTCTTATCGGGTTCCTTTGTCAAATTTGGCGTCCCTTTGTCTACGTCTTTGTTCCTTTGTGGGTCCAATTGCTCTCATACCGGCTTTTGATATACACAGCTGACCCTCGGGTTGCGAGTCGTGTGCCATGCCAGCATCAGATCTACCGTCTTCATCGTCACAACCTTACAGTTAAAAGGATTTTTATCTAATTGACCACCACATTTCTCCCATATCCAGGAATTCAAACTACTACGAAACGATACAGGGTTGAAATTGTACACGACCATAGTAGCTCACATCGATATATCACTCTTTAACAAGGTACGATGTCTTCTCGCACGCCCTTGCTACAAAACTCCGCTGGGTCTTTGCAACCCACACATCCGAGCCCTGCCCTTTGGCACATCGCAGACAAGTCCTGTCGCCCTCCTGTCCCTGGTCTCATCAGCGAGCAACAAGATCCATTCCCCTTGGTCGAAGACCCAGCAAAGACCCTCATCGTCGAGCGAAACAACCTCATTGACGCACTCTATTTCCGTCACACTGCGCTCGCTGTGGAGGCTAGAAACTTACGAATTACTTCCCTCATGTCACGTATCGCCTACTCCGGTCATGTCAAGCATACCGAAGATAGCCCTCGGGTCAGCGTGGCGCTATCAGAAGTGATCGAAAATGGAGAAAACCGTCGTGCCGCACTGAATCGTGGCAACAAGCGCTGGCTAGTCAGCAACAGAGGTCAGTACGCATCCCCTTATGTCAATGGCAAGGAGCCAGAACCTCGGGCTCTTTTGAGGGAGCGACTGAGGTCTCGTTTCATCAATAGAGTCGTGAAAGCGAAAAAGTATGCAGACGAGTTTGGCCACGACTTCATCTACAAGCCTGTCAGTGCACGCGAGCTTGAGCGGGGCCGTACCATGAAGCGTACACATCCTGGCGCGTTCAACCGGGAAAAGGTCGTTGATCCATTGACCATGCTGCGCAATTCCTATCCAGTGGAATACGAAGCTGCGCTCGTACAAGACCAGCTGGCTCAACGAAAGAAGGTTAATATGAAGGTCAAAGCCGCCAAGGTGAGAACGCCCATGCCTTCACCGACCACTCCTCCCCCGGATCGCCCCCTCAAGCGCTTCTCCATCCGCTCCCATGCGAGTAGTGGGTCTTTCGCATCATTCCTTTCCGCGGACCCGTTCAAAGTTAGCGTGAAGAAGGTCAGGAGCAAAGCCAGTAAGGTCACTTCGGCCGTTCGGAAAGTCGCCTCGGGTGTCCCTGGCCTGCGACGCCTTGGAGGCAAGAAGGGCCTCCGAGAGTTTGTCACTTCTGATTCCGCTGATGATCTTCTGACATGCAACAAAACTGAGCGGGATGTCCAAGCCCTTCAGGAGGAGTTGGAAAGGATGAATCAGTTGGTGGGTGAGCTTGAGGCCGAGGCCGACGACACGCAAGAAGAGCACCCCGTGGCTGAACTTTCACTCACACTTCCGCACGTAAGCAAAGAGTTCACCATTGATGCGGGCTTTTATCTTCCAGCAAAACCGACACCTGCACAGGCACTGCTAGGAGTGAAAATTGCTGAACGGACTGTTCAGCCTTGTCTGGGAATAACGACAGGTGAGGTAGAGACGAAGAGGCGGAAGCGTGATCGTTTACGAGGGCTTTGCGCACTTGGTAGGATGTCTTCGTAAGTGGTAGAGGTCGCGTAGCCCAAGCCTCAAACATGCCCACAAACGTGTGTCTTCACCACTGTTAACTCTGATGTATAGCAGCTTTGGGGAAGAAGTGAGGGCTGTGTGAACGTTAGCGGTACGGTCCCGGATATTATTAAACCCCCAAGACACTGCCCCTGCGGTTTTCATTTACCGTGACTGTTGATCATGAGCAGTGTCCAGTTGTTCCACGCCTCACGGGAGGCAGAGCGGAGGTTGTAGATGTGGATCAAGTGGATGATCCGTTTTAGAAGCTTCAATATGTGTTCACTGGCAGTTCTTACTGTGCAGGCGCGGAGTGTCGGAAACGAAAGTCAAGCAATCAACCCCGCATTTGAGGTGAAGATCACGTCCAGATTCGCTGCAACGTCCTGCGGCTCTCTCTTCCGTACATCAACAACTAGCTGATCCTTCTTCATGGCTGCGATGGAGCGGAGGCATAGTATTAGAGGCCGTGTCAAGAATCATCTGAGAACAGACGGTGTTGTTCAGCTATCGTCACCGGCTTGACTTCTTGGTCAGCTTCGACTTCGCCCTGGTTGCACTTCCCTTGCCCTCGCACAATGACGCGTCTCATCCTGTGTCGGTGTTGTACCTGCCTCTATACATTACGGTGAGTATAATTCTGAATCGTTCCTGCATGATGATCTGGTGGATCTCCTCACCGGGCAGTCGCCTGAATACAGAAACGGAAGGTTGCTTCTTGATGCATTGCCCGACCTTCGAGATGGAGAAGATCGACCTCTGCACCGCTTTATACCTCGCTCACCCGCTCACTCAAAAGGCGAGGTGCCCGGGGCCTCGCATTTTGGATGTTTGATTTTTGGACGAGCCTCACAGCCCTCTCCAAGATGTTTACCATTATGCTCTTCTTCCTCCTGACCACATTCCGCGTCACCCTCGTCGTTGCACAGTCCATCCAAAACCTCGGCGTCTCATGCATTGCTGGTGCTCAACAATGTGGCCCACGAGGTGGTATCGGTGACGGGGCTCATCCAGTCTTGATTCCTCAATCCTTCATCACAGATGCCCTGATTCCCTTGACACCGAACAGCACGCGTCAACTGGCTCCCGGCCCTGCACCCCTTCGTCTCGCAGCATCTCCGGCTACCACCGCATCATGTCCACGCCGCCGAAACGTCATCATCGACACTGCCAACGGTGCTCAGCAGGAGATGGTTGGTTTTGGACATGCCTGGACCGACAGTGCGACCTCCGTTTTCAATACGCTTGACAATGTCACGCTTGCTAAAGTCCTCAACGACCTCTTCGGGCAAACTGGCAATAACATGGGTTTCATGCGTCATACTATAGGGTCATCAGACCTTTCCGGTGAACAGTACACGTACGACGACAATGGTCCCAGCTTCAACGAGGGTGAGCCGGACCTCGACCTGTCCCACTTCGGTCTTGGCCCGTACGGCACGGCTCAAGCGGAGTTCATTGCCAGAATGGGCTCTGTCAAGGGCGACGTCTTCCTGTTCGGTTCGCCGTGGTCGTATCCTGGATGGACGAAGTACAACGACCTCTTTATTGCTCCCAATTTGAATGTCAACGGTGGAGGGAGCTACAACATTCTGAACAACAGCTTCAATCCAGCATACATCCCACAGATGGTCGGTTACTTTTCCAAGTATGTTGACGCATTTCGCGACTTAGGGGTTCAAGTGAATGGCATTACGCCTATGAATGAGCCGTTGAACTACCAAGGCGGGTATCCCTGCATGTTCCTTGATCCAGTGGATGCAGCAAGTTTGATTGCCCAGGGTCTAGGACAGGCAATGCACGATCGGGGCGTTATCATCATGGCATATGTAAGTGCACATCTGTTCTCACCTGTACACTTACAGCCTGCTAAATACTTATCCTACCGCCAGGATCACAATACTGACCAGCCGGTATACCCCGCTCGGGTCATTCAAGGGACTGGTGGTGAGGGTGGCCTGACAGACGCTGCAGCGTGGCACTGCTACGCTGGTCCGGTCGCAAATTACAGTGTCATGGATGACTTCCATTACGCTTTTCCAAACACCCTACAATTCATGACAGAGTGTTCCAACTACCTGCCTCGATCTGGGAGCTGGAATTTCGAAGTGGCCTCGAATTTCATTCCCCCTGTTACGCACGGTGCTTCGGCAGCTGCGATGTGGGTTATGGCCACGGATGAAAATTATGGGCCACACTCACCTTACGGCGGATGTGCCGGGTGTTTGGGAAGTGTCATAATCAATTCTTCAAGTCAATATACGCTCACCAACGACTATTACATGGTCGGGCAGTTCTCACGGTTTGTCCGCCGCGGCAGCGTGAATTACCGGATCCTGGGTGACGGGAACGAAGGCGATGCGAGAGGAGACAACCAGTTCTACACCATGGCTGTTCGCAATCCGGACCTCAGCTGGGCGGTTATCTTCATGAACAATATCGGTAGCGACCAGGATGTCGTGGTGTCCTTCAGCAACGGCGAGAGTGATGTCTGGCAAGGGACTGTACCCAATGCCACGGTCGTGACATGGTTGCTCCCTCCGCAAGGGGTTGGTACCCCTGCTGCGCCTTTCAGCAATGGGACAAGTGGCACAACAGCATTCGGCACTGGCATTGGGGTTGTGTGTCCGATACCAACCAGCTCTTTGACGTCGAGCGCGACCTCTTCCAGCAGCACGAGCAGCCTTCAACCAGTTCCGGACACAACGCACACCATCGCCCCATCGCAGCCTACAGGCAATATCAGCGTTGGCGCTAGTGGCACGTAGGGAGTCGAAAGATGCACCGAGCCTGCCGAGGAGACTGACGGGAAAGGTGCTGCTACCAACTCGACGATGACCAGAGGATGTCATGTATTCAGCATGTTTAAGAGGCACCTCACCTCAGCACACGTATCTGGAGCGAGCACTCTTGGATGGGTAATCAGATAACTTGGTCCTAGAAATATCCAAGTACGAGCACTCTAAGCATGGTTTGGGTGGAGATAGAGTCACCCAATAATTAGTGATACAGTAACACGTATGTACAGGACTACGGTACAGTGGAGGACACGGGTCTATGTGCAAGAGGCCCCCGGGGGCGTATGCAGCCCTCCAGGCTTCCTGTTGGGTGCCTGGCGGGCACTCGGCGCCTCTTTAGAAGCGAGCCCCGCGGGGCACAGCACTCAGCCCACGGCAAATCCGTAGACACTGAGCTCGCTCCTCGCTTGGACGTTCGAATCTTCTCCCTGCCATTTTTCCCGAGTCGGCATTGGATGCAATGCTTGAAGATTCTCAGACTATGTCTTTGACCGCGAATCGTGAGCCAGATGATATCGAGGTACCGTCGATGCCTGGAGCCCGGCAAGATTGATGAGCAGGACTGAAGCATTTCCGGTCGCGACCCCCGACTCGTATCCGAATCCACTCGACGACAACCGGGATGGCGGACGAACAGCAAAGCCCGCCGACGGCCATGAAGCGCGTGTCGAGGGCCTGCACTTTCTGTCGCGCCCGGAAGTCGCGATGCGAACTGTAAGCCTTCTCATCTGTGTATCACATCTCGCCGGCCGACCTCTTGTCCACCGATGCGGCCCGTGCGCCGTCTTTCGCGGTTGGCGGAGCCTGGTCTCCTCGATTGAGAGGCGTCTGCGCGCGGGTCGTCCATACCGGCTATCCACACACCTCTCACAAGCTGCAATTGCCGCCATCGGCAAACAGTCTCACGACCTTCATCTCGTGTCGCATGCGTCGTAACACTGACTGACCACTGGGTAGAGAAGCGTCAGGCGGCCAACCGCCATGCGCGCGGTGCAGGAAGGAGAACCGGGAATGTATCCTGGGCACCTCGAACCGGGGCGGCAGCCGAGTGAGGAAGAAGACTCTGTCCACCAACAACTTGTCCACACTGTCGAACCCTCCACCGTTGACCACTCTCCACGAAGCTATCCTTGACACCTCTCACACCGCCGATTCACGACCACGCCCGCCCGCATTTTCGCAACCCTCGCTGCTCCAGGATTCCACCGCTGCGGGCGCAGGCGCAGGCCGGCAGAACAGCAACGGCGGTCCCACCCTGACCGCAAATGCCGGCGAAGACGACGATTCTGCGTCCACTGCGGACAGCACAATCGGCAACACTATACCCAGGAATCCGTCAGACGCCTGGCAGCTGTTGAAAGATGTTGCAAACCGGGAGGCAGATCATCTCAAGGCAACGGCAGCAGCAAATCTTCAGCACGACCCTGCGAACCAGATGCGCCAGAATGGGCACCTGTCTGAGCCCAGAGGGTCTATCAACGGCATACACGCTGGCATTTCGACGTACCGCCTGGTGCGCGAAGGCTATCTGACTGCTGAAATCATCCAGATGCTGGTCAGGCGATTCGCCGAGCATTATCATCCATATCTGCCCTTGGTCCCACGCAAGTATTTCGACCAGAGCCAACTCGATGTCTTCGCTGTCAATGACAAGCACCTTCTCACTGCCGTCATCACCATCTCGTCCAAAGATCTTATTGAGCAACCAAACATTCACACCTGTTGTTCCAGGTATATGCATGATCTTATCTCCGGAATAGCGGGCGGCCACGACTGCGACGTCGAGGCGGTGGAGGCACTACTCCTGCTGGCTGAATGGGAGCCGCAAGGTCTGCGAAACCGCATTGAGGCTGTTGGGAGAGGCGAAGAAGACCGCTCAGCATGGATGCACGTTGGAATGGCCCTTCGGACGGGCTACTTCTTGGGTCTGGACCGAACATCTTTCCGGCAGGAGTCTGCAGAAGAAGCCAGGACCGACGGACGGAAGCGACTGGCGTGGGCCCATTGCTATGTCTCGGATCGATTGATCTCGGTCAGAATCGGAAAGGCGTTCTGGTCGAGGGGACCAGGGCCTATGACGGGACTCTCATCGCAAGACTTCCCATCACTGCAACCACTGAGCCCCGGCGACGAGGACCACGCCAAGATTATGCAAGCGACACTCGACTTGACACAGCTTTACTCGAACGTTCACGACGTACTCTACTCAGGGATGCGCACTAGCGGCCAGATGATGCTGATGGGCGAATATGTCAAGTACGTGGACGATTTTCGCACTGCCATTGCGAGGTGGAACACCACTTGGGGCAAATTAGAGTGTTCGCCATACATCAAGGTCACCCTTCAAATGTCGTACGAATATCTGTGTCTCTATACGAACGCCTTCGCTTTCCAGGCTGCCATAGCCCAGGCCATCGCCAGCAAGCCAAAGAGTGAAGCACATTCGCTACGAGACCACCTCCGAAGCGTCTTCAGCAATGTTGGCGCCATGCCAGATGCACGCTTCATCTGGGCAAGTGTGGGCGCTGCGAAGGCTTACCTGACTCTACTCAGCACACAGATTGATCCGAGCAAGTACCTGCGATATATGCCTTTGAGGTACTATCTGTATTGCATCTACTCTGCCGTGTTCCTGTACAAGGCCCGGTCATTCGGTGTGATGGCCGACATGGAGGAACGCCAAGTTCGACAACTGGTCTTGCAGACCATGGAGGTTCTCAAACGAGCTTCGGTATCCGCTCAGGATCCTGGATCACGGTATGCCAGATTGCTGGAGTTGCTGTGGATGAAGCCACACAAGCCGCCTGCACAGCTGCCACATCCAGTGCAATCTCCTGCCACCTCGGATGGGCCTTTGTCGTCGAGCGGCAGTGTTCGCGTCGATGCACAGGGCTACATGCAGTTCAGCCCTGCCAACGACTTCTCCTGGCTCGATCTTGAGGCCGTCGGAGACTATGTATCGGGCGACCAAATGCCTGGCAACGGCATGAACATTCTTGGCCCGATGGCAGGTTTCGACACGGCGTCGCCCTTTACGCCCCACGGTCAAAATAATATGCAATGGCAGCAGACGACCAACAATGGCGCGAACTGGCCCACGGACTGGAACGGCAACTTGTTCTTCTGAATGCATTGTCGTCTCTTTGGAGAAAGACCCCAGCGCAGTTCCGTCCGTGTCAGGCTAATGTCGGCGACTGAGATGGACGTCGCAGAAGCCGATGGGGGCAGCACTTGAACTTCCCCGCACCAACCGATGCCAGTTCCTCTGTGCCCATTTCGGTGCAGTCGCCGCGGCTCTACAATTGGGTCTCTTCTGTGGGGGAGACTTACAATTGAACGCAGGCGCCCTCCCGTCCAAGGAATGAATACAAGACAACGATTGACCCAGCTGACCTCACACACAAGCAGCGCAGCAGCATCGAGATCTAACAGACCTTCCTCCACTATGTCCGTCGACAACGAGATCAAAGGCCGATTAGCCTTAATCACTGGCGCATCAGGAGGGTACAGTTTCCCCACTACCCTCTCGAGTGAGTTTGGGCTGACTGGAACAGAATTGGTGCTGGCTGCGCGCGAGACCTATACAGTAACGGCTGCCATCTCGCCTTAACCTACTCGAAGAACAAAACCAATGTCGACTCTCTCATCTCCGAGCTGCAATCGTCCTCTTCGCCCCCGAGTCTCAAAGTCTCCTCGCATCAAGTAGACATGGCCTCGACGGAAGACATGGAAAGATTATATAAAGAGATTGAATCAGAACACGGCCACGGCCCAGATATTCTCATAGCCAACGCAGGCTATGGCAAGCGAGTTCCGCAGATAGTCGACATCACGTACGAGGAGTTTGACTATACCATTCAGGTCAATCTGCGCGCACCCTTTATTCTCGCAAAGCTCGCAGTGCCGCACATGGCGCAGCAGAAATGGGGCCGCATTATCATGATGTCCAGCATTGCCGGCTACGGCGGCGGGATCAACGGATGTCACTACGCGGCCTCAAAGGCTGGCCTGACGGGCATGATGCGCAACCTGGCCATCAAGCTGGCCAAAGATGGCATCACCGTGAACGACGTGGCGCCCGCCATGATCGGCGAGACGGGCATGATTCCCGACGCCAAGTTCCTCGAGGGCACGCCCGGAGATGTGAGGAACATTCCTGTGGGCAGGCTGGGGACACCGCAGGAGTGCGCCAATGTGGTGACCATGCTTTGTCGGACCGGGTATCTGACAGGGCAGAGTATCTTGCTGACCGGGGGGTTGAAGTAGCCTGCGTGCCCGCCTATGTACAGGGAGAGAACTAGTCAAGAATTTGAATCAAGTCATCCGATGGATGTTGTGCTCTCATTTTTTTGGTCGTCTACTATGAGTTTCTGAATTCCGCATTCTGGCCACTGAACCCCGACCCCTAACTTGACTCCACTTCCCCAGCAAGGGGTGCAAGGGATAAGCGAGGAAGGTCCTACAGGTCCGCAGGTAGTAGCAAAGTAGATAGTAGTATGTCTGATATGTATGTATAAAACGAGGTGGCCTTTTTACCGCGTGACCTTCTCCCCCCTTCCCTCGGAAACGCCTCGATTTTAGAGAATGCCCAGTGCCCCCCCTTCTTGAAAATCGGACTTGAAATACTAGTATGATTGAGCCAATAGTGCATGATTTTGACCATCATTCATTCCGTCGCGTGGCGAGAAATTAGTTCGGAATCTCGGCTGTCTGCTCTCTGCTCTCTTACACGGTAGTGATGTGGTCAACGCGGTGCCTTGCTTGCGTGTCAGAGGTACTCATACCCGGTGTGGGGCGAAAAATGAGGAGCGGGCAGGCAGGCAGATAGTCAGAGGCAGACAGACAAGCAGGCAGGCAGGTAGGAGGCAGGTAGACAGGTAGATAGGCAGGCAGGCGGGTAGATACTGTAGGTAGATCCATGTTGCCCTGTTCCTGAAACCCAAGGACTGTTGGTCCCTCGTGAGAATATTCCTCGCTTCTATGAGTGATGCTTTACTAATGCGATGCTTGATCGGTCGTGCTTGCTTGATTGCCTCGCTCTTCCGCTCCCTCTCTCGTCAATTCCCTCCCCCACCCCATCCTCTCACCTCAACTGACGTCCCCTCTCCTCACCTCACCTTGGTCCCGGACGCATTACGGGCCCCTTGCCCTTCCGCTGCTCAAGCTCGCGCTGCTCGGCCCCAGGCCGGACATCCTTCCTCGTATCACTTCCGGCGAAGGTCCGCTTCTTCTCGCTGGTCCTCGATATCGTGCTTTGCGCACTCTTGCTCTTGCTCTTCTGCGTCGTCGTGCCCGTGTATGTCTTTGGGGGTTCCGGGGTGGGGAGCTGGTCTCCGCCTCGGGCGACGGAGACGGAGCTCCCTTCCTCGTACGCCGACGTCGTGCGCGAGAGGGCCGTGTTGGCGGGCGAGATTTCTAGCGGGTTGATACTCAAGTCTGCTTGTGCGTTTGCTTGTGCGTGTTGTTGTGCTTCTTCGGCGGCCTGAGCGATCGCTTCGTCGGGGTTGCTGGTGGAGCCTGTGTTTGGGGTGTAGGATGCTTGTTGGGCGGCGACGGCGTCGTCGGTGCCTGAGTTGCTGTATTCGGTCGATTGGCGGTCGATGATTGTGCGGGCTTGCTGGGCGGAGCGTTTGGATTGAATGTCTCGTTGGGATTGGGATTGGGGTCGAGGTTGGAGTTGAGGTTCGGCTTCAGGTTGAGATTCAGGTTGAGCTTGAGTTTGAGTTTGGGGTTGCGTGGAGGGACGAGGGATTGGAGCGGTTGAACGACTGCGGGTGAGCAGGAGGGTGGATTGTGGAATGGTGCGGTGGAATGTGCCTGAGGTTGTTGTCCTCAGAGTCGAGGTTGACAAGCGGAGGGATCTCATCGTGTAAAGAGGTATTGAATCGGGAGTGGTTAACAAAGATGTCAAAAGGATACAAGACTGTGGTGAGACCAAGATTTACGAGTACAAGAAGGCAAGAAGAGAACGACCTACCATTCGACGCTGGAGTTCCCCACGTGGACTCGTCCGAGCGCTCTGATATCATCTTGACGTTTATGGAGGGGAGGAAAGTAATTCCATTGAATGTCGCATATCGTTTCCCCGGATTCTGCTCGCAATATCATTGGTGTGCCTCCCGGGTGTTTTTCCGGTACGCGACCAATCGCCTTTCAGGTCCCGGCGAGTCTCCCGAGATTCATCCCCCACTGGGATCTTTCTTGTAGTCATAGCAGTAGCCAGATTGATCGGTGCTGCGGGCAGACAAGCATGGACGCAGGGCAGAGCCCGAGCGAGCCGATATTCTTCGCATGGAAACAAACGCCACGAGAGGGACGCAGTTTGCACCTATCGCTGCAGGCAGGATATCCGACAACCACTCCTCTCCCATTGTTATGTACTAAGAGCCGAGTAAATACACCCAGAGCGTTTTATGCGCCTCACGATTCGTTCTCCGCAGAAGGGCAATTGTCGTCGAAGCCTGTAGCGCCAAAAGTTGTCGAAATTCCACGGCGCCCGTGCACGTCCAGCATCTGCCTGATTACTGCGTCTTGAACAGAAGTATAGCGACATGGCCGAGGTAGAAGTAGATGAAGTGCTTCGTTTCTATTCAGGACATGTCAGTCTCCAGTTCAAGGGGGGCGTATAATCCGTCGCAATCATGTGTTATGCGCGAAGCGTTTCATGCGTACCATGCGTGACGAAGCTGCCAAAGTTCCTTCCCACTATGCAATGCCATGTGGCACCCTTTTTCGAATCGAACTGCGCGTGGCACCGTTAGACGAGAAGGGGGAGGTGGGCTGGGTGCCGAAGAAGGGATACCTCTCGCTTGATGTGTTGAGCAATGTCCTGTAACGAATAAGTAGGCCGCCGACGTTGACTCGAAGGTCCTAACAGTATACCTTTTCGACACTGAACTTCTCCATTGCATCTTGTGCTAGGCCACCTATCAGTATCACCGTTGTTCTCGCTCATCCTGCGCTGTGCATTCCATACCGACTTCAATGGCTTCTTGTTGCATATCCTCGCTCTTGAAGACCCGTCAACAGCGCTCCGGCATTCTCTCACTCCAGCATATCTTACCATGTCGACAGACTTGATCTGGGCTTCACGGACATCAGCCGAACATCTGCAAGTGCATTTATCGGACTCACGCTCCAATTTGACCTTCTTCTCTGGGTTGGGTTCCGGGGCGGCCATGGCGACGGTAGGTTCCACCCGTGTCGAACGGTTCGGTGTGTCAAGGAATTAAAGGATGAGGCTGTACAAGAGAAACGCCGCGGAAACAGTTTGATTGTGAACAAGCGGTGGATTCGGGATCACACGATGCTTTGGAGCCTTGACGCGCATGTGCAGACGCAGCCAGAGCCAGCGACCAGGATCATGCGGGGAAATTTCGGTTCTTCTTGGCTACCTCGTATTTTTTTGGAGGGCGAAAGGCTCTTTTCCATGTCAATTTCTTCTTTGGCACCGCCAGTAGCAGACAGGATGGCAGCAGCGGAGGAGTACGATGACTCTTCGGTCACCCGAATCTACGTCTCGGGACTCCCGCCTTCGACGAACAAAGACCAAGTGCGGTCGCATTTTGGGGCAGCAGGAAAGTACACCGTCACAGATGCTCATGTCATTCCAGACCGCCGTATGGCCTTTGTCGGGTTCTCGACTCACGAACAAGCTAAGAGCGCGGTTCAATATTTCAACAGGTCCTTCGTTCGCATGTCTAAAATCTCCGTCACCTTAGCCAAGCCCGTCCATGTCAGGCGCGACGAGAAAGGCCATGCTATGCCTGTGTCAGAACGTGCTTCGAGGAAGAGGAAGCGCCATGTTCAAGACGATGGCGAACGCACCCAGCCGGCCCCGATCAGAGAATCCACACAACCCGCCACCGAAGCTCCCTCCCAACCAACCACGGATTCAAAGGTCGTCCTTGAAGAGAAGGAAAATCAACCACAAGAACGTCCTTCAGAAGAAGCACTTGACCACAGCAACGCTCCAGAAGCGCCGAGATCAGATATGGATTGGCTGCGTCGGAAAACAAACAGAACGCTGGACTTGGTCGACGAATCCGAGACTGGCAAGGACAGTTCAAAGTCACTTCTCTCTGATGTTGTCGATCCGGGAAAGACCGACACAACAGTTGTTGCGGAAGACGAGGCGGGCGAGGACAACGATCAAGGCACGGAGACTCCGCATGAACCCTTCATATCTGTGCCCAATGCTCGGTTGTTTGTCAGAAATCTTCCGTTCGATACACAAGAAGACGACCTCAGAGCCGTGTTTGCTCTGTTTGGTAGAATCTCAGAAGTGAGTCTGTCTCTGTTCCCCTCCTCCATGCCTCCTGCTTGCGTGATGATTTCCTGATAGGGACAGCTTATGCTTTTGCATATGATTCGAACCGGGAAAGAGTATTTTAGTAGATGCCTCTCACTTCTGATTCCTCCTTCTTTGACTTCTTTGTCCGTTGTACGCTGTTGGAATGGTCGCTAATTGTCAACTAGGTCCATTTGGTGACAGACACCCGGAAATCCACGGGCAAAGGCCTTGGCTATGTACAATTCGTAGAGCCAGTGGATGCGGGAAAAGCTCTCGTCGCCCTCGACGGCAAGGATTTCCGAGGCCGGTTGATGCACGTCCTCCCATCTTCAGACAAGAAGACGCAAAAGCTCAGTGACTTTGAAATATCGAAACTGCCCCTAAAGCAGCAAAAGGCTATCAAGCGCAAAAATGAGGCCTCGACCTCGACGTTCAGCTGGAACTCGCTATACATGAATCCGGATGCGGTTCTAGCATCCGTCGCTAGCCGTCTAGGAGTCTCCAAGGCAGACTTGCTTGACCCTGCCTCAGCAGATGCGGCCGTAAAACAGGCCCACGCCGAAACTAGTGTTATCAAGGAGACCAAGGACTATTTGAGATCCAACGGTGTAAATATTGATGCCTTCAAGAACCGCTCACGGGACGATCGGACGCTACTTCTGAAGAATTTCTCCTTCGGGACTACCTCAGAGGAACTGTCCCAAATGCTCGGCCAATATGGGACAGTTGAGCGTCTGCTCTTCCCGCCAACAGGTACCATGGCGGCCGTCCAGTATCGTGAAGGTAGTGAGGCGATCTTGGCGCTAAAACAGCTGGCATATCGGAACCTCAAAGGCTCGTTACTCTTTCTCGAAAAGGGTCCAGTTGGCCTCTGGGATGCTCCTGCGCCAGCAAGGACCGCGGAAACAGCAAAGCCCGGTGGAGAGGAGATCGATGGAGTCGTCGGTACGACCTTCTCGGTTTTTGTGCGCAACCTGAATTTCTCGACCACTTCGGCCAGACTTGTGGAGGCGTTTAAACCACTGTCGGGATTCCTCTCCGCACGGGTCAAGACAAGGACGGATCCCAACCGACCGGGCGAAATTCTCAGCATGGGCTTTGGCTTTGTCGAGTTCCGCACCAAGAGCCAAGCAGAGGTGGCAATTGCGACCATGAACGGAAGACGGCTCGATGGGCACGAGCTCCTGGTTCAGACGTCACAGAAAGCCACAGACCTAGGCGAGGAAAGGCGCAAAGAAGACACGTCCAAAAAGCTCAAGTCCGCAAAGACGAAGATCGTCATCAAGAACTTACCCTTCGAAGCCACCAAGAAGGATGTTCGCGCCTTGTTCGGTGCATATGGCCAACTTCGCACTGTACGAATGCCCAAGAAGTTCGACAACACGGCGCGTGGGTTTGCCTTTGCCGACTTCCTCACGGCCAAGGAAGCCGAGAATGCTATCGAGGCCCTTTCGAACACGCATCTGCTAGGCCGGAGATTGGTTCTTGACTTCGCAGAGGGCGAAATCGTGGACCCCGAAGCGGAGATCCGGGCCATGGAGAAGAAGGTGCAGGGTCATCAGGATACGCTAACTCACCATAGGATGACTGGTTCAAGTCGAAAGAAGTTCAACGTCGATGCACGAGAGGACTTCGACCCCCTGTAGCTGATCGGCAGCCCGGTATCCACTTTTATCCCTTGCAGAGCCTCCTCCCTAACTTCACCGTCCAGATTCCGGACTCATAGCAGTTTTCCTTCAATATATGTCCGTCGTGGAATATTCAACCCTTTTACTCCTTCAATATTGGTCTCAGACACAGTCCGCGCTGGCAACAATGAGAATTTTAGATCTGGCTCCGGGCGATTGGGGTTGTTTTGAAGGTCAGTGCTGCAGGACCTCATTCCGTGGCCAGATTGGCCACAACAACCAGGCCGTGCATGATTCGCTCGGCCACTATCTGTGCACTCGTTCATCTTTTCATCGATGGGATGATGTTTGCCTCTTGCCTACTGCCGGTGCCTTTTCGAGCACCAGGGTCGAATCGGATCCTGTGGCGTGGTGGAAGCACCCATCCCTTGCATTGCCCTTTTGGGACATTTTCAGTCTGTGCGGTAAGGATAGCAAAGGGCACTTCACATCGTGAGATTACCTGTCTTGCTCGGTATCGATTCTGTAGGTCAACGACTGTGGGGTTGTGCTCTTATCTGTACCACCCAGTGGGTGAAGGGTCATTGTTGGCAGGTGCTGGTGGAAGACATGGAGAGGATTGGATCGTACGAGCACGAGCACCCCTCGACTGTTATATGTTGGCTGTTCCCTTCTTAACAGACTTTTTCTCAGCATACCTTCTCTCATTCCAAATTCTTTGGTCCTGGTTGAACATTGTCCACGGCATTGCTTAGTGTTGTTTACGAGCATAACTGGGCGAGCATTGGGCACATTCACTCCAATGGAGTGCATACCTTCCAGTATGTCATCATCTCTGCACTTTGGGGAATCCAGGTCGATGGGCGAGCATCTCTCAGTCTCTTCCGGCAACGTACAGCTGCTCCCGGTCCAACATAGAGAGGGGATTGAGAACCAATATCCCCTCCCTGCACTGTCAAGTGGAAGACAGACACCTCAGCACTTTCCAATCCCGTCTTTGAAGCTCGGTTCGAATGATGATGCACATCACGGGTTCAACCCAAAGCCAAGACGCCATCCCCTCAGACCACGACGCACCAGGCTGGCAGATCCGGATCGACCATATCTTGTCCACCCCAAGTACATCGAATACAGATCCCGGCCGAGGCAGGATATCGGCAAAGATGGGAAACCAATCTGGCCCGACCATATCGAGGCGGCCTTCCAGGATGGTAGGCTTTATCAGCTCTTCCAATGCGGATTGTGGATGCTGACGAATGACAGCTCTCGTCCATATCAAGCCGATGGGTCGAAAGAAGTGCTCCCAGCGGGGCAAGCCGTATGGGCGGAATATGCTCATTGCTGAATGGATCTACCGAGCAACCGGCCATAAGAGGGAACGGAAGCAGGTCTCCAGTCATATACAAGTGCTCGACCGCTTTCTCGCGGGCATCCCAGAGTGTACGCCATCCTTCCTCTTACCCGCAGCCATGTTCAAGCTA
The DNA here is from genome assembly GCA_016109495.1 of Phialophora tarda. Taxonomy (NCBI): domain Eukaryota; kingdom Fungi; phylum Ascomycota; class Eurotiomycetes; order Chaetothyriales; family Herpotrichiellaceae; genus Phialophora; species Phialophora tarda. Next base: position 57,132 of record JADWPL010000038.1, on the reverse strand, counting down.
ATGCCATCAAAGGGGATCGCCTGATCAAGCCAGGCGACGACGATGATGTCGGGCCCACTGAAGGTCACAAATTCTACCACAATTCAATTGAGCATATGGTCAATGAACAGAAAGCTCGAAGCAAAGGCCGGCAACAGAGCGGGACAGCTTGGGATGACGACCTTGATGATGCTGATGACTCGCTCGGCACCGGGGGTCCAGCTGTTGACTCGAACCTCTCACACCCGGTCGAGCAGCTAAATTTCGAAATGTGGGTGAGCTCACCGGTAGATCAGGACCGTGCCTTGCACTGCTACAGCAAGCTCAAGTCCGATAAATTGCCGGCTATGCCGCTCGAAGATCTTGCGGGCTGGCGGTTGTCTTTTCCACACCTGAAAACCCAAGTCGACCGGGGAAACCGGCTCAACAACTGCGACCTCATTCTCCTCAACACCAGTTTCAAGCTGATGCAAGAATTTCCTCCCCGTTACTCCAAGCTAGGAATCGGCCTTGAACTCAAATTCCCGGATCCACTCCTTTGGCCTGAGTCGAACGGAGACGTCGACTTCAAGAAGTGGACCTGCACCACCTATATGTACCGGGATGGAGTCCTGATAGCTGAACCCTGTCGCGAAGAGTGCCAGGTGTCGGAACATTGGAAGGTCCGACCATTCTTCCAGTCGAAATGGTGGGCGTCGACATTCACCTCGCTCACAGAAGCGAGAAAGGTGGCTGAGGACACCAAAGATCCCCAAGCAATCGAGCGTGCGAAAGAACAGTCTCGCGGCTTTTTCCGAGGACTCTCGATCATGCAGGAGATTTCTGCCGTCCGCTATGTTGGTTCCTGGCAGATGAAACAGGATAAACGGACACGTATGGCCATCTTGCTCTGGAAGTTCTCTCAGGCAGACAGCGTGGGGACAACGACGTGGCAGAACCTGATCGCTCCTCCGGATCGTGCGACCACGAACAGTCCACCACCACCCGGTGCCGAGATGGACCTGCCGCCACTTTCCATTGACTCCATTGTCTCGCCGGGGCATAGCTCGTTCGAAAGCAACAACCAGTTTCTGTCACAGCACGGCATGCAATATCACGTGTATCCTGACGCCATGGATGAAGATCTCTGTCATAACGGATTCATGGGTCTTAAGCCCGAACAGATGGACATCGGCCACTTACAGTCGTTCGACATGCCACTTCATGGGTACTCGGGCGTGGACCCAGCACTTCACGATACGTTCGAACTTCAGCATGGCGCCCTCAGAACGACCGGGGCCAACCAGCACAGCATCGATGCCAACCTCTTCGAGCCCGCCCATCCTCAGGTGAGCCTGCAATCGGGCATGAACGGACCTCTGTTCGATGGCAATCAAACTGTTCCCAGCGGCCACACGCAGGACCTGCCCCTCTCAAGATTCGATGTCACAACACATCAAGTACTCCAGGAGCAGCTTAACGCAGAGGACTCCCAGCAGAGCACCTCTGCGTCGCATTTGTCGCCTGTCAAGCAGGAGCCTTCTCCCAGTCTGCACAGCGACGAGGCTGAGCGTCGTTGGAGCCAGCAGCTCGACGAGGACGAGAAAATTCTTCATATCCTCGCAGCCCAACAGCAGCAGCAGCAGCAGCAGCAGCAATTGGCTCAACCACAACCGCGTCAGACATGGCCACCTGAAGTCGATGAGCACCGAGCCTTGCACCATGCCATGCTCGGTGCACCAGCGATGACTGCGGTAAGAGCTACGCCTCAGCGTCACCAGGCATCTAGACCCCAGCATCACTTCGGCACCACCGGCAATCAGCAACAGATGCACGGCGAACCGCATCGGGTCTCACCCATGTCATTCCGCCCTCCTTTGCATTCCTATCACAGCTTCCCTGGCAAGCGAAGTGACGATCACGTCCACCGCATCCCGTTCGGGGGCGAGCACCACGTCGATGGTCTGTCCCTGTCGCACCGCCTGTCACAGCTCGACGGGCAGCATTTCCTTGATCACCAACCTTCCGCTGTGTCTGCGTCCGAGGACTTCCTCCATGCAAGCGACCCGCTGGACGAAGGTTCTCGCGGCTTCACCAGGGCGCACAGCGAGCCCGACCCAAGTGCCGCCGCGGCCATCGAATGCTTCAGCAGCAGCGTGCACGGAGCGATGAACGATTCCGTCATCGATTCCCAGCTGCAAGCACACGCAGATTCGAGCTCGCTTGCTCCAGCAAATTCACCCCTCGGAGGCAGTTCCGTCGACGTGTCCATTCAGGATGTGCACGGGATATTGTGAGATCGTGCGCAAACGTGTCGGTGAAAAGTCCCTACGTTTACCATGAGTTTTTGATTGAATGATTAACGACAGTCCGTCGGTCGGTCGTTACCTGGGGCATGCATGATGATTGGGGATGATTCCACTTCTAGGACTGTACGTCTTCTAAACACTGTATTCATAGTGATAATGCATTTATGATAGATATAATCTTCTGCCCGGCAAATGTTGTTTCGTCTTGACGTTGCTCGTGTTGTCCGCCATACCGTGTCCACAATGTGGCATGCACACGACTCGGGTTTGTAATTTCTACACACTTCCTTCGACTTCCTACCTACGGAGTACTTAGTCGGGCAAAAGGCACGCTAATCCCGCTAGCCACGTTTATACACCCTTAGCGCGACTCTAGCGACACTAATTCAAGACTTGAATACGGTGTACTAGTACTGCTGCAGCCGCCCACGCAGATTTGTCATGGAATCCATTCATGTTCATTTCAAAACGTTTCTCGAATCTAGTTCTTGCACCCAGTTTGCTACCTTACTTTGACAATTCGATGAATGGATTCAATGCGTGCATCCTCCCAGCAAGGCTAGTGTGCTCTTCGCCCACACGATAGAGCCACGGCCGAAGTCACCCTCCAATCAGGTTCTGTGCCAACAAGCACAAAAGTCGTGTGTAGCCTCCTCGATGATTGTCCATCCATGCAGAATTGCGAGCAACCGGTCCGGGACCAATGCTCTCCTCCCCGAGTAGTGAACATGCCGATTCGATCAACTGATTCGAAAGACCATCTAATGCTACATTGCTTGTTAGCACCTACTCGCATCCAAGAGATTGTAATAGGAGGGGGTGGCAACAACATACGCCACAGGCCGTGCATTTGCAGGCAGAGCCGCAGGAGCAGTTTGCGATGCCGGAACAGTTGCAAGGACCCATTTTGTGGATTCTTGGGATTGCCGAGTAGAATTTCGTGTCGGTGGTGAGTGTTGACTCTTTTTGAGGTCTTTATCGCGTGAAGTTTTGAGGGTTGCGGTGTGATGAAGCTGGAGACCATCACTTGAACTTTTGCTGAAGGTCAGGGGATTCTTATACATCGCTGCGGAGCGGCTGCCGGTATCTGACCCGAGAGCCTGAGTCCATTTCGCGCTTTCGGGCCAATCGTGTGGCGGCTGCGTTCTTTGTGCGTATCTGGACAAATCAGATGGCCGCCGAGAGAAGGGAACGGCCGATGCCATGGAAGCGGAGAGAAGAGAACAGCCAATCAATCGTGCACGGCGGTGCACCAGGATTTCTAAAACGGGTCATAAGCGGCAAACTTTTCCCTGGATTGAGAGGTCTTTGCGGGACTACACGGTCGATGGCCATGGCGATTGGACATCTGAGCAGACGATCCAGTATTGCGTGGGGTAAACGGTTGGCAGTCAGATACACGTACAACGCACAAAGTACTCAAGAGACAGCTCGCCAAAGCACAAACGGCTCAGCGCACAAGGGACTCGGATCAAGATTGCTGACATTGTGCTGCAGAGATTCCCTCTAGCACCTTGTGTTCTAGCGAGACAAGCGTGTGCCTTTCTCTATCCTTGTCGTGGATCGAGAACTTGTATCCTTCGAGTGTAATGTTACATCTTCCGGGCCCAGATGGATGGCCTTTGCCGCGTGCGGCTCCCCACGAATTGTTTATAGGAAGAACGCGGCGGCGAGCCCGACGGCACCAAAGAGTCCCATCACATATTGAGGAGCGTTAGCAACGGCAGACGACCCCGCTGAGCTAGGGGAGGCAGCACTTCCGGAGGAGGTAGGCGAGCCCGTCGTTGACGCTGAACCAGAAGCTGAGGAAGAAGGGCTGGTATCGAAGCTGTTCTCATTTGTGACGGTTGCTGTCAAACCTGTCACGTTGGTGCAGCTGGAGCTAACTGTGTCGTTGATGCCGGAAACAAAGTTGACTGCCGCACACTGCGAGGCTAAAGGTCAGATGCCACGGGCGCAGACGATGAAAGATTCCAGAAACTCACCTGGTACAAAGTGCCATCAGGCCCGTTTTGGATCACTTGAATCACACCAGGCTTGCCGGCGAAGTCGGCCGGGGCAACCAAGGCAGGGAGACAGAACTGGCCGAGACCGGTTTCCGAGATGACCGGCAGAAGGTTGGTGAAGTTGAAGGGGGGGTTCTGGTCGAGAGTTACGCGGAACAGGAAGTCTGATGCTGGGTGCGTGCTTAACAGTGATACAGGGAAACCGCCGACAGGGATGGAGGAGTCATTGCTGCTGAACGTGACATCGAAGCCACCGCAGGGCGAGGTGCCTTCGTCGTCATCGCTAAATCCGACAGAATTGGGATACTGCAGAATGAAGTGGGCGGAGGCGGAAAGAGCCCAGGCGGACAGCAGAGCGAGGCGGGCGAGTAGATGCATTGCTATCAGGTTCTGTTGGTACGTGCTTCAGCTGCAATGTTGGTGATAGTCGAGAGAAGGAGGGGCAAGAGACCAGCAGCTGCAATGGACGGATAGACCGAAGGAGCAGTGACTTAACTTTCACAGATTTGAGGCCAAGACCGGTGTCTGTATATGAGTAGCGACAGCGCCCTCTCCCTTGCTCGGCTGCCACCTCTCTTGCGGCTTACGCGCAACTTGCTCTTTCGTGCTGCTTCAGCACGTTGCCGACGCCCGTCAGCGACTCTGACCGACGATTGTGCGTGGCGCTAGTCGCCGTGAGCAAGTTTCCAAAGTGGGTCCCTTGGATCGCGAGCACGTTTTCGGGCCAATCAGCGTCGCGCTCCCTCCTGCGATCTCAGGCCAGAAAGAATCTCGACCCGAACGAGGACAATCGAAGACGTTCTTAGAAAGGAACCTAGTCTGACACCATGCATCGGTCTGCGGAGTCCTGCGCCAAATGCATGAGCCGCGGCGGAGGATGCCCGCCTTTCTTGCTCACCTCTCCGCCTGATCCCAAACCTGACACTGCGAGCACATTCCCAGCGTGCCCGAGGAGACTGAGCGCCTATTCTTTCCATGTGCCTGCGTATCCTTGATGACGCCGCCTGACCAGGGACACCACTAATTCTGCAACCGTCCCCCCCAGGGGAGCATGATATCTGGAACCAGAGTTCCTGCCATCATCCGGAGATTGAGCCTCTGAACATCATTGACAGACTGCAACACCCGAGACTCACCGCAAAGATGGATATGTCGGGCATGATGGGGATGGGGATGGACATGTCCAGCGCGGGCATGTTCACTCCGACAAACAAAAAGGTTGCGCGTCTTTACTGGTACTTCGTGGCCGCTGTCGTCGGTGCACTTGTGTTTCGCCGAGTCGTCGATCGAGCGAGACTTTTACTACAGTAAGCGCAGACAACGACGGAGAGGTATTGGCGACTGCTAACAATGTGAAGCAGCCGGAAGGCTCAACAGCAACCGCGGCCAATTTCTGGACGACCCCAAAACGCCTTCGAGCAATGCTATGATACCACGATAGCAATCTGTAGGGAGCTGGCCTACCCGCAGCTATGGACATGCACCGGCAAATTCAGCAGATATTTCACTCCCCCGCCGCTAGGCAGGTGTCTACTCCTCCTAACCTATTGGGGGGTCGTGTTGGCCATGTTATGGTCGAATGTCATTCTTGCGCCTTCAGCGTCAAATTACGCCTACAGATGGGAGATCGTCGGCTTCCGTGCTGCGTGGGTGTCTATAACCCAGCTCCCCCTGATATACATTCTATCCGGGAAAGCCAACATCATCACAATGTTGACCGGCATCTCCTATGAAAGGCTGAACTGGTTGCACCGTTGGGTTGGACGGACAATATTTCTGACCGTGATCGTGCACTGGTCATACTTCTTCACCGAGTGGTCCATCGCCGACTTTGTGAGCCTGGAGCTCAAAATTATGCCCATGGTGAAATACGGATTCGGAGCTTGGGCTACACTGGGCTGGATGGTGATCACTGGGTTCGGTTTCTTCCGCAATCTTTCCTACGAACTCTGGTTTTTGCAGCACCTGGCGGCGGCACTGGTCCTGCTCTGGCTCGTACACAAACATGTTCCGTCCTATGCGGCGTACAACGTCTGGTTTGCTGTCGGGGTTATCGTTTTGGATCGACTAGTGCGGACGGTCATGTCTCTGGTCATCAATCTGCACCTCATCCCCTCCAAGGCGAAATCCGGGCCCGCACCGCGCCGTATTGGTTACCAAGCCGAAGTTACCAGTCTCTCGAATCAGTTCCTTTTGGTCAAAATCCGAAATGTCGCATTCTCCTGGCGGCCCGGTCAACATGTATATCTGTCCATCCCTCGCGCGGGTGTAGTCGAAGCTCATCCGTTCACCATCGCGAGTGTTCCAAGCTCGATCTCCGGAGCAGATGGATCGAACGAGGTTCAATTGTACCTGCGAGTACACAACGGATTCACCAAACGACTACAGCGACAGTGCCAAAGGCAGCTGACACCGCGTACCTTCCTGTCATTCATCAGCGGACCGTGGGGCAACCCTCCTTCCATCGAGCGCTTCGAGTCGATGATCTTCGTGGCCGCCGGCAATGGCGCCTCCTTTACGGTACCAATATTCCAACAAGCCGTCATGACGAGCAACAACGTGCGGCACATATTATTTGTTTGGATCTTCCGGCAGGCCGAACAACTTGACTGGTTTAAAGAACAGTTGCTCTCAACCTGGACGACTGCGTTGAAGCGGAATGTCAAAGTTAGCATTCATGCATTCATCACAGGATCTGCGCGCGACACACTCCAGACGCCATCTGAGAGCAATTCGCTGTTTGAGCAACGATCAAATCTGGACGGTTCGAATGAGGAAAAGTCCGGCAATGAACGACGGTCGTCTATAGAGAAAACAGGGCCCATCAACCTGTCTATCAAGAAAGGAGATGCAGGCAACGTCAGGGAAAACTCAGTGTCGTCTTCCGGTTCTTCTCTGCTGAGCGGCCAGCCTACGATCACCATCAGTTATGGGCGACCTGAAGCAGATTCTCTCGTGCGTCCCGTAGTCGAAGAAGCTTGGGGAGAGACCGGCATCATTGCCTGCGGCGGTAGCCATTTCACCGGGCAGATGCGTAACTGTGTGGCAAGCCTGTCCGATGAAAGAGGCGTCCACAAGGGCACGGGTGCCCAGGGTATATATTTGTTCTGTGAAACGTACGGGTGGTAAAGCATAGCGACGGCGGGCTCAGGATCAGAGCATATGAGAGATGAATTCACGCACCTTTTTGACTCGCGTGTGGCCTTTCGTAGATGCAGCTTTCCCGCTTAACGTGATCCCGCTACCGATCCTCCCATGAGCCAGGCCTTCAGGTCGTCAAGCCACGGTCTCACAGCTCTGACCCACCATTGCCCCGGGTGCAAGCATTGGCCGGCTTATGCCCCCTGGCCAAGCTCGCCAAGAACCGCGAAGGATACACCGTCTGGATGAGCAAGTTTATGGCTGCAAGTCTTTCTGTACCTCGACATCTTCGACCAATGGCGTCGACATCTGTCGGCGATTCGTGAAATCCCTGCTCGAACGCATGTCGGCTAGTGAATACCACAATCGCTGCAATCAGCCTACTAGATTTGGTTAAAAGTAAATGCTTGCTCGGGGCAGGTAGGTATAAAGGGATAGGAAAGGACCATGTGCCGCCATGGAGGGAACCCGCTCCCTTTCCCAGTCCGTGCACACGAGCCTGCAGAAACTTGGTCTCCTTCTGAGAACTCGAAGCTGAAAACGGTCTGGTCCGCGGCGCTGCTGACATCTCAAACCCTACCTACACACCTTCGAAGGACTCTCTCCGTACAAGATGCAGCTCGTTACCCTCGCCCTCCTGCTCGCCGCGCAGCTGGTATCCGGCCACTTCGAACTCAAATATCCGTACTGGCGAGGCGACTCGTTCCTCCCCCCGGCGTCTCAATACTCGTTTCCATGTAAGAGCGATAGACCCTTCTTCTCTAACCTTGACGACGAACCGTCGTGCGTGCGGACACCCCAGCTGACACAATAAATTGAAGGCGCAAACGTCAACACCACAGATGCCTCGAACAATAACCGCACACTGTGGCCCCTCGACGGAGGCTCCCTCGTGATCGACTTCCACCATCCATGGACCTACGTCGCCTTCAACCTGGGGTTCGGCTCCGAGACCAACACGTTCAATATCTCGCTGAACCCGATGCTCTTGAACGAGACCGGCAACGGCACCATCTGCATCCCGAAGTGGAATCTGCCGGCCGACTTGGGCATCGTGGACGGCATGGACGCCAGCTTGCAGGTCATCACCATTGGCGATAGTGGCACTGCACTGTACAACGTGAGTCAATCAGCTTCTTACCCTGCATGTAGCTACCATGCTGCCATGTCATCATCATGTCGTACCATACAGTAGCTGACCATCGCTTGATTCAAACTCTGACAGTGCGCGGACATTCGGTTCACCACGAACGCAACAGTCCTGGGTGGCGATCAGTGCCAGAACAGTACCGGCGTCGACCTATACCCGCTCGTTCAACAGCAAGCCGACGGATCAGTGGATGGTGCGGCAGCTACAGTGACGGTGACTGCAACGGCCGCGGGAGCTTCAGCCACCGGCAATGCTGCCGTCATGGGGATGAGTGCGCCAGGCTTGAGCAGCCTTGCTTTGACCACGGTCCTCGCTGTCGCGCTTATCTTTGTTTCCTAGGTACTACTATATAGATAGCATGACGGGATGTCCGTGGGAACGAACAAAGTACATAGTGTCGGCAGCAGCGATTGAGACAGAACTCAAATGCATCGGGCTTCATGTCCTCAAGGCTCATATGAATGCTTAAGCTCCAAGGTGACCTTGACTTCTCGATCCTCGTCTTTGGTGATCCGTAACTCGACACTCTCTTCGCAGGCTGAGGCAAGAGCTTGCTTACCATGCATGTACATACAGTATGTAGCGACGCATAGGGATGTTCTTATGTATGTAATGAACGTCAGTAAGTAGTCGATAGACACCATGTACATAAGTAGTCCTAGGAGTACTAGAGTCAAGTACATAGCAGTACTGTATGCACTTTATTTTGCACTCTGCAGGCCACGTGTCGCATTGCGCGCAGACTTCGTTGTCAATTTTGCACTCGAAGCCACTGTCGGCCGACTGCGCAGGGCATCACGGCGTCATGTCTACTGTTGTTAGAGTATGCATGTAAGTACTTAGTAGCCGGCAAAGGAGACGCATTCCACATTGTGTAGTACATTAATATTATACGCCTGGCTGACTGAGGGACGATCATGCGGCATCGACTCATTCATGCATAATGCATGTGGTGAGTTCAGCAGTAGTAAGTAACTGCATCGTACGAGTACATGCTTTCTTCCACTATGTACAGTACTTCATCGCAGGGTTGTCCGACCAGATCTAGTATGCTCGTAATGAAGAGCTTTCACCAAACGTTCCTAGGTACTGTAGGGTGTGAGGAAACAATTGTACGCTGGAGATAATACCAGATGGTGGCAGTCAGCTTGCGGTGGTGCTCCATGAACTTGAATCTGACCGTTCAAGAGCTGGGGTTGTGGCAATCATTCAATGATGCAGCACGTCGTGCTGTGGACGAACCGAACATTGAGGTCGCGGTGAAGTCATACCGTTTCCTAATGTTAAATTAAAAGGAAAGTACTGTAAACAAGAGCAGCTACTGAGTTCGGAACAGCAACGAACAAACAACTTAATTCCACGAGCACTATACTGTACTAAGTGGCATGTACTCGTTCAATCAGAGAGACAATCAAACAAAACGTAGAATCAGGGGTTGCAAAAAGTCTGAGTGTATCACGTGACGCCAAGCTTCTATAGTGCAATATTAGCGCGGGAGCGGCCGAGGCTAATCCTAAAATGGTGAATTTCGTTGTTGGTTACGCTTTTTTATACCATAATATAGATCATGGGTATGCTAATACATTCTTTCGTATAATATACCGCAGACATTGAAGCGGCACATGGTTGTCTGGGTAACACTGCATGAAGAGTAAGTATAGTACAGTAACCATGTATGCTGTTCATTATAAAGGTTCACTTGGTATTATCTCCTTTTGTCAGTGACGGGCTAAGTACATGAAAGCTGGAGTCACTCCAGTAGGTTTAGAAAGCCGAATCGCTACTTGTACTAATGCGATCGAGCTTTACAACAGTCATGGTAGTACATAAAAGATGGTGTAACAGACGACCTGTATTGTACTATCGATTGACACGGCAGAAGTTGACACGACATCAAGTACTCGTAGTACTGTAACTCCTCCCTTCCCATTCATATAGTATTCACGTTCCGTTTCGTGGGCATGTGATCGATTGGTTAACTTGAATCAAAACGAATGCTTCCAGGCCTTGTGGAATCTTCCTTCTCTTTCCAATACTCTAGCAACTTCGCTGCAACGGTGGGTTCCACGGCAGTGACATTCCTGGCGACGTGCAACTCCTTGTTGCTGTTCCAGAGATTCCTGAGACCACGGACTTCTTCGAAAGGTATGCTCTGCGTTGAGAGCCATTTTATCCGGCAAGGCTGGGTGCAGTTCGTCAGGTTAGAGGAGAGGGAATCCAGGCCCGGCGAGTCGACGGGGTTGGGCGACGACGTAACGGTGAATGGCAAAGGATACGAACCATCCGACGTTGAGGGACTTCTCGCACAAGGCTGTGACGACGATGATGCCTGCCATATTATCTTCCTCCTGTGGGGCTCGTACGAGATCGAACCAGTCGATGCAGAGGTATCACAGGACGAAAGCGATTCCCTCCGTGAAGGTGACTCGGATTGCGAATCGCTACCGCACTCGGTCAAGTCGCTGTCGTAGGTTTCCTGCGCTGGACTGTGATTTTCGTATGCAGATTTGGTGGGGCGCTCTTCGTCTGGGATCTCGGCCCGCATAGTCGCATAGCCGAAGAAACGACCTGAACCATTCACCGAGAAAATCAGATAGACCTTGCCGGCAGTCTGAAAGGCGTTATTCAGTCGCTCGACATGCCGCTTGGGAACGTGCCATACGCCGGATCCGAGACTTTGGTAAAGGGTCTCCAGAGAGTAGCTTTTCAGAATGAAGTACTTGTCCTTCCCGTATTGAGAACTGTCTGCTTCGGGGAAGTGTAAGAGCTCCTCCACTTTATGCCGCAGACTGTTCGGCGGATCATTGTGTATCGAAATGGGTTGTCCTGAGCGTGCCGAATCGAGACCATAATTGACTTTGGTGGACCTGCTGGAGCCGTTCTGACGGATGCGACAGTCGAGTCGCTTCCCGTCAAAGAGGTGATGTGCTGCTCGGTTTATTGCAAGCATGCGACCCGATTCGGTTTGGAAATTGACGAACGCGTATCTCGCATCGGGGTTGTAGGAAATGCTGAGCAAGTCATGTGGTGTTGGCATTGCGGTGGAGAAATAGTCTCGGAGACGCATAATGGTGGTATTCGACGGGATGTTGCCAACCCACAACGCATTTTCACCTCGCGCTGTTGGGATGTTCGTGGAGTGCATTGGGGATGAGGTAAGAGGCGGACCTGGAAGATCATTAATGTCCGTTGCTCTTTGACTGCTACCATGGCAGAGGAAAGGATACATAGTTACCTCGTTGGAATTCGCAAGCATACATGTTCGGGATCAAGCAGGGAGGGTTGACTGTATTGGCCTGTTCTGTCAATCATGAATGTGGTTGAGGCACTGAAGCCCCAGGAACATGATCTGACCCATTATAATGTATCGCTCAGACGAGACACAGCCGTAAATGTGCGCCTAGCTGAATGGAGGGGAGCGTGTATGCGCATGATGACCAGCCAATACCTATCGTCTCCCGAGAGATGTCGCAAAGCTATTACGGAGCAGGTAGCTAAGCTTGCCATGTTGCAAGGTTCGAGACTCGGAAACGATAGAGTGGCCAAGAACGTGCGCGCGGGAAATGTGCTCAAGTTTGTGCCTGCAGTTAAAAGTATCGTCAATTCCGAGCTGCCCCAACCGGAAACGTGCTCATACATACCTGGCCGCCGCAGTTCGGCCGGAACGCGTCATTGGTCGGCCAGTCAATGGCTATCGGTCTTTAGCCGCTCCATAACGATGAGTTGACTCTTCCTGGGGTACATATGCTCACCTCACAGTCGAGCACATTGTTGTTCCATGCCGGAAATTTCTAAAGGAGGTGTATCTGATCGAGGAAAGGTCTGACGGAAAGCAAGCGGTGCGCCTGTGTTTCGCAGCAGCAGTAAGTACGGTAATGCAAAACTATTCGGTGTGCACTTACGGCGAAAGCTTGCATCAGTTTGCTTTCGCCAAAAGATCCTCTGAAGCTTCTACATAACACGCGTCTGAAAACTTAATAATGCCTGCTGCCAAGTTTTCTTCGACATGACCACCACCTCTCGGATCTCAACACCAGGAAATGATGCGCTTACGAGTACTGGCTTCACGGACGCTTTCGGGCACATTTTGCGCCTGGGCGGGGGCTGGGGAAATGTTAGGTGAGCGCTGAAACGCACCAGGTCGTCCAAATTGATGTTGATTGGATTCTTCACACAGTGGTCCTGGGATTTTGTAAGTAGCACCACCAGTTGCTCGATTGCTACGGAGCGATGCCATCTATCTCGCATCGATAGTACATCATGTTAGTTGACGCGAAGTGCTGACCTCTATCATTTTGCCCAGCATGACGCGCGCCATCGTCTCCGGAACCGTAGCCTCGATATTCATGGGCTTGAGTGGTGCGTCTCTGGGTGCCTTGATCTTTGATACGGCCACAATCCCATTCATCGCATCAGCCAGTGCGGGATTTCTTCTAGGCGTATGGGGCTTCTACCGTGACGCGGTGCGCAAGTCGCTCCGAGCGGTGGACAGGTTCCCGCAGCTGCTGCAATTGCACTTGGATGGAAACTTCCCCCATCGCGGATTCGATACTTGGGAGAGGAGTAGATTCAGGTCTGCCACCTTCGGCAAGAGCTGGGTCTTGCAAAGTATGCTGATTGCAAGCTGGATGACGGCAAACCGAGCAATCGAGGTGAGTACGCCCATTACGGTATTCTCCTGTCCTTCCCAAGTCCACCGGGCCGTCAATGTCGGCTACCGTGGTGGCGCGCCACTGACCAGGGTGTTTTTGCAACAGCGAATCTACGAAGCCGAGGAAGAACGCATACTCCTCCCCTTCACGGCAGGGGCAGAAGCTTTGGAAGCGCCTGTGGAAAGGGCTTGAATTCAAGTCATTCAGAACCTTGGCATCAGTGCTAACGTTCGGACGCGTCATGCGCCGTGTGAGGATACACGTCCATGAGAAAGCCCTTCAGGGGAGTGTGTGCAGTCAATGCATTGGGAGCTCTTGGTGCTACCCCTTAAGTCTCTGCTACACCTACGGCTATTCCCTATTCCCTGTTACACAATACGACAACGCGTCTTCTTCTCCCCGTTCTTGCTTCAAGCTCCCGGGATATTATCGACATCCGTCCTTCCAAAATGCACTATGTCGTTGTAGCACCTGCAGTCTGCACGAAGAAGGTACGCATCTGGCTCAATTTCCGTTCGACGTCGTACGCTCTCAGAATGTTTGCTCTCGCATTAGAGGCTGGAAAGATTTTCACGACCCCCGAGCATGCGTCTGCAGGCGCATTGCAGTATGCTGATCCTTTCCGCAGGTAGCAGCTCGGTTGTTCGGATTAATGTTTAGTAGATGACGGGTTCAGTCTGCGAACTTGCAGCCGCAGGCCGAAGTATCCTGGCAGTTGTGAACACCTGGGACGCTCCTCGCGCCAGAATCTTTGATAGCAACAACGACCCATGGAGCTGGTCAAAATGTTTCAGCGTCGAACAGCCCATCTCGGATTGTATGGAACAACTTACAGTCATAGTCTTCGCACATCTTCATACAAAGAATATCCCACTTTCGTGAACCAATGCTCTCGATCGAATTCAAAGTGTCTGTGTTTCCGGTACAATCCCGGAGAATCATGGCATCCCATGGATGGTGAGCACATGTCTCTGGTGGTCCTTTGAAGATGCGGATGTTGGATGGCCGAGTGGTCAGGAAGCCCCAATCGAAACCATACCCGGGTTTGGCAGAGACGTTGACATTCACTGGTGAGATCAGCTGCGGTGCTTTGCTCATCAAAGTCTAATGAGGTTGCCTTGACTCACCTGACACTGAGGCCCAATGAATAGGCTCAGAGATGGTATTGTCGTAGCCAACAAGTTGACCACCAGCAGATTGAACCAGCTCCTTACACACCTCCTCATTCTCCACCACCCAGTTTGTCTAAGGCGTGTGAGCTGTTGCCAGGATCAAGGTAACAGAGGGGGGTTTCTGTGAACGACGGGACTCGGATGTGAAAATCAGGCATGCGCATACCATTTCGAACCCCTCTCCGGCCTTCATGTGATACTGCAGGTGGAGTCAGAATGAGAAGAAGAGTGGACGTTTCCACTGGGCACTCACAATCTTGCGCAGGAAGCTCCGCTGACTGTAGTCCAACCAGGGCACTGGCTCGGCTCGCATGAGGTTCAGGTCTCTCATGTCGATGGGAGCATCACGAAACCATGCCAGTGGGTTGTCCTGGAGGATATGCAGTGCCATGTCCTGCTTTGAGCAGTATTGGTGAGCCATTCCGATTTTTGAAAAAATGATCTGATGAGGGCGAGGACGCTGAGAAGGAGGAGATGGTTGAGTTGACAGAGAAAGGGTCTGTGAGGAAACCGATAAAAGTCGCCTGTTTTTAAAGGTTAGCAGGTCCTCCCCAAGCTGATAAGTTGATGACTGGCAAGTGAGGTGTCCACAGGGGGGTTCGCCTCAGCTCAGGTCTGACTTTCATTTCAAATCATCTACCGTCGGAGGCTGAGACTTACAGCGGGCAAACCGAGAGAACAAGTGGGCGAGGTCCAGATCCGGAAAATCAGTCTGGAATCTTTCTCACCTGGAAGAGTTTAAAAGGTCTCACCTGAGGCTCTGGTCGAGGGTTCCTTACATCTTGCACTCACATGACCTAGTGTCACTGCCCCTGTCACTGTCACTGCCTTGGGTACGCAGTAGCGCAGATACTGTCCAACAAAGCATAAAGATCCCTGCCTCCTCCACAGTTAGTTTCACTCACCAACTGAACCTTTCATGACTTCCCAGGCTCAAGTAGTTAGCTCTCTCTCTTGAGCTGAGGCGTGCCGTGGAAGTCGTATCAAGTCTAGACTCAAGATGTCGAGCCTCCCCGAGCATGGGGTCGAAGCCCTCACTGGCCTAGACAATTTCACTCAATGGTTGCGTAGCTTTCGCATAGCAGCAGACGAAAATCATCTCAGGGAAGTATATACCGGAGAGGAGCCGGTTCTCGACAAACCAAATTTCAGCGAGATGCTGCACGACGCAACTGGTAGTTATGGCGGAAAAGTAGACGTACCCCTCCTGGAACTTACTTACAGAGTGCCGCTGAAGAATGGTCCAACAATTTCGAGCGTGTCCGTCTCGCCTGGTCGCTTATGGCTCGCTGCCTCGACCCGTCTATCCGAGACGAAGTCCAGAACATGAATCCAAATTACGCCCTCTGGTACCTCACGAAGACATACAAGCTCACAGGTGTTTACGCCCTCGAGATAGCCAATACCAAACTCACACAGCTTACATTCAACATCTCCGAGTCCGTCATGGCTTTCGTCAACAGAGTCCACACGCTTCAGAAAAACATAGTCGAGTCCAGAAGTGAATGAATGCACAGGCGCCATGGTCATGGATAAGATCACTCAATGCCTCCCCAAAGATCGTTTCGCCAGCTTCATCACCAGCATCAGCACCACCAACGACATCTCCAGTGCCGGGCCGATGACATCCATGAATACACCAGTCGACTCGTCTGCGCAGAAGCCCTTCTTCGAGACCTGCCCCTTGATCCAGCCTAGCGTCAGCGCAACTAGGGGGGACCACCAATCGCCTTTCCAGCAATCCCTGTGGCCTCAAGAACATCTTGTTCCTGCAGAAAGTCCACAAATGGTACTTCTCGTTGCCATATCAATAGCATCGTGACTTCAGGGCGTCCAGGCCTTTGTTCGGGAGGAGGTGGGCAATCGCCGAGCATCAGGCTGGCAACACCCGCATCCACGACTTGTTTTCAAGAACACAGAATCAGCCCAAGTGGGCACATACGCAACCCCAATTGCGACCGCTGTAACGGTCGAGAATGAACCCGTATATTGAAGCTAGACATTGGCAATCTTGAATACTAGTACCGTCAACGCCTCTCCATTGTCTCGGGACAAATGTTGTTGTGGAGAGGGTGGTTTTGGCATTAACACACTCCATCACTACTTTACACGGACATAATCCTCTGGCGTTGTAAACTTCCTGATCACCACCTAGAATCACAGTAGTCGTACCTATTGGGGTCGTTAGCGCGACGGTCGACACCAAGAAAACCACCTATTAGCCATCCCACTAGGAAGACCCACCGCTTCTAGTCAGTTACAGTACCTAGATTACTCGAGAACAAAAAACCTAATCGCCATTTACGGTTTGATCGTAGAGGGGGAGCGAAGGCCGCTTTAGCCTGAGCTTCAACTGAGCCTTTAGCTGAGCCTCACTGAGCGCTTCGTGAGCGCTCCCTGAGCATCACACCGAGTGGCTAATTAGGCCCCTTGTAATCGACTAAACCTGCCTCTCAACTGTGCCATCTGTTTTAGACGGGGCCCCAGGGGACCTGGCAAATCGCCTGCCCTTACGCTGCTGCCTAAACCTCGCAACCCGGGGCTCCGAGTTGGGCTCCTATGTAGAGAAGAGGTAAATGAGAGATCCTATTCTGATCCCCCTTACTTCCACCTTTATTCCCCCTATATTGTAAATTAACTCATCAAATCTGAGCTACTAGGGGGTCTAGAGCCCTCCTAAAAGGTCCCTTTCAATGAGAGACTAGTAAGCTACAACCTACTCCTGCGCATTCCACACAGACAACAAAGTGCCATAAAGGAGATTTCAAGCCCATCAATGACGCCGCAACCTCAGTGGGGACACGGATCGCCATCGCAGCATGCGGGCTTCCGGTCTATTCGCAGATACCGCTTGGGGTTCGCCCGTTCACAATGCATTGAAGGAGGGTAGAGTTGCGGCTGAATACTTTTTTGAAGAGAAGGAAGCGTATGATAACGATTGCCCAGTCCGGGCGGTAAGGGTCCAACTAAAATATGTCTGATTGATGGTATGACCTGCTTGGATGGCTCGATGGCGGTGCGAATACTCTCTTTGGCTCGTTGAGTGCCTATTGTCCCCTGGATCTCAGGTCTGTGATCCAATCTGACAGCCTTAAATGACTTGAGAAGGACTCATTCAGGTCCTTATAATCCTTCTGGGTCCGATGGGGGGTCTCCATCACTGTCACTTTCATCCGTGAAGCAGCTCATTCCCCATCGCAGTCGGTCTTCATGCAACAGCCGGTACAAACAGTCTCGTTCGTCAAGATACATTTGGTTTTCTCAAAGTCGAAGACGGTACCGTTTGGGCAGCTCTGCATGATAGGACCGAAGGTGGTGCACATGTAGAACTTTGTGCAATTGAAGGGGAAGGGCATCATCTCACCAAGCTCACAGGTGCCGGTCGGTCGAGGGGGGAAGTCGCACACCACAGATGACGGGGACGAAGAGGCGACGGGGGTTGCTGCTGGAACAGGTTGCTCGACCATGGTCAGTGGGTTCGAGTCGAGAGCTTTTTGAAGGGCCTCGCCAAATCGGGAAGGATTTGCTATCGCAGATGAGGTGAACAACACCAGGATAAGTGGAAGTGGTACGGTCAGCTTGAAGAATTGCATCTTTTCTCGAGGAGGTTGAGGTCGAAGCTCTAAAGCTGCTGTGAAGGACTTTAGAAAGCACGAGAGAGAAGAGGGTGGGGTTCTCGAGCAATAGGCAGGGTCAATTCTAGTAGCACGTTAAAAATTCAAGATGCTCGACACCTAAAGAAGTCCCGCTGTCTCTCCCTTTATAGCTACCGCTCAACTCGAGAGCTCTGACGAAAATGCTAGCTCAAGGCGAGGAACTCCATCACGAACCAATGTTCGCCCTGTGCGATATGCGATAAGCGACCACCTAGGCGAATTGTTATCAACAAAATCAGAGGTTATTGAAAATTTTCTTTCCTTGGAAGCGATAAGGAAGCTCTCCCAACACGCTGAAAAAGTAGTTGGGCGCCCGTTTCGTCGGTCTGGTAGAGTACAGAGCGGAAAGCTCTCAGGAAAGGAATAGCGAACCGATAGCCGAAGTGCCTGGAGCTTGGCGTCTGCAAGCCCATTGGAGCTCCTGCCAATAGGGCCTAGAGTTGAAGCATCCCTGGGGAGATGCTCCCGAACAGCAAATGCTTAGCGAGCCCGGAAGAACAAAGCCGAGGGATGCGACGCTGCGGAGGGCACCGATCTCTCTTATCGTGCGAGTACGATAGCGGCCACCCCCATTCGTGTTTCCAGGGCAGATCTATCCGATGTGTGGGGTGTGGGCCACAGGCCTGGGGGATGCAAGGCCAGAATCATCACACGAAGTGACAGCTTGATTTAAGGAGGTACTGGAATATTAGTAGTCATGAGAAGGAATCTTAAGAATCTCTAAAGGAAGAGAGATTTCTATGTGACGAACTCGTGCTTTTTTGGCGTTCATTCTCTGTTCTGGGCTTAGGTCAAAATTTGTGCATTTCCTGTTATCAAGGCCTGGATGATCTTAGGCGGACAAAACGAGATCTTTTTTGGCACTGTCTACCTATTCTATCCCGTGGTTTCCAGCTTAAAAACCTCTTCAGTTCAGGCCCTACCATACCGTAACTAGATGTTCGTACTTGACCTGGCCAGACCACATCCAATAGGGTCAACCGGATTAGCCTACTGTAGTTGGTAAGGCTAACGCAATTCATGTGTTCGACGTAAGCCTACAGTGAGTGTAGCTAAATAACTTCCTGAGCTAAATCTAAGGGAGCCTAATCTGGCTCCTTTTACCTAAACTACCTAGTTTACTAGAGAATAAAAATCCTAATTACGATTTACGGTTTAATCCTAGCGGGTGAGCGAAGGCTGCTTTAAACTGAGCTTTAACTGAGCCTTTAGCTGGGCATCACTGAGCGCTCCCTGAGCATTCCCTGGATCAATAAACTGGGGGCCTAATCTGGCCCTTACGATCGGCTATACTTGCCTCCCGGCTAAGCATCAATTTCAGACGGGTGTCAGGAGACTCCCTGCTCTTGCGCTGCTGCCTAAATTTCCTTGTAACCTTGGATCCAGATCTCGCGCAAACGATACTTGGGCTCTGGATGCGAGGACCCGAAATGGATCCTTTGGATGGGAGCCTCAGTGAGAAATAGGCACGTACGAGTCCCAAAAAGGATCTTTCGATGGCCTGCGCCAGCGTGCCCGGGCCCCTTGCTAGAGAAGGCTTCCTCATGTGTACAGTATGTACTGTATTGTCTCTTAGGGTGATTCCTTTCTTTAAGTCGAGTTGCCCCCGATCAGGATGGCGGTCACCGTATTCGTGTGTCCCTCCAGCGTCTGCACCTCTTGACCTGTGCTCTGGTTCCACAGCCTGATCGTCTTATCGTCTGACGTAGAGGCTAGCAGTGAGCCGTCGGGTGAGAAGGCCACCGCATTCACCTTGATGCGGGCCTTGCTCGTTTCAGCCCTCGCCGTCCCCGTTCTGTATAGTCTACTGTAGAGAGACGGGAAGCAACGAGGCCAGTAAATCGACATCTTTCTGTTAGGAACGGCTACCAGAGCTTACTAAGCTCGCCAAGGGGACGCCCTTATCTCTCATGCAACCCGCATGAGAGTCGTACCCTCCTTCCATGCTTTGAGTCCTGTTTGACCTAGGGGTCTAGGGACACCTAATACCATCGAATTCCATCACTATTACTCTCTGCCTATCGCCATAGGCTGTTCCTAACACTTTCCTTGAGTTTCGTGAAGTCGGTTATCCAACAATTGTCGTAGCCATATCAAATCAAAATTCATCCTCGAGCAGCGACGTTCGTATTGAAAATCCCGGTCTGGTAAAGCGCCGACGGAATATGAAATGAGGAACGAGCCGTTAGACGACGGGGTAGAGAATGTTGCATGCCTTGGTCAAAACCGGTTTAAGGGTCTACAGGCGTGCGAAAAGGAAACATCATTGTCATCGACTTTCCAGTCAGCTAGGGAACTCGGACGCCAGATAGGCAATGGCACACAGTCAAGCCAGCGCTGTCTGTGTCCCGTAGTTCTCCTCTGAACCAATGATCGAAGCCTGCACCTCTAGGAGCTCGGAACGGATTGGTCGTAAGTATTTCCTACAAAGGCGGGAGAAACACTTTGTTGAGCATTGTATCCGAATGATCCAGCAATATTTCTGGACTCTGTTTGAACGGATAATTCTGACGATGCATTACGGTAATTTTTGGCTCAAGCGAAATGAGAACCGCCATGATGATGTGCAACATGGTGTAGAAGGTCGCGCGCCGCGGAGGGAGTGATCTGAATGCAAGGCCAACACCACGGAATAATCAATCGATGTGTAGTACCATATGGTAGCATTAGGCGGCGTGCATCTCCACTCCCTCAGGGGACTTGTGGACTGGGAGATTAAGATTATCCGCCTTTTCCGCATCCATTTGGTTCGAAAATAAGGCCATCACCATATTAAAGGTTGTACGAAGCCTCTGGGGCTGCGTTCTGTGACTGTTCCCAGTCTTTCCACCTTGAAAGCAACTTACCCAAGTGTGAACAGTGCCACGCGCGGCCTTGTATTGTCCAGCCACAAACCCCCGCTCCACTTCCTAACCACCATATGAGCTGTTCCTACACGGTAGGCCACACCTTCTCTCCATTCAAGGATTAGGAGGTGTAATATCACACCATACCTATATCTTCCATTCTCAGTTCTACTGAGAGCTACTAGAAGGAAATCAAACTCTTTAGGAGTATCTTGGAGGACAGCTTGGTCCCACGGTCCGTCGAGATGGAAAATAACGTCCCTCCAAGTCTTACCCAATGCTGCGGCACAGGCCTCTGTCAAGGTAATTATGTGAGGAAGGTCGAACCTTGTAAATTCAAATATGTTTGGACCTTCCGTGACTGTTTGAGCAGTACATTTAATTTCCAGTCGAATAAGAACGCCGCGAATGTTAAGGAATCCGTCCTTTGCGCTCCAATCCTGGTAGGACTGGGGTTCTCCAGAAGATAGTTGTTGGAAGGTTTTCTCAATATCAGGCAGTAGAAACTCTTGCTCAAGGGCCTCCTTCTGAGTGGTGTTACATGAGCAATACATTGGTGTTTCTGTCTTAACCAAGTCACCAGACCATGTCCATATTGTCAATGGTGGTTGGGGCATGTGGCCCCGATGATCTTCTTCATCCCAAAGCCAAAGGATGGGATCTAACCATCTCAGGTTGAGCCAGGACCAGGTTGGAAAAAAGTATGCTGGAAGTCTGTATGAACACCATTCTTTCTCTGGACACAGCTGGTTCCACAAGACTACCCTCCATATGAGAGCGGATCGAAAATCGGATTGTGGGAGAGCGTAGAGAAATCCTTCAGGAAAAATAGTTGATTTGAGTCGAGTCAAAAGACCAGATATTGCGTTCAATGCGTCAGAGCGGTATGAGAGCTCCCTAACGGCATATGAGTTGACCAGAGTTGTGAATAACTCGTGCTTGGATTGTGAAGAAGAACTCAACATTGACTGGAGAAGGGGATTTGCTAGTCCATATTGTATCAGCTCTCCCAAAGGCACGAGGGAAGCCTTTTCGTCGATTTTGGCCTCGGTCTCCGAACATATCACATTGTTGCACGCAAAGTATACCTGGTGGTTTGTGAAAACAAGTCTTCTGTGCGAGAGTACTCCCTCCTGAAAAGTCCAAGCACGTTTCGCCCAGACAGAATAGCGCAGCTGCGTCGGTAGGTCAAACATTTGGGAGACAATTTTGTTTCCATTTCCAACGTCCACTACCACCTGTCGTGTGGACTGGGCGGCCCTGCGTCCAACCCTTGGAAGCCCTTCGTCGATGGATTTCCCATTGAGAGAAACAATGGTGGCGAACGCGCCACTGTAGACACTGTCCATAATTCTGATTTGGTTCGCTTTATGCAAATTGTCTGTTTGGTCGATGCTGATCGCATCAACCCACAGAAATCGCTTTCCAATCTCTCGTGTGACTTCCATAGCGTCCTTGATGATGGCTGGAAGGTTGTGCGGTAATGGCCCCAAAGCAAAGCTTTTGGCTGAAACATTCCCCCATACATAGCTTAACGCGATGTAGTCCAGGTGTTGGAGCCCAGGATATGAAATAAGCTTGTGAACTTGAACGTCGATCAGTCGTATGTATTGAAGATTGCAAGAATATCCTGGCTTGCATGTTTGATGGTGTTGGCAGCAATGATTGAGCCAGTGACGCAAGCGCACATAATTAGGGCATCTGAAAGAGACTTTCTCGAAAGTGGGAGGCGGCTTAAGACTTCTGTGAGCGTTTTGACCGGTAGCTGAAGCCGATATCAGTCCAAAATGGTCTCCAATCCACCAGTCTCGAGGTGGTCCTAGCATCGGGCCACCCTTGTTGGTAAACATTGGCAGTTCTGTCTGAGAAACATGTTCGATTTTGCCCAACAACCCGTTATATTGAATGGACTTTACACTGAAGCCTGGTACCTGCAGAGATATGTTCGCCCGGAGGCTAAGGGATCCACAGATGCTGCAATTTCGTTCCAAGGGAATATTTCCATCAAATAGAATGCGTTGGAGCAGGAGCCGATCGTGATCTTTCCCAGTAGATAGAGTTCCTTTTTCGAAAAAGGAACGAAAGCGAGCGGAGGCAATACGTGACAAGTTGAGCTCCCGACACCTAGCACAAATTTTCTCCGTCGCCGATCTGGGTTTTTTCACACTTTGTATTCGAGGCATTTTGTCTTTTCAGATGAAGCGGCACGATTTGGAGCAGGCGGCCGATTTTCTGAGTGTATTTCTACTTTTTGTTCAAATCCTGTAGAAGCTTTTCTGTTTAAGTGTAACGCTGTAGTCTTAGAGTAAATAAAATTTCAAGAGCCAGTGCAGCTTAGTGACAGAATCTGGTGCGCTTGGTTACAATCCGGACGTAATTCCTGGTTGAGAGATTCATCGGAACGAATAAAAAATGCACGCTGTATTCTGATAAAGAGATATCTAAGTTGAAAGCAGAAATCCTTCTTTGTTGCCTAACAATTGGGAGCCTAGCAGCCGTGACGTTTGGTAAGGAGTACACTTACGTTTCATTGCAACAGCATATACACTGTAGCAACCTCATTACAGATCCCTGGCAGACAGCGTACAAGAATACATGAGTGGTCAGAGTCTGGCTTCACTTCGTCATGCGGCTGCATTCAACGAAGGAAGGCTCGGATGTACAGGCCACAGGCTTCAGCCTGATTTGATGCCCTGAGGACTGGAGCCTAACTTCAGGCGTCGCTTCTCCACTCTCACCCTGGAATATAGCCAGCGGTGAGAGTGCCACTCAAAGCCAGGATTCCTGTATGCTTCAGTTGTCTGACTGACTGACTACCAGAGATGAGAGCACTCGCCGTTTACAATACACAAGTTGCAACGGTCAACCACCCGTTTCATCGGGCGCAATCGGCGCAGTTGGCATCGATCGACCGTCTTGCAAACCAGTGTGAACCATGCCCACCAGGGTCGACTCTGAGGCTCATCAAGGCTGGATCATTGTATAGACCTCGCCCTGGGGCCAATAGGGTTAAAATTGCGGGCAAAATGACTAAGGCGCACTCCGGAGGTACCAAGGGTCCAACATCTCCTCGAATAGAGTGGGTGGACACCCGTCGTTGTCGCACATGAGCGCACCACAGTAAGAGCCCAACCGAGCAATCCAAGCAGATTAGAAGGAGGGCCGGATTGGGAGACCTCCCCCCCCCAAAACAACAAGCATCCTAAATTGGTCCCATCGTGTAAATTTGACTATAGTTTGGTGTTCTGAGCGAGGAGAAACATCGAAACTCGGCGAAGCTCAGGGAGGGCTCCGGGAGCAGAAGGTGAGCCGAGGGTGGGCACTCAGTCACGTGCGGAAACTGGGCGAATGGTTTTTCGCGTTGAGTCTACCCAAGTACGTCACTGGGATTACTGTAGCTCCCCGCCAGAGTGGTCAGTTAACCCCGGACGCCTAGAAAGGCGGGGGAGGGGCTTCGCTAGCCTTGGGCTCCCGGACGCCATTGGCATGTGAGAGAGTACTCGTACAGTCCGAGCTCGTGCTCGTACCTCTTCAAGCTCTGCCTCTCCCACTCAGCTGTTTGTAATCTCCTTCCTATCAGCCGCCGCCCGTCAATCTGCTCACCTTCTTGCGATACATACATACCGTACTTAATTTACCATAATACCACCTGTATCTCATCTATTCAAGACCGAACTCCCGCAGCAGTCGACCGACCATCCACTCATCATGTCTTCGCCCTCCTGGCAGGACCGCCGCTTCATGTTCCCCGCCGGCAAGGAAGTCCACCAAGGCTCCGCCCGGCGCATGTCGGGCTCCTCCTCCTCATCCGCCACCGCCGAATCGCCCGTCCTGACGAATGCTGTCCCCGCCGCAGACACGGCGGCCACGCCAGCTCTCCCGGAATACCCGCTCGTGGAGAAGAAGGTGCTCTCCAACCCGGATGCCTGGGGCGGAGACCGGCGCTTCATAGGCAGAGCCGGCAAAGAGGTGCACGAACCGGCCAGGAGACCTAGCGGCTCGAGCGCCACGAGGCCGGAGGTCGTGCCGAAGAGCAGCTCACCGCCCGCGGCCAGCACGGGCGGAGCAGGAGGAATCGCCGCAGCCATTGCGGGCAGGAGACGCGTGAGTAACTTTACCTCCCGTATCCACTGTGCCTGCATTCTTGTTGCGCCTATCTCCATCTTTCACGCTTGCTTTCGAGTGCTTCGATGCTTGTGGCAAGCTGACCTGACCCGCTCGGTCTATGATATAGTCCTCCGCCTCTCAGGGCGGCGCCTTCTCGGGTCTCATGGCGAACCGAAGCAGCCACGAGGAGCGTCGGCAGGGGTGGGAAGACATGAAGCAACCGGGAGGGTCATTCGGAGGATTTCTCTCGAATTGGGTGTCGGGAAAGCCTGCCGACAAGAAGTAATATTGTACGGAGTACTGTACGGACATCTGAGATTGGGGGATTGTCATATATTCAGCGAGGAGGAGGAACACAACAGGCAGTCAATTTTTATCAAAGATAACTACCTGTTCTTTGGTGATGGCATGGAGGCTGATATCGCTCATTGTTCCGCGCGGACATGGCTGCAGAGTTCCTGATATCGACTTGAGTGACACATAGTATGTTGCTGGGAAGGTGCATCTTCTGGTGAGTAGCGAGAAGAGCTGAGGGCCATAGCCTTCCAATATTGGGACTTCTCTCGGCGAGGGCTTAAGTTCTTGTTCAGCCACTGATGGGAAGAAAACGTGTCTGACGACGCCGTCATCGTCTGCTTCGATGGAGGCGACAGCAAGAGTATTTCTGCATTAGACACAGTGACTTCTCCACATTCCCTCAACGTGTTTCGGATTTGCATATGCTAGCTAGGTCTATACGATTCTTCCATCAAAGGCCCGTTAATCATAGTTCGTTCGCCGGCACCCTACTTTAAGGACGACCAGTCTCTAGCGTTCCATCGAATCTGAAGCCAGTCTTCAGTGTAGTACAGCCGTTCGTCACATTTGCCGGGTTCTGCAGCAAGCTTGCCAAATAGTCTTGTAGACCACCGCTGTGCTGTGGTCGTCATCGCTACTGGAGATGACGAGAGCAAACCAGTAGCCAAACCCGGACAAACGGTGGTTTTTTCTCTTCATTCAGTCGCCATCCTCGCACAAAACACAAGAACAACAGGGGCAGATATGTGACATGGAGAACCTTAAGATGCCTCGCACCACCGTGATACGTGATATGACTAGTAGCTATATGCTAAGAGATCTGCCCGGCCAGGTTGGGGCCCGTGCCTTGAAGAGTAATCTCATTCTACGTAGGGGCTGCGAGATGACTTGTGAAGAGAATAGTATAGGGTATCTAAGAGTGGGAGAACGTACTTGTTCGTTGTAGTGAATCCCGGGGTTGGACTTTACCTCTCAGGTTCGTCAGTCTGCGCCAGGACTGCATTGCTACAGTACCGGGATGGATGGATGGATGAATGGACAGTCGGATGAATAACATAGATGCTTATAATGTGTATGCATGCACGCATGCCAGAAGGTCAGATATTTCAAGGGGAACGCGCTTTTTGAGTCTACGCCCGCAAGGCTCGAAGAGCTTCGTGTGCTGTACTCCGCTCGACGGGTCTGACTACTTGTGTCCTGTAGATATGTACTATCAATCAGCTAATTACGTTGGGTATCTCACGCTGAAGCGAATCAATTGAGTATATTCCATGCATCGATCCGTCATGGCTTTGTCTGGCAGCGACCCCCAGTCATCTCCATCAGCACAGCACGGCATGGCATGGCATGGTATCGCACTTCATCCGCCCGCGGCCGGGTGACGCCGTCGATCCATTTAGCCATTCACTCACTCTTGACGACGACTTTCTCTTCGGGAGTCTGGTCACCACTTGTCTCCTCGATCTCGGCAACCCGTCCATGGATGGCGGAGTGTCTCTTGCCCGTCACGTCCAAGAAGATCGACTTGACGGTATGGCCGATGGTCTTGCGGCCTTGCCAGAGCGGGAACAGTCCGACGGCGAAAGTGCTGCAGAAGAGCCAGAGAATGCCGACCACGACCCAGCCTAAAAGCACGAGGTCAGCGAGACTGAGAGACACGCGGGATGTTACGAAGGCGGTGGCAGCAGCAGCAGCGGCGGGGGGAATAAATGAATGAATGAACTCATGAACGGACGTACCGGTGAAGAACTTCTTCGAGAAGATGTATCCTGACCCGTAAAGCGGCATGGGCCAGAGCACTAGTAGAGCGATGGTCATGAAGGCGGTCAAACTCCTGGAGATGATGGCGGCTTTGTTGAGCTTGGTCTGCTCGGCGGCCTCTTGCTCGGCGGTGCGCGCCGCGATCTCGCGCTGGATCTCCGTGTCGACGCTGGCGCGGCGGATGATCTCCGAGTCGTCGCCCTTGCGGATGTCGCGCATGGACTGCCAGTCGTAGTTCTGGCGGCCGAACGCGTAGGTGAAGACCGGGACGAAGATGATCGGGCTGAGCAGGGCCGTCACGTTGCCGGCCAACATGGGGTTGTTGGAGCCGGTGCAGTCGACGTTGAGCACGCCGCACTCGCGCTTCGCCGTCACGAGCCAGGCGATAAGGGCGCAGGCAAAGCCCAGCACGGGGGCCGCGGCCGCGGCTTGCCAGTTCTGGTCTTTCCACATGAGGGCCAACGTCGCTGGGATGACGGCGCTGGAGATGATGCAGCCCTGGAGGAATCGATTAGCGCTGGTTGGATCCTGGGGCGGGGGCCCGTAGAACTCACCATGAGGAGATAGAGATAGCCCATCGAGACACCGGCGTAGAACAAGCCGGTCGAGAAAGAAGCCAGACAAATGGCATAGACGATACAAGCGGCATGTGACATTCGGATCAAGAACTTTCCAGAGGCCTTGGGGTTGATGTAGGTCTGGTAGATATCGTATGTCCAGATCGAGGATACGGCAATCAGTTCGGCCGACGATGCCGATGTGACGGCCATGAAGACCAACAGCAATGTTGCTGCGGCGCCGCCTTTGCCCAGAAGTGCCACGGCGGCGTAGGGCAGGACCAAGCCAGCGCTAACATCGGCGTGAGACATGCGATCAGGATAGGTCGGGAAGACCGGGTTATTCTCCAGGGCCAGTGCCGCAAGACCCATGGTTGTGGCGCAGAGCCATGGGATTGCGAACCAGGAGAGACCTCCCATGACGTACCCGGGCAAAGCATCGACTGGAGATGCAGCGATGGCTTTATTGTAGTATCCATTGTCTAGGAACACGGTCCCAAAGTTACCCACAATGTTGATGACGAAGAAGATGGCTCCTTCGTGGCTGCGCATTGTGAGATAGCTGCCGTCCTTGTTGCCGGACACCGGGTGTCGTTCGGCCGCGGCCTTTAGCAACTCCCAGACTTTGCCTGGGGAGCCAGCAACTTCGTTGGTAGCGTACGCGGAGAATGCGAAAACAAAGATGATGACGAGGATGATCACCGTGTGGACGTAATCTGTCAAAAATGTCGCCTTGATCCCGCCGAACATGGTGTAGAGAACGACACCGATGGGCAGGAGGAAGCAAGCTGCGGCCGTCGGAACACCACAAAGAGCACTGGCCACGGCACTGCCACCGGTCAACAACATCGCAGTGACAAGAATGTTGGTCATGAGGCCGAAAACCAGGAACACTATATGCGTGACAACGCCATATCTAGCCTTGATGACCTCGAGGAAGGTGTGCGCATTGGGAGCGCGCCGTTTCAATCTGGAGTGGTGTGAGCACCATCAACAGCCCGAATTTTGACGCTACTCACTCTATGGCCAGCGTTGCAAAAAGCAGGATCTGAACCGTGGCGCCTGAGGCATACCAGAATGGGCCGGAGACACCATAGGAGTCTGCCTCGATGTCAGTATCCACGACCTAGTTGGAAACCCCGCAGACTGCGGCGTTCTGGGCAACCTGGAATAGGTTCTGGAAGCACTCACAGGCAACACCGGAGGACTGGAGCAAAGTGGCAGCCCAGGTCCAGCTCGATACCACAGCAGCAGCCACGAGACCAGATTTGACTGTTCTGCCGGCCGTTGAGAATTCTTCTGAGGTTTGGACCTGCACAATTGTCGATCAGCCGATGAACGGTGTTGGACACCTGTACCGCTTACCTCCCCGTGGTATCTCTTCAACGCCCAGGTGGTCCCGATCATACCAAGGGCAAAGGCGAACCCAAGGCCCAGGATGATGCCATAGCCGAAACCCTTGGATAAAGGCACAACGGCGGCGCCCGCGGTGTCTGACATTTTATGGGTTACGAAAATATCTTGGTCAAGGCTGTTGAGAGGCTCTTGCCAGAGGGTGAAGGAAGGATAGTCCTGGCAGCGAGGTCGGGGAAGTGACTTCCCGCCGCGATTTATATTGGGAACCCGGGCTCTCGCTTTGATGATGCTGGACGGGGCTCGAGAAAAAGGAAATACGGGTATCTGGGGTCGTGGGGAGCTCCATTGCGTCTCTCCCAAGCGTGAAAGCACGCGATACTGGAGCTGAAAATTTGCACATCAAGGTGATCCCGATAACGGCACGCTGGACGATGATTCTGGCACCTTGGTCGTGTGTACAACGAAGCAAGGGTGTCGGAAGAAGGTGGGTCCGCGGAAAGCAGAGGCTGACAACGAGGCAATCTGTAGATATCGAACTCGTTAGCTAACTGGAAGCATTGATAAGCAAAGGCATCTGTGTCCATGGGATGTGCAGGGAAGGTGGGAGGGTCGATCATCCGTTGGTGGAGAGAGGCAGTGTGAGTGGTTGACAGCAGGCTTGAGTAACTCGAACAGGCCTTATCAGGGCCAAGCGGCGTGGTGATTGGACGTGCTCGACGCCATCGGCCATCTCCTTCGAGTTCTCCGTCTTTCTCACTTGCTTTCGAGCCGCACAAGCTTGTCATAGCTTTGCTTTACCACCCGCCTTGCCAACGGCGCCCTGGTCTGGAGTATCTTGCGGCCGCCGGGCCTATCAGAGTCTGGCTTCTCCAGCTTTTGGCGTGGGAAGGTAATCTCGTTGCTTCGACAACGGGTGGGCTCGATTTTTGTCACGCACAACCCATATAGCCGTCTGATGGAGTTTTTCGGAATCCTCGCTCGGGTAGAGGATGCCGACTAAGCGTGTGACGGCCGCTAGATATCTGAGTACTTGCACAGTATCATCCCTAGGCGCAGAACGAGGGCGGCAGGTGAAAAGCCTCTGCCTTTCCAGATCTAGTTCCAGGAAAAGGCTGCCAGTATCCAGATTGCCTTGGAGCAGCTGACCTATCCTCGTCCTTTTGCAAATATCTGGACATGCAAAGAGATATCAGAGGTGCTTTGATTGGTTGATCTTGCAGGCGGCCTGTGAGCACGCTTTCTGGTGCAGTAGTTCGTGCCGGCTTCAATGGCCTTCAGAGGTCGAGGCTGAGACGACAGGCCAACCGCATGGGTATGCATCTCGTTATTGGAGGTTGAAGCACGCGGCACCTGGTTGCCGTCCTCGAGCCTGTCCGGTGTCTCTAGAAGCGGTTCGGAAGCGAAGTCCTCCCCATGCCACAGGTTCCAACTTCCTCAGTACGACTAGTTAGGAGCACAACGCGCTGCGGTTTGGCTAGGAGGAAAGGCCTAGGCTTGCTTAGTTTTCGATCCTTTCCATTCGACTGCTCCTTCTCCTCCTTGAAATTCGTGCCCCCGTCTCTTGGCTCGCTTAGGAAGTTCTCACACATGCAGGATCGAGATAAGTACCTGGGCACCGAAGGGTGGTGAGGCGCTATTGCTTTGCTGGACCAACCGACAAAGGAATAGCTGGCAAGATCAAATCGGGAAGAATGCAGAACCCTCTCCCTGATCAACGAATTGAAGGGAGGTTGCTGAGGGTAATCTCAACGGAGACATTTCCACGAAGGGGATTTTGGCACGTGCATCTCGTGCATCCAGACCACATGGGCAGCCAAACCCTCGTCCTTACCAGGTAAACTGTCGTCCCCTGGTCGTCGGAGTCACGTACGTGCTTCCCAGGTAAGATACGGACGACGATACCTGTCATCGGCATTCTCTAGAGGCTGGCGGTCGCTCCCACTGGCACGAGAAGAGCCGGACTCGGTCCAACGCACAAAACGGCGCAGCCTTACTGATCACCGACGGATAGGATGTGGAAGATCTCCATCTGAGTCCAAGTGGGCACTGCCTTGGACAATCCCGGCCCTCCGCCCAAACCTTCCAGAAACCACGCCCAGCTTCGGGGCGGTCAAAAGGTAGTGTCCATCCGATCTCAATCGTAACGCAATCTAGCACCGCCACCTCTTCATCGCTCGCCGCAGTCGGACGATTACGGGAGAGCTCGGTGGCATGGCCATGGCTCTGTGGACGAACAACGCGAAGGCCGGAGGTAAATGGAGGCGGCACAGGCGGTGATCCAACGACCCAGAGTTTCGAGTCGAAGTGGAGGTCGTGCGTTCGTTGGGATACTGACTCTGGTTCTTGAGCCCAGATTGTACTGGCCGGCTTCAGGTGTCGGGAGGATTTGGTGAGCTAGCGACAGATCGTGGGAGAGATAATTTTGGCCAGCACAGCCGGAAGGCAGCGTGTAGTCGTAGTTTGCATGCACGCAGGAGCCGAGGCGGAATTACCTTCACATAAGTAGACGACGCAGCCGGTATTCACGGTTGATACACGGAGGTTCTGAGGATCACACATCGCTGCCAGAGCAGAGAGTACTTGACCTGACTCTTTCCCCGGTGCATCCCTCAGACCACTTCGTCAGCATGAGACTCGGGAAATGCTGGCGGCCGAACCCTTGGTGCAAGAGGTTTCCTTTCTCGCAGTACAAGAGATCCTACCCATGTGAAACAATTTCAGTGCTTTTAAAGACAAGGTGACCGGAGGCGACAAGCGCTCGAGATTGCTGCCCACTACCTGCTAAGTCTAGGAACATGTTTGCACATCACGTCATATCCCCCAGTATCTGGCTGCGAGCGGAAAGGTCTAGATTCTCCCACACCTGTTCGCAAGAGGACCAGCCGGTGTTACAGAATTGATATTGACGTTTCGTTCGAGAGTCTGGTAAGGAGGACCATCAAAGTCAGTCACAGTCCGCTATTAGCGTGAGACCTAGAAGGAGGACTCTTGGCAGACCAAAGCTTCCGTGGCCATGAAAACTCATGTGTACCTTGACTGCCGTCCGTCATAAAAGCATCTACAAAGGTATTCGGACAGATTGCCGCCATCCTTTCTGCCAGTCGAGGCTTGTCCAGCGCTGGAGACGTTCCTTGCTTAAGTCAGTACCCAGTGTTAACCCGATCCCACCTGAGTCAAGCTGGGAAGGTGCAAAAAGCTTGTAAAGGACATATGGGATGACCAAGGCTTGGAGAATCAATCTGCATGTCCGCCAGGAAACACAGTAGCATATCAGTGGGCACGGACGCTGTCCCTGTAGAAACAACGAGCAGTCGCGGTATGTAACCCGAGGATATGTATTGACCTTCTTTTTCGTGCAATAAACTCCTAAGATTACAAGGTGTGACTCGGCCCGACGGGTGGCAGGCACTCTGATCCAGCTTCTTAATGTTCATGGTGAGGCTCGCCGTGGTAGCCGACAATCTTCAGGCGCCCAAGCATTTCGCCCACAGTGAAAAAGCCCAACACCTCAGCGAATATGATCCCAGCAGTGGTAAGCTGCTTGCGGTTGACGTTGCGGATGCTGCTCAACACAGCGTCGGGATTGACGGAGCGTGTCGCAGAGCTGGCGCTGGAGGTGATAGTTCGAGGATTGCGCAGGGCATTGGTGACAGGCTGAAAGTAGGATTGAAATTGAGCCAAGGAACTGATGCATGGTCAGTGAGAAAGATTTGGCATGTTGCGGGATAAGACTCACGGAGGGGCCATTTGTTGACTTCTGAAAACGATTCTTGCCAGCTCCCATCCGACACGACTATAGTAGACAGTGGGTGGTATTAATGCTACCACCAGGTTAGTTTCCGCCCTGGGCAATCGGGTTCAAGTGTCTGCAGCATACATTCAACAAAAGAAATCAATCTTCCCGTCCTCCCACCGACTTTGCTTAGAGCACCGTATGCGGACGAGCCAACTCTAGAGATCGCGGAGCCGGCGGAGCTTTGGACCCTGCTAAGGCCTTCCGACGCCTTGGACGCAGCTTGCTTTCCGCTGTCTTGTGCCTTTGAAGCGGCTTCTGAGGCAGTGGACGCTTGTCGGAAATTGTTGCGACGCAGGAGAAATCTGGGCTGCCGGAGAACGGCGCGAGCAGCTGGAGCTGCAGACATGACGGCTGGAGCTCCTCAAGGAGCGCAAGAGGCGAGAGAGGAGAGTTGGCGGTGCCAGAGAAGACAAGTCAGGCCTGTTCGTGCTGCTCAAGCGCCGTGGTGATGGTTGAGAATTAAACGTTAAGGGTGTTGAAAAAGGACTGAAGCTGCCTCACTGGTCCGGAAAATTTCGCGACACGAGCTTCTTATTGGTCGTCTCTGGGTACCTGGTGTGAGCTGGGAAAACACTCTTCTTCAATTCAATCTCAATTCACTTGCACTTCAGTTGTCGCTCATATGCCATCATATTGGATAGCATGTGTGCTGGGAACCCATGACTGCTCCATAATGGTCGCTGACTTGTGCACTGGCTCACGGCAGACTCCAATGCCCGGAGGTCGTGCCACTATGGACGTCGCTGTAGGGATTCTATTTCCTCGCTCTTCACACGAGCCACATCAACAGTTTACCACAGCCACAACAGGCTTCCACCCAGGAGGCACATAGTCTTGCCCAGCGCGGTCCGGCTATCCTGCTCCGTACAATCCATTTGTTGCCTTGCTCCCTGTGGACAAGACAATTCCAGTATTCTGGGTACGCTGCTAAACCTGAAACAGCCTGCTTGGAGCCTAAACTCCTCACTCCGACTTCCCCGGTCACCACTTGCTGCATTTCTGTCGACCCCCCAGCCCCTGCAGCAGATCTCACAAGTTCGTCCGGATGTGATCTTCTTTTGAAATTCTTGTAACCTCCTTCTGCGTTCACGCTCATAGAAATGTGATCATGTGAGACATTCTCCATGCACGACGGTTTGTTGGCTGGCGTTCTGTTTCTGGGTGGTCGATTCTTTGTCTTCCTGCGAGTCGGTTGTGGAAGGGGATACCTGCTTGTCTTTGTGCATCAAACCACCGCCTGCCCATGACTTTATCATCGTTGGTCTTGCTGGTCTGATATCAGCCTCTTTCAAATCAACCTCGCCTCCCTCATAGCTCACCTCGCCGCCGCCGCTTCGCAAAAACAGAAACGTGAGTGGGCGGCAGCATCAGATCTCAACATGGCGGCCAAGGCTCGACCTTCCGCGTCTCATCGTGCTTTACCTGCAGGTCGACAGACACCATTTCCGCAGCGAAGGTCACTGAAGCAGAGCCTCAAGGATGTCTTGCTCCGGACGCTGCGAAAGTCCCCCGACCATGCAGACACAATAGGATCTGGAATCTTGAGACGAGCCGAATCGACCATGCCTTATTTCCCATCAACGACGACTTTCTCTTCATTCACAGATCGGCTGGATAGCCAATACAGTCTCGAGGAATACACTATTTCCCGGTCGATTCCTAACCGGTTTCAGTCGCCAACTCACCGAGCATCAACCAGATCACCCGCTCGACAATCACTTCTGCCTGCCACGAGCCTCAGCCAATTTGATCTTCACCACGCTTACCTGCATCCTTCTACTGTGCCTCAACGAGCTGTCCATGATGCCGTGTCGCCCAGGGCCATGTCAGTTGCGAGCCGGCAAGCCAGCGTAGCCAGCTTTTCGACCCTGTCCACGGCTCGGAGCATTTCCACGCTACGCATCCAGGACTCTCGTCAATCACTTGTTCCGTCACCAGCCTCCGTGACTCGGAATCCGATTTCCAAAACAAAGGCCAGTAGAGGACGGACCAACCATGTCTCCTGGTTGCACTCTCCAACTGTGAGTTCCGTTTCGGTGGCTGAGCCGGCGGTAGCTTCGGACAAGGATGGACCAATGCAGGACCAAACGGGCACCCGATCTGTTGAACACTTCAGATCGTTTTGCATTCTCGATACGGCTGTCGCCGGGTGTCCTGTTGTGGCCACCTCCCGAGAACTCTGCTACATTTTTGAGATCGGGGAACACTTCTTTCTCAATAATTCCGAGTGCGAGGGTGCATCAATGGACATTGTAACCGGGCAGGACGCAGCTGGAGATCCAATAACGCACCTCGTTTTGTTCACGCCTCTCATCATTCCAAGCAGCGGTCGCAGCCGTTTCATGCTTGCATGTCTGGTTGACGTCACGAAATTCATCAACGACACGGCATCACTACCAGAGTTCGACCAAGAACTTGACTCGTCGATAATCGAGAGCGAACTGCAGACACCGCCACAAGAGCGGAACGTTCGCGACTGGCATGGCGCCAGCTATAAGCTCTCCGCCGATGACCTGCTTGGAGGCTGTTTATTACCTGACGATCGGGAACCTGTGCTGCGGTCTCCCACCAATTATGGAGAGCCGCCAGACGATATCTGGCTAAATCTAGCCAACGAAGAAAAGAGCAGAAGACCGGCAGCCAGAAACACAGCAAGATCAACACCGAAGATCAACCATACTCCAAGGTCAAACGCATCACAAGCGTCAACCACCAGCAGTACCGTCGACGACGCTCTGGATGGATTCATGAGCGGCCTGCAAGATTTGTATGCGGAGTTCTTCCTTTTAGGCAAATCTCCTCTTGATGACACTTGCTTCGAGATCTGCAACGTCTCGCCGTTGTTGTACCAATCCAAGGAGTATGTCAACGGTCATCTTTCGCGTACGGACAGGCAGCGAATGGCTGAGCTAAGCGCCTCCCTGGCTCAAGGATCGCCATTCAACATGCTAGTCAAATGGGGTTCGCAGGGGATAGACAAACGGCTCTACTGTAGTCCAATGTACACGGCAAACTCCATCACGTGGATCTGTTTCCTCGTGGACCACCAGATGCCCCTGCTGTGGTGAGATAATCAGTCGAGCTGGAGCTCTTCTCCCGGGCCGAAACGAGACCGAGCTATCACGATGTTGCCTTCGGGCAGGTGAAACGGCGTAATTGCAGCGCGGTGGCAATTCACGACAACCCAAACAATTTGGTGGCTCCCGACCGTCGCCACGAATCACCTCAGCAGGATGCTTTCTTATTGCTCATACGGGTACCTGATCACCCCAAGAACGCGCCACGCTTTTCAATGCGACGGGTGGACGGCAAGTGAGACAAATGAGGAGGTGATGCGAGGAGGACAAAGGAGACGGGCGAAGACGGAAATGATTATCAGTTGATCATAGAAGGGCCGAGAATTGAACCATGACGGCACAACGTCGCAGTATTGGAGAGGGGGTGGCAGCTTGGATGGGCACGGATGGGCAGATCCTGGCGCCCGTGGCTGCCAATGCCATTGTGGCCTTGGGGCCTCTTTCTAGGCGCCTTCTAGCGGCACTCGGCAATGGAAAAACAGGCACGGAAGGCCTTACCTCGCGCAAGGGTTCGCGGAAGGCAAGGCAGGGTGGCAGGCTAGAAACCGGCCTTCGCCCCTTCTGTGCCTCCATGTCACGCCAACGTCTAAGAGTTGCCGGACTCAGGAACGCTCACCCGATCGTCCCTTCGATTAACCGGAACTAGTCACGCAACGTTGGGTGGCTTGGCTCCTCGCTCATCTTGAGACCTGTGCGCGATGGCACCATGGAATAAGCGAGCAAACCCACGCCCAGTGGAGTCCTTGGGTCCCCTCACCCTTCTTCGGCAACCTTGGTCCACTCCTCCCTGTGCTCCCCAAACACCCGTATCCGAGATGCATCGGCTGCCCTTGACGCTGAGGTCGGCTTCGCGCCGGCGGGTGATACTCCAGTCTCACTCGGTGGCACTCCACTCAAAGCGTGAGAGAAAAAAGGCATGATTAGGCGCTCATGCTCGACATTTAAACTTCTCCACGGCTCGCTTTGTCTTTGTCCAACCCACTTCTTCTGGAACAAGGAGTTCGATCAAGGAGGGGCGCATATCTGCGAGGAGGTGTACCGGTGACAATAAATTGGCCGAGCGGAGAAACTGGGCTGTCTCGTACTTGTACATCGCCATATCCATACCTTCTCGCGACTACTGGCTCTCAACCAGCCCGACTCCTTCAACGGCCACAGCATCACCCGACGAAATGTTCAACGAGAATTTCTCTTTCGGGTCGTCCCCGAACTCGACGGCGCTCCAATTCAGCATCGAAGAATGCACTTCGGCGGAGATCTCACCATTCACATCCCGCTGCTCAACACCCCATTCTTCACACGGACCATCAGCGCGCCGCGACTCCAGATTCGACACATACAGGTCTACACCTCGGCATCCTTCCATCACAACCCTGACCGCACAACTACAATCGCACGCACTAAACGACATGGAGATGGGTTCACCGTCGCCGCCGCCCGTTGACATGGCCTCCCCTTCCGACTCGTCGTCGACAGCGGAGGACGAAGGATATTGCGAAGGCGCCGATACCCCTTCGACCACGGTATCCGACTTCTCGTACGACTCGAATGAAATCGATCCTACGCTGTGGGACTTGTCCATGTCCGATACGATGGTCGCTACATCATCACCGCGGCCTTCCCTGTCGCTCGAAGCACAGGCCCTGTCATCATACACCATGCGTCGCCGCCAGCGGCAAGCCTTGGTTCGTCTACAATGCCTAGCTTCGCGGACACCGGACCTGGCTATGCTCATCGAGGAGTGCCACCCGTCATCGCTACCGTTTGAGACGGGAATATTGAAAGCGTATGGTTCATCGAGGGGAAGGAAAGACTCGTCAAGCAGTGTCTCCGGCTTTGGAGTCGGCGGGAGTGTGTCGAACTCGGGACGAATCGAGAAGGAACGGACCACATCGGTAGTGGCAAACAGGAAAGCGCCGCGAATGAGGAAGCGAACCGGTTGAGCAGGCTGCGGTTGCGATGGATGTGAATGATTGTACGATACCCACACAGCGATATAAACGAAGTAATCGAAGCAAGATATGGTCTCGAATGTTCTCGACCAAACTGCAGTCCGCTATAAGAGACATCCCAATTCCCCACCCGACAGCTGACGGCGGTACGTGGCACAAGGGATGCGGCGACACGATGCACAGACCCGTAGCAGACCCGACCGAAAGGAGGCGCCTGGGATGGAATGGAACGGATGGGATTGATGCAAATATGGCCTTTCACCCATCAGTCGCACCATGACAGCCGCTTCCAGGTCAGATATATACCCAGGTCCGCGACACTAAGCGATACCGATGGACTCAAGAAGAACGAGCCACCAGTAACCACTGAGATGTGTTCGTCGCGTGTCCTACCCCCCATCGTGGTCCGGTCACGATCCTGATCCTGGTCGTCGTGATCCCCAATCTGATCCCGATGAGATCAGCTCAGCCCTACAGACCAAGCGCTCACAATCTCTGTCTCACGCAAGAGCACGAGTACATACTAGTACCGTGATACCCGTAGAAGCATCCAAAGGATTCAAGCTAAGTGACTCTAGCTGTTATCTGTGAGGGCAAGCTGGGTGGGTCCTTAGTACTTGGGACAGTAGGCGTAGGTGCCCGGGAAATGTTACATGTTGCATCAGACATGGCGGCTAAGTCTAGGGTCCTATCCCGTCCTGTGCTGTCCTGTGGTATCTCGTCATGCATGTCATGCACAATCGTGTCCGTGCATGCTGCGTTCATTTTGCGGGGAAGAGCTGATACCGCGCATCATGTCTAAGTGGACGAGTAGAGGACAAGTGTGAGAACGTGAGTATGTACTGTACATATTGTAACACCAAAGCGGCGGAAAGATTGAATCTTCAAGTGAAGTGAAGTTGCTTTTTAGGCCAAGGAAGCTCAGCGCCCAATGCAACGGCCACTCCGCATTCGCATCCTGCTTCTTCCTTGCTTCCTCCTGCCTCTCCTTCTGCTCGTGCTCCCCCGCTTCTTGGACTTTCCTTATTCTTTACTATCCGCCGCGCCCGTCCTTTCCGGCTAGGGACTTGGAAAACTCTGCAGACGAGCCATGTACGCATTCGAGGGACTCAAGATGTACGTACAGTACTCGGATTCCTTCTCCGGTGACGTTTACTATTCTGCTGCGGGGGTGTTTTTTTCTTTCTTCACAAGGTTTTCCAGGCGGGGTACGTTGAATTTTTTCCCGTCGGCTGGTTCTACCTCCTGTAGAAAGGCGAGAGCGTAGCACACAGCACAGCATGGATCGCGATTTGGACAGTAGGTAGATCTGCTCCGTATCAAACCTTGACTTGAGTAGAGAACCCAGAACCGAAGTAGGATGGTGGCTCGATTTTTCAATGTGGACTGTGTTACCCGTACCAGTGTCTCGTACGAGCACCTGGTGGCACAAGTGACGCTCACACCAATATTGCGTGCCGCGGGCATTGTCGAGGCATGACTCGACCACGAGTACGGCTAGTCACTCTATGTACCCATACAATGCATACGTGTCGAGATGCGGACATCGTGCGTTCCACTGCGCCCACATAATCAATTATTGAACCTAGAGTTTTGTACGGAAGGCGTCCTCTGTGGAGTTCCTCGCTCGACTTGACTGCAGCTGCACATAAGTTCTAGAGGCTGGGGAAGTCATTGTGTATACTTACTGTACTAGTACCGGGTCATCGTTCAGCGGATAGTAGGCTAGCCTACACCACGATGCCGGGTCAACCTAGATGACAAAGCCCGCGAGTTGTTCGTCCAGATAATTAATTATTCATCACTGCTGAAGGCTTCGACGATGCGAACGAGCATGTAGACAAGGAAACCCTGTACTATCACGCAAGCAAGCATGACGATGCTCGTGGTTGCAAGCTCAATGGGATGTCCCTCGATCGGATGATGCCATTGTGAAGACTGTTTCGAGGTCTCGACATCTCCTTGCTCTAAGCGTGGATGCGGTTGAAGGACCTATCCGACCACACGGTCGGAGAGGTAGTATCGACGAAAAATGCCCCTTCGTGACCGTGAGTCGCCGCGAATCGCCGCGTGAAATGGATCTGGAGGTCTATTGCAAGGGCACTCCCTTGGTCGAGGGAATACTAGCATACACAGTAATTACTTAGTAACGCAGACACGCAACAGCGGAGCACAAGTAGTAGGGCCAAACTCGGGAAATAAAACGCTTGAGAAAGTACTCTGTACTCCGTACTCTGTGCGCGTATATACTGTGTAATGTGCTGAGGTGTCATGAGACGCATGGAAATGCAGCCGCGTGATTCAGGCTGTCAGGGCGTCCCGCGTACGGCGAAATTACCGCGCCTTCACATTCAGGGGACGAAGATGGACAGGCAGTACCTAATTTTACCGTAAGGTACCGTTTGTCGGAAGGAACCACATCAGCGGGCAATCCTAGGGACCCAGGAGAGCGGCACGGAGACGGACCCGCCTTGCATTGAGAGTGCATTTCCGAGGCCAGGGAGAGAGCCATGTGGCCATGCTGTGGAAGGAGAAGATACTATCTCGCTTGTCCGGCTCGTCGACCGGTCTGTTCTGCAGCAACGC
This sequence comes from Phialophora tarda, assembly GCA_016109495.1. Classification (NCBI taxonomy): domain Eukaryota; kingdom Fungi; phylum Ascomycota; class Eurotiomycetes; order Chaetothyriales; family Herpotrichiellaceae; genus Phialophora; species Phialophora tarda. The sequence continues at coordinate 16,753 of JADWPL010000038.1, read as the reverse complement.
ACTTAGATTTCGCTACAGTAGCATGCTAACGAAGCGGACGAGTTGGATATACTCGTACAGTATTGTGCAAGCTTGGTTGATTCGTGCCAGCTGCTCCGTGCTATGCACACGAGACATGTTGGACCGAGACTGGCAAGCTGTTATGCTTCCTGCTCAGAACATGCCCGTTTCGTGACCGTGAGGAGCCGCACCGGGCACGAGACTAAGGAACAATGAGCAGCAATGGTCACCGACACTGAGTGTATCACACAACGAGGCGCCTGATCTCGGAACTTTCGATATCTCGGAAAAAAGAACGCCTGTGATTTCGAGACTCCGGGCAGGGTTTCAAGGCACTCGTACTGTGGACGGAGTACCAGCGGTGGTCAACCTCCGTGGTATGGGTGAGCTTCGGAGTACCACAGCAATGTATGTAATACCTCAGACTCCGTAGAGCAGAGTGCCACTGTTTCTTCACGCCATGTGGTAACGGCACCGTCCGAGGCAGGCTCACATGGTACTTACTGGGTATGGAGGTACGAAAGCCTCCCCGGCGCTCGAACATTGTTGAAAACCGCGCGGGCCGTCTCGCCGAAACGTCCGCATCGCATCCGGTCTGGCCCCCGGGATGAATTGCAAGCAAGGGGCTTGTGTTCTGAATAATCCGAGGGCAACGTTCAGCATGTGATCAAGCCGAGAGTCTATGGTCTCATCGCTTGGACAGGTCGAAAATTGCAGGGAAAAGATCTTTGAACAGGTGGGACGACCTGTCGGAGGGAAAATATTTTGGCGCTGGCTGGCATCGGGTGTCGGCTTCTGCTCGCGACCCAAGACCTCGCCCGTTCCAGAAGGCCGCCGGTGAGCCACAAGCGCAGCTAACTCCCCTCTAGTGCCAGAAGGAGAATGGCCACCGGGGCGTCTCGACCTCGGCCAGAGTGTTCTGGACTTTTCTGGCCGGCGACTGTGGCAGCCAAGAATAACGACAGCTCGTCAGCGACGCCGAGCGTATCTGTCCTCTGGGTTGTCGCCAGTATCCAGCCTCTCGCTGTCCACGATATCTATGCGACGGAGAGGAGTGATCAATGGGAGTATGGTTTTGAGACCCCTCCTGCTGCAGTGTCCCGATGTCCCGGCGTCCCAACAGGCGTCGTGCAGGAGTTTTTGAGCGTTACTCGCTTGCCCCGAAATGCAGGTTGCGACATGTTAACGGCTCCAGGGAGGAACTACGACTTCTCAGCAAGGCTCGGCATTTACTTCTGCAGCAGCAGTTCCTTCTGGACAAATCTCAGAAGAATCTGCGACTACCCGTTCGGTCGGCGCCTAACCTTGACGGTCCAGTCAACCAAAGCCTTCCCATTCATCATTGCCCTTGTCCTGGTACGCCTTCCGTTTCGCTCGTAGACTGCCCTCCACGGCGCCGCGCTTCCGATCGACTTCCCTTCTTTCGTAACCACTCTGCGTGCCAATCCTCGCCTTCCTCTTCATCCGTTTCGTTTTCTCGTCATCATCTGCATGAATAGCTCGCCGAGACTGGACGCCATGCTGCTTGAGGTCCTTTCTTGCTGATTTGGACACGCTCGGAAGAGCATGCAGCAACCACGGTTGGATCCCTGATTTCCCCGTCGAGGTTGGCGCCGTACCTGGGGTACTCTGCGAGCCTGTGATGGGGACCTCCGGCTTCCGTTGCGTCTTCTCACTGGCAGCGATGACGTTAGCTATGCCCTTGACGTACTGAATGTCCTCCTTGGTGTAAAAGCTGACGCATACGCCGCCTTCTCTTCCGGCTCGTCCAGTGCGTCCTGCACGGTGGACATAGCCCGCGACCGTGGTTGGGATGTCGTAGTTGACGACCACGTTCACCCCCCTGAAATCGACGCCACGCGAAAGTAGGTCAGTAGTAATCAGGACCCATACTTTCCCCTGCCGAAAGCTTTTCATGATCGACGATCTCGCTTGCTGGGACAGAGACGAATGGAGCACTGCCACGCGCGATGAACCGCCTGCCTCAGCTGATATATCGTATTGAAGCTCGCTGAATAAGGCTTGCGCTCGGTCAATGGTCTGCGTAAAGACCAGGAACGGCGGACGCAACGGCGCCGTCTTCCCGGACTCGTCTTTCGATGCTGACGTTGGCCGCGACGGATGAAGTAATTGTCGCATGCCCAATAGCTTGCCGGACTCGGTTGCGGTATAGACTAATCGATGTGATATTGTTGGTAAGCTCGTGTCCTTCAGTCCAACAATCGCCCGGAGCAGCGGTGGGCGCCCATTTCGCGGGATTTTGAGCTTCTTCTGACGTTCCGTGACGGATTGTACCGCCAGCTCTTCGATATTCGATCCTATTGTTGCTGACCACATGCTTATCCGCAGCGAAGGTGAAGTGCACGCCGACCAAATAGCAATGGTCTGTGACCGGAAGAGCGGGTCGAGGAGGACATCCGCTTCATCGAATATCAAATTCTCGACATTTGGTAGAGGGTGTGGTGACACGTCGTCGTCATCTTCCCAGGAGGGAGAAAGAAGATGGACGAGACTGAGAGGTGTCGACACTAAGACGTCGCTTTTGACGATGGTCGAGGTCGCTGTAGATGCCTCTTGTTCTTGCCCGCCAGCTTCCCCTGCATCGGACTCCGAGTCTCCTTCTTCCCACTCACCGGCGCCTCCAAACAGTCTCATTCCCTTCTTTATTGCCGTGATGGTAACGCCCGTCTTCGCCGCCAGCTTCCGACCCTCGTTGACGATTTGAAAGACCAGTTCTTTTGTCGGTGCCAGAATGATAGCACGGACATGTTTGTCTACCTCGTCTCCGCTTTCGTGGTGGGCTTTGGAGACCTTGTCAATTAGCGGAACGAGAAAGGCCAGAGTCTTCCCGCTTCCTGTAGGCGCAACAGTCAGAAGATTGGGCTCGGCGTCCTGATTCAGAAGCAGCGGGAGTGTAGCAATCTGCACCTCCGTGGGTTCGAGATATGCCTGCTCCGTGATGTTTCGTACAAGAGCCGCATTTGCGCTGAATTCGGTGCGAAGTTGGCCAAATGCAGTCAGAGGTCTAGGGAAAATTCGAGATTGCTCTTTCTGTGCCTTTCGTGACTCGGCAGACTTGCGTATGGTTCGAAATTGATTCAAGTCCACGATCTTGATGTTATGTTTCTTGTGGACATGTCGGATATCCTGCTCGGACAGCGGTGTGGCTGCGCTAGCTGGAGAATATCCATTGTCTGTAACGTCAGACTCTCTTTTACGCTTCCGGCTGCTGGTGTTATTTGGCCCATCGTAGGTGGCTGCTTGTCCTGATGCTGAAGGAATATTCTGTGGCCCAGTGTCCGTTATGTTTGCTCTGTGCCGGGTAGACCGGGACAGTAGTTTGAGTGCATCCATATCATCTCCTTGTTTACCGGCTATCAGCCCATGCGTCTGGGCAAGGGCAGTGAAGTAGAGGGCTTGAGCAAGCCACTGTGTGGTCCTTATTGAACATCGGTAATTTGCAATCCTAACGGCCAGGCTCTTGGGAGGAACTGATTTTGATGCCAAGCCATACGGGGATATATTTATCCGAACCCCGATTGGGAGTCCCTGTACGGTGAATCAAAGGCTGCGAGGCTGCAAGGCTGCAAGGCTGCCAACTCACCGCTAGAATTCTGCTCTATAGAGTACGGGCCAAAGTAGCAGCGGGTGACTGCATAGCCCGCCAATTAAGTTTAATCTCCACATAAACACCCCGATTGATGGATGACTCCTTGTTCGTGTCCTTCATCTGGACCAGTTCGAGGTTGAAGCTTGCGCACAATCCGTTCAACTCAGGCTATTCAGAAAGTGCGACGTGCCTGTGACATGCCCAGCGCAATCTAGATGCGCGCAGGACAACTCTCAAGGTATCATAGCCAAGGCTCGACGCTGAGGTCGCGCATCTTGGAAATAACAGAACTTTCATCCTCTCGCGCACCGTCCGATCAACATCACTGTCAATTCAGCTCATCAACGCTTCTCCACCAGACCCTCACGACTGCCTGGTTTCCTTGAACTACATCAAGCTGTGTTGACAGTCGCTTCCGCTGTAGCCTGTTGAGGAATTGATTGGTCAGCAGAATGTCCAGTGTCCGCCATCGATATCTTTTCAGGAAGAGCATACCTTTTCGTTGCTCCACACCTCCTCCTCTGTGCTCTTTCTGCCCAACTTCTCCTCCAAGATGACTGCGCTCTGGACACACTTGTACTTCCGGAACTTGCGCGCAGGCAACTTGGCCTCGAACTGGGTGTGGCTGTCAGCAACGCACTTTTGCCTTGACACATGGGTGCAGCATACCATTTCGTCTATTTCTTCCAGCGTGCGACCTTTAACCTCCGGCAGGAAGAAGAAGACCCAAAGCGCAGAGACTACGCAAGACGGAAACCAGATATAGCCATACCGCGGACCCCAGTCCATTGAGGCTGGATTGATGAAGTACGGTGCCGTGAACGTTGTCAACCAAGCTCCTAGGAATCCAATGGCCGCAGCAAGACCAAAGGTATAGCTCCGAAGACGTTGAGTTGGTAGTTCGCCACCAGAAAGCCAGGCGTAAGTTGCTATCATACCCTGTTCAGCGGTTAGACCTGCGTTCGACTCGGCTTGCTCTTCGGGCATATACTCACGTTGTAGCTCATCATGTACAATGTGACAAGGGCGACAATGACCTTCCCGGTCGTCTTCGTACCTGGGTCCTTGTCGTAGACAACTGCAATGATGAGTTGCAGAATTCCGCACACAATGAGACCACTCATAAGAAGGACTCTGCGGCGTCCATACCGGACAACGATCGTGGAATTGATGAGGATAGCGACCAATCCCGTTGCACTTAGAATGCAACTCATGCCGAAAGGGTTGCTAACATGTGCCATGGCGAAGAAATAAGCCTTGTAGGCTGTTGCCCTGGGTTAGAAGTAAACTTGACACGGACGGGGCACTCACCAATGATAAACATGGAGCCTGATGCAGCCTGAAGGGTGACCGCGCATACGGCCAGAGTTGTTCGTCGTCGGTTGACGGGATTTCTGAACATGTCCAAGATTCCCACGCTGCTCTTGAGCTCCATCTCCTTCTCGATCGCCGTGCGGATGACGAGGGCTTCGGCGTCTACATCTGCCCCATCCGGCCTCAGCCATTTGAGCGACTTAATTCCCTCTTCATATCGTCCCTGCAAAATCAGCCACCTGTTTACAACAATTAGCAAATTTGTTCGATACTCTGTATCGTGGATGGGCGTCAAGAATGGGGTGGAAACGGGAAACACGGAAGCGGATTGGAATGTACATGCCTCGGGGATTCGGGAATGAAGAATATCGCAATTGTCAGAAAGACGGGAACGACGTAGATGATGCCGAGCGGAATGAGATATGCCGACTTGTCAGGTCGCTTGCTGGTGGCGTAGTCAATGATGGTTCCAATAAGAGTGCCCTGGACATGGTTAGAAATGCTAGCCGCCTCCGCTTTGCATAGGGGGACATACAAATGAGGTGAAGAACTGGAATGCTGAGAGAAAGAGTCCCCGATACTTGGCTGGGCTGCTTTCTTGGATGTACAGTTGCGAGAACGTCATGAAGTAGCCATTGGCCAGCCCTATAAGCAGCCGTCCCAGGTATAAAGCTCCGATGTGAGTAGTTGCCATCATTATGATATTCGAAACGCAACAGAGACCACTAGCGAGCCACAAGCAGTGTCTGCGTCCGAGCTTCGTTGCCGCAAACCCTGCAGCACCAGAACTAATGAATGCGCCGAGGGTCATAAGGGACGAAATCAGCTGTTGCCGCAATGGCGTGAGATTCCACCCGATTGGAGTCTGGGGGGCTCTGTAGCCATAGATCTTTCGGTTTCACATCAGTTAAGAACCAGCGCGAGACAAATTCAAACAGACCTTTAAAAACCCGGGCATTGCCTGCAGACCACCAATAAGGCCAAAATCGACGCCATATTGGAACGGCGATAACGTGATAATGGCACAAGCAACAAAGCATCGCCAGTTGGCTGCAATACTGTCGTCCTTTCTTCCTGCCATGATATCTCAAGCAAGTCCTGGAGGCGTCCAACGGAGAGGTGGCATAGCGACGACGGATTGCGCTGGTCATTCCATATGTACTCCTCGGATTCGAAAACAGTCCGTTGCCACTTGCAGCACGGATATGGCACCGCGTTGTGGAGCCCATGAAGGTGATATGCCGAACCGCGAGCCAAGCACTTGGCCCTGTGTAGGATTTAGACCACTTACCTATTGGAACCTTGTCGAGGAACCCCAGAGACCCTTGGCGTACCCCGAATTTGTGGAGGAGCGGAGTCCCCAGCATTCTCAATCGCCGGACCAGCAGAGCTGGTCAGGGAAGCATCGTTGGTCAACTGCCGAAAGTTATGATGCCAAATCATCATCGACAGGCTGAGCTCCATGTTGGATAGCCAGCATTGAGGCCAGCCTCCTCTGGAGCTACCAAGCTATGTGACCGGTAGATAGCATTCATCATGGGTCTCCAGAAGAAGTCTACAAGCAGCCGATCTGTCACAGCGCAATAGCATAGTATAAAGGTCTGGGTTGAGTTTCGGGAGAGAAGTCAAGAACTCAAAGTTAGAGGCCAGTGAGTGTGTCACGTGCGGACCTTCACGGGCGGGACAGTCTTGGCATGTTTGGCGCATTTTCAATGCCTCCGCTATGCCAACTTTCTGCTCCGACAACCAACAACTGCCAATCTCAGCGCAAACCCACATGTGGCTTGACAAGACCTCGAAATGGTAAATGGATGTACGTTGAGTGCCACAAACACGTGGCCATCTCCTCTGTCTCTCGGCTCGGACACTTGAATCTAGACACTATGGACGTCGTTGGACTTCTCATCCTCACCTCGATTCCTACCGTGACTGGTATCTGTCAGGCCGTCCATGGCCAGAGGGAACACAAGCAGAGGGAGAAAGATGCTAGGCGCATGCAGAAATTCTATATCGACGTGTACTGTGAAGCCCAGAGTTCGCGCACGCGCGAGATCCATGAGAAAAGGCTTGTTCTACGGGATGGCCGTGTGTGGATTGGACCGCATGAAGCCTTAAACCCGTGCGAGGATGGATATGTCATCGAGGCATTCTATATCGAGTACCCGGATAACGAAGTAAGCGATCCGCGGCCAGCACCATGTGCGACATTTTACATCAAGACTGACATTCCTACGCAGAGAGTCCCGGTGCCCCTTGGCCTGGTTAGTCAGGTGCAAGAAGACCCGCCGTTGTTGAACTGGATCTACGTGGACAAAGACACGATGGAGTTGAAACACGGTAACAAGTCAGCCAGCGTAGAGCACCATGTCGGCCCATGGGACTGGACGGAGGACGAGGAGGGCATAACGTTCGACGAGACCGAAGCCTTTACAGCGGTTGAAGATCCGGCCACGCGGCAATGGCAGCTATATTATGACATGGACGACGATGGGCTGAGTCGTTTTGTGCCAAAGGGCAGGCGGAAGTTCCAGATCAGTTTGGAACGGACGTTGATACCAGGCGGGGAAGGTGGAAAATAGATACCTGATTGCTTAGTAATGCGCGACACACGCGACTTTCAACGGCCCCCACTCGTGCTGTTCTTCATCGTGTTCGGGCAAATTCACTCGCAACCTTCTGCAGGCATATTCATTCTGAACTCAGATCCTAATCTGAAAGCTCTTAGGCTGAACTGACCGTGCATTCTGTGTCAGCACAGACAGCCGTCAGTGAAATTGGGTCAGGCAGAATTTGTGGACACGGCTGCTGCCTCGCACAAGGCCACGCCTCAACACAGTCCAATACCATTCTTCGTCCAGACTTTCACCGACCTTCAATTATGATTATCTTTCATCCAGCACCTTAGTCGGGAATCACCAAATAGCCAGGGCTATCATGGCAACCCAACCGGCTTTTGGCTGGGAAATTATTGGCAGAAAGGGCCACTGGGAAAGACTTCATATCGAGCCTTACAGCGACGGCGAGCAGCGGCAATGGCCAACAAAGCCTTATCGCCCAAGCTCGGAAGAGCGGTACTTGATCTCCCTGGCTAAAGCCTGGGCGCAGAAGCTAGGCGTTGAGCAACCAGGTAAGATATGTCACCACCGACCGATGCCACAATGAATCTCATGCTGATGAGGCTCGCAGGGGTTGAGTACTACCTGGACAAACTTCCTGATGGCTTTGCCCTCTTCGAAATGGATCCACCAGGTGGGGTCTCGTATAAATACAAACGACTATTCGGCCACCCAACCGGCAAATATTACGACTCTACCTTACGTTTCCAGCCCCATTTTCTATGGTTAATGTCGGGTATGGAAGGAAACTGTGAATGTATCCACTGCGGAAAATTCGTGCGAAAAGCCCCAATCCAACACAGAGTGCGACGTAATGCCGAGGAGGCTCTGGTCCCCCGGGAGAAAAGAAAACCTCAGCTGCTGTACGAGAGCGACAACTCATCCAGACCCAATTCGATCACCAGCCGAAACACTGGTGGCACATCCACGCGGCCTCAGCGTCAAGTCAGAACCGCCGGCGCCCCTTACGCCCAGGACGAAGAAGGAACCGAGGATATTTACAAGCTCCAGCTGAAGACACTAGAAGCGCACAGGGAGAGTAAAAAGGGGATTGAGGATGACATCTGGGAGCCCAACTCGATCGATTGGAGAGCGGAACACTCTTGGTCGCCGCCGAACGTGCAGGATTGGTTCGGAATCGACCTACTTCGACAAAGTCTCACTTCGATTGAACATCAGCACTCGTTCGTACCACGAGTTGGTGAGCTCGTCCTCTTTTGCCCTACATTCCTTGACCAGCACTATTTGATGCTGGACGAACAAACGCAAGAGTACAAGTTCTACTCGTTCGAACACAAGTGCTTTCACGGGTTCCCAGCATGGCGAGCCGGTGTGGTTGCTGCCATTCCATCAGGTACTGCGGCGGATGGACCTATGGATTTCCCCGATATTCAAGATATGCCGAAGAAATCCAACAGCCTGAATACCGGCGGCTTTCGAATTGAAACCTTCCCCGATCCGAACAACGAACAGGATAAGACGGCGTCGAAGCAGTACAGATACCTGCCGCTACGCAGCATAAGACCACTCAGCCACTGGCAGATGTTACTTCGAGGCATCCCGAGAAGAAAATGGCACCCATCGATCGAGTACGCTCTGACCTGTATGACCAGCATTTCCCTCTTGGAGAAGTTCTACTTCAAGGGAAACTGGGAGAAGGACAAATCAGGAATCAAGAGACCCCATGCAAGTATTCGATGCAAGGGTGTCTATATCGGCGCCGAATTAATCACAGTTGGAGACGCGGTGCGGATAGTGCCACCAACGAAGGAGGCGGCTTGCACCGATGTCTTGATAGTCGAGTCAATCCGCTTACATCTGCGAGAAATCAAGCCTGAGCACTTCTTGCCAGAATCACCTCTACTGTCAGCACAATCTTACATTTCCTTGGTCGGTAAGGGATACACGACTGACGCAAGTCGCCACTTCGAGTCATCCGCTCACGCCATCGCGGTCTCTCCGGAAGAGGTCAAGGCGACCTTTCGACCTGTTGGCTCCGCATTATACGGTCCTTGGTACGCGCTACACGCTCCTCAAAATCGGTACGAGATTTCTCATGACCAGATACTGGGAAGACTGTATGAAGGCGCAGCAGTCCAAATCTGGACGGGCCTGTTGCAGAGAGAGCCTGTCAACAGCGAGAAGTATCTCAAGCCAACGTTGGACTATGACTTGCAAGGCATTCAGGAAGGTCGCATTTATGCGACACAAGCCGATGAACGCCTTGATGACTCACATGAAGAACCACTGCTCTGGTTCTGGGCTGACACTCGCGCCGAGGCATTAGACCTGCAGACTCTCAATGGAGTTGAGGTTGGGAAGTACGATAGAGTCCGCGATAAGGACACCTTAGAACTTTGGAGGACGCATCTGAAGATTCTTAGCGGCCAGCAGATCTCGGTCGACAGTATTTCCAAGAATTTCTTGAGTTTTGCCACTCTTGACTCCATGCTGGGTGAGAAGAAGCGTGGCAGGAAACCCGGCGCTAAAGTCATCAACAACAAGGTCTACTATCCTGGTGATCCGGAATATGATGAACCAAGTCAGGAGGTCGAAACTGCAATGCAGCTCACACCAAGCAACCATAAGGGCAGCCAATTGGCAGGTGCAGCTCTTATTTCGACAGATGAAGAAGACAGTAGCGAGGAAGAAGCGTTTATGGATGCTCAGGAGGATTGGGGTCTAAACGTCGAGGCACGATCAGAAAGCCCCGGGGTCCGACATGCCGTTCCAATGACCAAGCAACAGCAGAAGAGACTGAAGACCAAAGCTGAAATCATGGCAAGTGCGGCCGGCGAGGAGTCATTTTCATTCGATGAAGATGAGATGTTAGGACCGCTACCAATTGGAGAGGAGAATGAGGGTAGTGATTATGACCCTGGAGCCGGAGATGACTAGGAAAGCGATAGCGGACGGCGTGGTGATTTCCTAACGATGAGGAGAGACGACCACAAGTGACCTTGAAGCGGGGGTGCTGTAAACGCCAGCGCAGGTTGACAACAATTGCTGCGAGCTGTCTGGACGATGAGCAGGGCGACCTCGGTAGACTGTACAACAACCAACACCACCATGAAGGAAGCCCAGCGTCTTCGTTCTGAGCTTGAGAGTGCGATGAATTCAGTGTGGACGCTGTTCTAAGTTTGTCCGCAGCACGGCATTGCGTCATTGGTTAACGCCGTAAGCGCCAAGAGAAACAGATTTTCGGAACACCTTCCACGTTCAGCGCGAATCGTAGTCTTGGCAATTCCCACAACGAAAATTGACCCGAAGTTTGCGGCCTTTGACTTGGTGATCGAATTGACAACGACGACAAGGACCATCTCCCTCACCTTAACACCACTGTCAAGATGGTACGCGCTCTCTGCCATCTCTCCCAATCTCCGCTCGAGAGAAGCAGCAGTTGCTGACTCGTTCTCTATAGGTCCGCTACGCCCCCGCCGACCGCATTCCCAGTGCTCGTTCGGCTCGAAGCCGTGGCAGTTACCTGCGCGTCAGCTTCAAGAACACCCGCGAGACTGCTCAGGCCATCAATGGATGGAAACTTGACCGCGCCCTCCAATATCTCGAGAACGTCAAAGGACTCAAAGAGGCGGTTCCGATGAGGAGATATGCAGGCAGCACTGGCCGAACAGCACAGGGTACGAACATTCCATGTCTTTACAGGGAGCGATGGTCGGTCAATTGTGGGACAAGATATCTCCATCACGGAATAACCAATAGTTCCACGATGCCCGTGCAAGATTTGTTTGGATGGAGTTCTGGATCGAGGCTGTGATGTCTATACGAAGTTCTGATACAGCGACTGACAAGTTTCTTGCTACAGGCAAACAATTCGGTGTCTCGAAAGCCCGCTGGCCCGTCAAGTCCGCCGAGTTCCTGATCGGTCTGCTGAAAAATGCCGAAGCCAATGCCGACACAAAGGGTCTCGATACCTCAAAACTCATTGTCAAGCACATCCAAGTCAACCAAGCCCCCAAGCAGCGCCGCCGCACATATCGTGCTCACGGGCGTATCAACCCCTACATGTCGAATCCCTGCCACATCGAATTGATCTTGACGGAAGCGGAGGAGGCGGTCACCAAGGCTGCGGAGTTGGGTGTTGACAAGAGCACACGGTTGAGCACCAGACAGCGTGCTGCTCGGAGGCAGAAGGCCATCGCCGCCGCGTAAATGCTTGAATGAGGGTTGAGATATGTTACTACTATTCCAAGTTTCTATCCATGGGATGGTTGAACAGATATGCCATGGTCAAAGCATGCGTTGGGAGTCTATGAGAAATGCGTCGATCCAACTCGAGATGGTCCCTGAAGAATCCAGTCGTAGCATGGCATGGCATGCCAGATGGCCTCAGGCCGCCTTAGAGGGAGAAGTGCCTGTGCAGGCCATGCTTGGTGATTTCCACAATGAAAAGAGAACAAAATCACAAGTTCAGTTCAATTGCAGGTCACTTTTACTCATTCCTTTCTCTTCAACTGCCGCCTGCTTCCGACTCCTCTATACCTACCACTCCTCGCCCACGTCGCGCTGATATCACGTTTTTCTAGTAGGTGTGGTCCGAGACGTCAAGCAGTTCTCTGCGCTCACATCTGTTGAGCGGTCAACGCACCACAATACATCCTTGCACACACCTCTCTCCTCTTTCACAGTTCGAATGGAAGTATACGTTGACCATGGCCATTGTTAGCAGACTGCAACGTGGACGTGGACGCAGGTCAAACTTCCGGACACCGCCGAGGATATCGTCTCATTTTCACCCCCTAAGGACAACATGTTAGACCAATAGCTCGACAAAGAACGCTTATCTGTTCGTCGCAGGGATGCATTTGTAGTTCTCTTCTTCATTTCGCGCTGGTAGTCGGTTATCGTAAAGCGGAAGACAATTTGACATTGGAAATTCAGTCGCAGGGAGGAGCGGCACAATAGGTTGATCATCCAGGGACGACCAAGCGTCACTTAGGAAACAACGACAACGATGTCGCTGCACCTTTTCTGCCTGCTTGTGTCGACCTTCCTCGCAATCGTCGCGTCACCCACATCGTCAGTCAACTGCCCCCAAATCGCCGTCGCCCTCCACTGTCACGACGTTCAACTGAACTTGCCGCAGAGACGCCTCTCAAAGCAATCACAATGGCCCCTGTTACTTCTCCTGCCCAGAACGCCAGCACCAAGAAGAGCAAAACCCAGCCAGAGTTCGCCAAGTACAAGTCCATGAAACATTTCTTCAACCACAGGCGCCTCCAGCTCCTAGAGAAGACGCCCGCACACTTCCATTTTCACGACCGCATCAAGCCAGGCTCTCCGGGCCACAGAATCCTGCCCTTCCCAGCCGGCCAACCGCGTGCGTTGCGCGCACCAGAGGAGGCCGTCGGTGAGAGGAAGCGTCGTGTCAGGAAAAGGTACCTTACCATGTTGAATCCAGAGTGGTGCCTGCGCAGACGACAACTTGTGGAGATGTGGAACAAGGACATCCATACGAGGCGCCAGTTGAAGGATCAGAGGAGAGCCGCGCCGAAGATGCAGGCATTGGCCTGGGAATTTAGGTTGAGGGAGGTGGTCAACGAGGACAGGGAAACCGCGCGGTAAAAGAGGTTATGGAAGGCGTGTTGAACGGGAGGGTCAACAACAGCCTCCGCACGTCCACATCCACAGCCACATGGTGGTCGCTGGAATGACAACCCATTGCAGACGCTGACCGATGCTTGCAGAACGTCGTCCCAAGCGCCCAAGAACTCAACAGTAGAGACTTTCCTTAGCCGTCGATCCGGCTACAGTATCCGCTACCCCACACTGCCGTCTTTCTCCGGTGGGCGTCCGGCTCCGGCTTGGCTGCCACCGGAGCTGGACCTGGGCCATCTATATGTCCCTACCCCGGACCCCCAGTAAGCTCCTTGATATAGACCGAGGGCTCCTCGGCGTGTGCGCCCACTCAGGTCCTCAGCGGAACTTGCCAAGCGAGTCCCTCCGCATCTCAACGCGACAAGTTTCTTACCAGAAGGACCAGCGATTCGCTCGGGTGCGCTCTATGCCTTGAAAACGGCATAATCTGCGTTGATCTCCACGTTGCATTCGCCAAGTCTCTTGTCCTGACATGTTGTGTACGACTGGCAGGGCGTCGGCAGTTATGATCGACAGCCCTCTCACCTAGGCGATTGGATTCATGGTTGACTCTGACCCCGTTGCAGAAGAATCTCGTGCCCAAACGCCACGACGCCGGCGGCCCCTGACTACCTGAACGAGCTTAGACCTTCCAACAAGATGTGCGTCGCCGCCTGCCAATATCCTTGTCGCACGTCAGGCCATCGTGGGGCCGGGGGTCAGCGACCGACTTAATGAGCTAGCAGCGCTCTCATTTCGCGGTTCGCAACTCTCCAGCTTTGCGCCACTTGTGAAGGAACACCCACGACAATGGCCGAGAAGCACGACAGCGAGGGCGTCGAGTACGGCGCCAACGAGAAGGAGATTGGCCTCCGATCCGGCAGCGTCGACAGCAATGGTGGCCTGCGCACAGTTGATGCGGGCTTCAGCCCCGACCAGGTCGAAGCACACTTCGATCAGAAAGAAGTGCGCAGGATCTTGAGGAAGGTGGACTTTCGACTGATTCCCCTGCTGGGCGTCCTGTACCTGTACATATGAGCATTTGCAGTTCCCCAAATTCCGTGAGAGCCTATACTAACCATATCAACGGCAGCCTCGCATACATTGACCGCAGCAACATTGGAAACGCAAAGATCGCCGGCATGTCGGAGGACCTCAATCTCTACGGAATGCGCTACAACACGGCGTTGACGGTGTTTTTCGTCCCATATGCGCTGTTCGAGGTATTGTCCTTCGTCGTGGTTATGGAACCGCGCATGCCCATGTCTATGCTCACACCATGCAGGTCCCTTCCAACATCGTCCTGAAGATGCTGAGGCCGTCGATCTGGATCTCCATCCTCTGCTTCTGCTGGGGCTTGGTCATGACACTGATGGGGATTGTGACGACGTATCAAGGCCTTGTGGTTGCTCGATTCTTCCTCGGGCTGACGGAAGCGGGCTTCTTCCCTGCCGCTACATATTGTGAGTATTGCCGCATATGCACAGGTGCTAGACGAACACTCAAATTAACTGACCGACCACCCGTTTTTAAGTGCTCACGATCTGGTACCAGCGCTACGAAGTCCAACGCCGCATGGCCGTCTTCTACGCGGCCGCCTCGCTCTCGGGCGCCTTCTCCGGGCTCCTCGCGTTCGCGATTGAGAAAATGGACGGCATAGCCGGCCTCGGAGGCTGGAAATGGATCTTCATCCTGGAGGGTCTGGCGCCCGTAGCCGTCTCCTTCACGCTGTACTTCCTCCTGCCCGACAAGCCGGAGACGGCACGGTTCCTGACCAAAGAGGAGCGAGAGTTTATCGTCAACCGCATCGCCCTGCACACCGGATCCGGCGGCGGCCGCGTCACCAACGCCGACAAGATGAGCTGGTCGCACATCCGCGCCGGGTTCGCCGACTGGCGCATCTGGATGGCCGTCCTCCCCTTCTGGGCCTGCAGCATCGGCACCTACGGCTTCACGGCCACGGTGCCCACCGTGATCAAGCAGATGGGGTACACGTCGGCGCACGCCCAGCTGATGACCATCCCCATCTACGTCGTCGGCATGATCGCCACCGTGATCGTCGCCTTCTGGGCCGACCACGTCCAGCAGCGCACCCCGTTCATCATTGGCGGCTTCGCCATCGGGGTCGCGGGCTTTATCGCCCAGCTCGCGATCCCCCACCCCAGGTACCCGGGGGTGGCGTATTTCTTCCTCTTTCTCGTTGCCACGGGCCTGTACTGCCCGTTCACATGCGTCGTGACGCTGATTGCGAATAACCTTGCGCCGTCGTCGAAGCGGGCTGTTGGTGAGTTGTCCTCCATGTGCGACCCAAACTCTTAAGAGTTCCACGCTAACCACCATCCTTTCCATCCTAGGCATGGCCCTCCTCATCAGCATCGGCAACGTAAGTAAAAGTTTCTCTTGATCAATATTCCCGGCCTCTTACATATCACTCCCCTGGTTTAAAAACCCCACCCATCATCCAGCCAGCTGGTCCTGTGACGTGAAGTGATGCAATGCAATACCATGGATACTAACAAACTCAGATGGGCGGAATCTGCGGCTCAAACATCTACCTCGCGGCCCAAGCGCCCAAGTACCCAACCGGGTTCGGCGTATCACTCGGCTGCTGCGTGCTGGGCATCATCGCTGCGATGATCCTCCGCGTCGAATATTCCCGCCAGAACAAGGCGCGCGACGCTCTGATCGACCGCGAGGGCGAGGCCGCCGTCAAGGCGCGGTACACGGACCAGGAACTGTTGGATATGGGGGACAAGAGTCCGTTTTATCGGTATACCCTTTGAGGGTCCGATCGTGCAGAAATTGCAGGGAAGTCCGTAGAGACATGCACATGTAGGGACCGGCTGAACCGCTGGGAGCTGAAGGCAAGAAAGACGAACGGTGCGGGCTGTGTAAAGTGATGGAACGAGGCTGATCGGAGGACCAGTGACGGGGAGAAGGGTGACGGGGAAGCGAAAAAGGGGGGAAGTTGAGCTACAGTACATAGTACTGTATTGTGCACTGTGCAAGGCACGTACATACTATAACCTTGTATGTATGTATGCGAACATGCACACACCTGCTTGCCTACATGCCTGCTGGAGAGTTCGGCCGCCGGATCGAAAGGTCCCGGTACAGATGTACACTGTGCTGTGTTCACAGGCGCGGCACAATGGAGAGTATCCCCATACAGTCCGTAC
Source organism: Phialophora tarda (assembly GCA_016109495.1). Taxonomy (NCBI): domain Eukaryota; kingdom Fungi; phylum Ascomycota; class Eurotiomycetes; order Chaetothyriales; family Herpotrichiellaceae; genus Phialophora; species Phialophora tarda. The sequence continues at coordinate 440 of JADWPL010000038.1, read as the reverse complement.
TCCTACTCGTCCCATGAGCAGGAGCAGGAGCAGGAGCAGGAGCAGGACTACGTACCTGGCCTACCGACCGGCCATTAACCGCGGCAAAGTCCAAATCCAGGTCCAAATCCAAACCCAGGTCCAGGTGCAAGCCAAAGGAACGAGGCGTGAGGCGTGAAGGATGATACCAGCCTGGAAAGTCACAACGCAAGTCCTCCGCACGGTAACTAGAAACCACGTAACACCCGTCCGTCCGTCCGTCAGTCGGTCAAATTGATGCTATTTTGAGAAATGATTCGGATCGATCGTGTCCATGAATACGGAGTACGGAGTAGGAGGATCTAGTACATATCTAGGCCATCCATCATCATTGGACCGGCTTTGGCTTCTGCTTCTGCTTCTGCTTCTGCTTCTGCTTCTGCTTCTGCTTCTGCTTCTGCTTCTGCTTCTGCTTCTGCTTC
>JADWPL010000037.1:0-223226 GCA_016109495.1 Phialophora tarda | reverse complement strand
CACACACACACACAAACACAACTAAGTCGGTGATGACAACACGGAGTACCGAATACCGAATATCGAGCACTTAAATTCTGTTCCGATAACTCGGACGCAAGCACACGCACAAGTATGTAATACTCCTCGATCAGACATGTACTAGGTACAGTGCTAGTGCAGTGTGCGGAGGACCGTACTCGTACCGTGTGTGTATGTGTACTTTTGTCCTCATAGCATAGGTACATAACATAATACTTGTAGTACGGACTCAGGAGTCCGGAGTCCGGAGCACTGTACCTACTCAGTATACTCCGTAAGCACTATAGTACATGTACATTGACCCTCCACTCTCAGCTCTCAGCTCTCGGCTCTCAGCTCTCGGCTCCACTCTTCAAGATGCTAGATACATATGCACGCATGTTTGTAATCATGTAAGAATTTCGTGGTAACGTGCACATCTACGTCTGGGATGTCCGAATCTAGACCCGATCCCACGAAATCAGGTTCCCTTGGAAAAGAGAAACACGGACGGCTGAAGATGATCAAACGCGTGTCCCGACTTGTCGCTTTGCCATTTTAGGATACATACAGAGATGCCCCGTCTCAGCCATGCGTCTGGTTCCACTCTCTTAACCACGCCTTCGCCGCTTGCAGCTCCCTGTTCTGAGCATCCGCCACCGCAGCCGGTACCTTGATGCTCTCATTCTTGAACACGCCCGGGAAATCCCACTCATGGAACCCGCCCTGAATGACGATTTGGGGCTCATTCACCGTCCCATTGTTCCGTACCCTAGGATTCGGCGTTCCGTCTGCAAGAAACTCGGCAAGCGGACCTACGGTGCGGTACCAATCTAGCTGGCCTGTCGAGATGGCCAGACGGGGATAACTCATGTTGAAGCCGCCGTACTTGTTCATGCGCTCCAACACGGGGTCGTAGCTGATGTTATAAGTCCGGTGACATCGATCCAGGTAGTACGCCGGAGTTAGGGTGCGGGAGACGATGGGCAAAACGTGGGGATGTCCCGGGGTGCCGGGGGTGTAGCCCGTTGCAAAATGGCCTGCTTCAGTGCAGACGAGCCAGTTGAAGGGGGAAGGGGAGCTCAAGGAGAGGCAGTCTGCTACGGCCTGTCCTGTGCAGAAACTATAGGTGTTGCGGACGTAAGAGAAGAAGTTGAGAAGCGGGTAGTATAGCGACGTTGCGTTGGGGGTCGCGGTCTCGTTGGCGTAAGAGAGGAGGGAGTGCACTGTCGCTTGGAGGGAAGCGCCGGCTGAGGAGGGCGAGGTTTCTGAGGTCAGCATGCCGCAGTAGGAGCCCGGGCCTGTGAGACATTCTGTCAGTCCTTATCACACGCCGAAGGCTGTACAAGCAACAAGGCGCCTACCGGTGAGTGGATATGGCGCCGTATTCCATCCTTGTTGCCAAGGCCCCAGCCCGCTCGTCAGAAGGAATGCAATGTCAGGATACGTCGAGGCCTGCGAAGTATTCAAGGCAGTCTTCAGCTCGGACATTGCAGTCTTGTTGCCGCTTGTGTAGATATTATCCATCAGATTGGTCAACTGTTGAAGCGTTTCGACACATTTGGCAGGTCCGTATCGTCGAACCACGTCAAAGTACTGCCAGTCATCAATCAGCCCGGTCGTTACTCCGGAGGACGTCAGCCCGCCCCAGAAGAGATCCGGGTATTGAATGCGTGTAAAGGCAGATATAACGCCGCCGTACGAACCACCGAGGATGATCCAAGGCGTGCCAGGAGCGGTGAGATTCCTGTCCTCCAATCCCGCGAATGTCGCTCTCTGGGCGAAGTAAGCGAGATCTGCCATCGCCTGCTCGGTGCTGTGGAAGCGGAGATTTTCGGTCGTGTATTGGGCCGAGGGGACGATGGAGCCACCGCTATAGTATCTGTACACCAAGTCAGACACGCGTGTTGAAGCAGCGAAACTCGGAAGACCGCAGTCTTGTACCTCTGACCCCAGAGCACCGCGACTCCGCCTGTTGCGTTGGCGACCTTATGCAAAAGCCCTTTCTGCAGCCACTGGAGGTCGTAGTTGGGAGCGTCTTCGCCCATGGCGTGTACTATCACAGGCCCGCCTGGGACGTAGTTGCTCGTATCGAGCCAGTAGAGCTGCTGAAAAGTGTCATTCGTGTGCGGGGCGTAGCGGGAGATGTTGTGGAAGTGGTCGACGGGCATGGTGAAGTTCTGCTGTCTGCTTCCCATGTCAGTTCCATTTTGCGCGCCCCGTTGACAGACAGAACTTACGGGTACATTGCGAGGAGGTTGTTCCCTTGCGACTGCCGTTTGGCGACGGATGGCACCTCCTTGAAGGCCCTGCTCAGAAGTAAGACATTGCTCCGTGACATCGAATCGTCCATTGGAAACTTACCATCCCGCTCCGGCTGTCAGGAGAAGCGTAAACAGTGCTAAAGTGGCGACCATCTTGCAGACGTACAGAACCCTGGGCCTATCCATTCTCACAATGCGATGCACCTCGCATTCTTATACGGCGTCCTTAAAACGTGGTGTACACGGCTATCGGCATGGGGTCCCTTGGACGTACCTGGCCCGGCGCCTGAACGCGTGTCGTATTGCTGCGCCATCGCGGCAGATCCGCAGGCGTGGTCTCCTAATGGGGGATCCGGGGTACAGCCCTGGTCGAACTGCTGGGTCTACTACAGGACAACGTAGGGCGAGAGGGTTCAATTGCTTCAGCTTGGTCCGTTCGAAGCGGCTGAGGCGGTAGTCGTGCACAGATCGACACCATCTCACATACTCTATGCATTCGAAAATACCGTAATGGGTACCGGGTGGAAGGAATGAGCATGCTTAAAGCGCGAGGGAATGACGAGCCTCTCCACCTGGCAATTAGGCATTGGCGAAGCAATCTTGGCACCGCCACTGGAGTTCCGTATGACATTCGTACTACCGTGCTTGGAGAGTGCGTACAGTAACACGCACGCAAATGACTAACCCAATGTCTCTCTTCTCATCTCAAATGTGGTCTGGTACACTTTGTCGACTGAGACACGCGCCATCAGCCCACGGTGCTTGAACCCTAGTGCTTTTCGGAACAGACGTCCTTCGCCGGGTATCTGCAGACCTCAAGGTCTGACCATTGCTCCCGTCTAAGCTCACCTACCAATGCAAACAAAAGAAACAATATCCTAATCAGATCCAACCAAGAGCGCAGCATCAGCCAACACCATTGTACTACTGCTCATCGAGCGCCAGGACGAAACGCTGGTAGAACTCTTTGTCGTTGACCTTGAAGTCGTCGCCAGGCTCCAATGCCTTGCAAAACCAGCCCTTCATCTCGTCCGTGAAGAGAACCATGGTACTTTGATCGCTCTTCGCATGGCCGCCGACGACTGTAGAGAGGTCAGTCAGATGAATACAGAAAGTATGGACCGGAAAGACACCTACCCACACCGCAGACATAGATGGGGCTTTTTCCGAGATCATCCCTTGCTTGCACTTCTGGAGGAGAACGGGTGCACACCGTCGAACCTGAGCGCCCGTGCCACGCGCTGAGGTTGATAGCCATTCGGTGGGTCGCTTCCGGGAAGCCGATTGGGGCCTTCTAGACATAGTTCTCCAGATTCGCTCTTGGTGGCAGTCATTCCGCAGAAGTCCTGGAAGGGTGGTGGTGACGGTTTCTCCCGTGGGGGGAACGACGTGGCTAGACTGCGATTTGGTGTGCTTGATGCGGCTGCGTCCACGGTTTCTGAGCTCTCAGTATCTTGTGCCACAATTGGTGGCCAGACAAAGACGTGTGGGAGCAACAAGTCTTTATTGTTGATGGCGGATATGTTTCGTGGACGGCGATGGGGGCCAGAGGGTTGAGTGGACGAGGAAGAAGAAGAGTCAGTAAGAGACGGGTGTGGTAGAGGTTTTGAGGCAGAGTCGGGTTCCATGGGATCCATTTGAAGATAAAATAGTAAGGATGGTGTGTAACGTCTCCTAAGTTGTTCGCTTCGCTGGCCTTGTCCCAGGGAGGAACGACAAAGGAGCAACACGGTTGGAGCTCAGTCTGCGTCAGTCAGCCAGCCATATTCTACCAGAGGTGGGAGAGAATGGCGAATCACTAGAGTTGATCTTACAGCAGAATAGAGACCGACGGTAGGTTGTGTGAGACCGCGAACCAAAGGTAGTCAGACAGACTGAAAATGATTTGGCGCCGTAGTAGAATATGCGTATTGATAGCCGCGATGCCACTCAAGCAGTCATTGAGGCCTAGTGACACACTGACAACCGCGACGTCACTGAAAGCAGCCGCCGCGGCCTGTCGCGCTTTGGTAACTGCTGTGAACAACTGCAAGGCAGTCGCGCGGGAGTCCCTCACAACCGCTACCTAGAGACAACAGACCCTCGGTAATTCCGCCCAGATCGCCTCTCGAAGCTTCGAGTATAGTTTAATCTCGGGACGCCGGTAGCAGAAAGTTGCCCTGCCTATGGCAGGTCGAGTCCTTTGATCGAGCCCTTCTTGGCCGAATGAAGGCCAGCTTGTTGCGCCATTTCCACCCCGGTCCTGAGCAGGCGAGCGTAAATGAAAGGGGTCAATCCTGGCGCGAAAAGATGTCCATCCAACCCGAAGACATTTGCTCAAAAGCGCGCCTGGAGAGCAAAAACGGCAGCATCCAGTCGGCCCTACATAGAGCATTCATCCGCCGTGTGCAATGGTTGATGGCTCTCATGTCGGCCCCCACTGGTGTTGCCGCGATTCAAATGATAGTCACGGTCCCGGTTTTCGACCATATACATTGTAACTGGGGTCGATAGTCAGTTGTGGAGAGACAGAAAAAAAGACCAAATGCAAGTACTCACAACTTGACATATGTATGAATGTTCCGGTCAAGGATCTCCCTTCTTGTGTGTGCGAGCATGACCTCAAGCCGAGTACGATCCATGCCCAGCAGGGCGGTTGCCCCTCTCTCAAACCCAGCCTGAGCATACTGGAAGAAGTTCTGCGTCTCGAGTTTTCCGATCGTCTTCAGTCGCCGGTCCTTCGGCCAATCATTCGTGGGCATCTTAAATATCGTCTCGTGGACGTCTTCGAAGCCCCTGTCCAAGAGTTGATCCTTCCACAACCGGCAGGCGTAACCGTCCAGGCCCATTGCCTCTGCTATTTTGAAGAACATCTTGCCCATTTCGGTGTACTGGGAGTCCGGGGGGCATGTTCCGTCATCACAGCCGACTTCAGGGACTGTGACGGCGAGTTCGAGATATCCGCCAGGTCGAAGATGTTCATACGCCTGTGAGATGAGCGCGGGCCAGTCTCGGATAGCGAAGAGAAATTCTCTGGCGTGGATCAAATCGTACGAGTTCTTGCGGAACTCCCAGCTTGTCTCCACGTCTAGGATCTCGAACTGGCAGTTAGGAGACACCCAGCTTGGTTGGACCGCGGCAATGTCGACGCCAATCACCCGTGCTGAGGGATAGAGGTCGGCGGTCTCAATGGCCCAGATTCCGCTGCCGGTGCCCAAGTCTAGGATGTTCTGCGGCTGGGGATCGATCGGCGCGAGGTGAAGGTGTCCTTCATACATCAAGAAGAACTTGTAGTGTTGAAGGTCATTGCGATCCTGCTCCTCGTCGTCGATGGGGAGCCCGTAGAAATGTTTTCCGTATGATGCCCAGCGGCGACCGTACTCCTCGATGCCGTTGCGGATCTCCGATGCGATGCTGTGCCAACAGGTCAGGAATCGGTTCCGGAACCAGAAATGTGTCCGTACCTTGTCACGTAGCTCGTGCCTGTCGAGTTCGTGTCGTAGCCCTCGTCATCCACGGCGATGTGGTGGTCAGGCTCCATGTGAGGTAGCGAACACACTGATCTGCGACTTGCGTGTCAGGATTGCGTGGTAGCGGCCGGAGAAGAAGAAACTTGAAGGTTTCGAGAAGGTGGAAGGAGCAGTGAAGGAGGGGCTGCGAGGCGCCTTATACATTGGGTGGGTAAAGGACGATAAGGTTCACGCCGGATTGATGGGAGGCAGGGGGGAAGCTCATCCCCTCGCACTGTACTGTATCACCCATCCGTGGGCTGTGTACAGTAGATGCTCGGGAGGCGTTGCTGCAACCTTGGTACAGTAACTACGGGGGTGGCCGGAAACCTCAGCCTGGCTTTGGCTTTGGCTGGACGTATTGGTGGGGGGCGTCTGCCACGTGCCGCCTACAGTACTAGCACCTCCCTAGCCTAGGTAGTCGCCTAGGCGCTCGCACACTCGCATCTCGGGCAACGCCATATCCGGCATGAACCCCGCCTAAATCCGAGCATTGCAGTGCACAACTGAGAAAAAACCCCGCCCGCCCTTAAGCCACAACAGTTAGTCTGATGGTGCCTCGTCTCGTTCACATGCACCAGAACGTCGCCAGGTTATCGGGACCTGCAAGCGAGGCGTTCTAGCACCTTTCCAAGCTGGCAGAATGATGAGCTGTCCTGTGGGCTCCCGAGGCCACTTCCAGGTTAGCCACATCCCCTGCGACCGATGCCACATGGACGCTGTTGGCCACTCCTTTCGCTTGTAACTGCAGATACGATCGACGATGTTTCCTGCGTAAAGACTTCAAACCACGATAAAGGGTCGTGTTGGTGTATGTGTCTTTGTGCAAAGTCCCTCACCCTCAAGAATGTCGACCCCACCACAAGATGAGGCTGCTCAGCTTCAAGGACTGATACAACAGCTCACCGACGCCGCGAAAGCATGCGACTACTCCCCGGGAGCGAAGGGCTACATTGCACGGACAAATGTGGCCGGCATCGCAAAGGACATTGTCCGGCTGATGATGGCACCGAGTGATATGTCCATGCACCACTCCGTCAACGTAGGTCCCTTTTTTGTTTTGGGCCTAACTAAGCAGCAAAAAACCATCCTGCTGATAACGCAAGACAGATGTTGGAGATCGTGAGCATCCGCACGTTGATGAGCCTCGGAGTGTTTGAGAAGATCCCGCTCGACGGCTCCATCTCTCTGGCCGAGCTGTCCAAAGTGACGGGCGTGCAAGACTCGCTGCTCGAACGACAACTGCGCATCCTCGTCGGCACCAAATTCATCGACCAGGACCCCACCACCTATGAGTACATGCACACCAAGTTCTCGAGGGCGTACATCCAAGTCCCCGGCCCGGGGAACTTCTTCCAATTCATGAACGACGAATGCCTCAGCACCCTAGTCCACCTGCACAGCTACGTCAAGGACCGGGCACGCGAGGACGACAAACCCGTGCGAGAACCCGACGACCCGCTCCACAACCCGTACACGCGCCGCCACGGCATGGACGGGCACCCCGTGTGGGAAATCATGGCACAGTATCCCGACCGGCTGCGCGCCTTCCAGTTGGGATTCATGTCGCAGGAAGACTCGGTCCCCATCATCGGCTTCTATGACTTCTCCGCGCTCTATAACCCGGACACAGACGGCGATCGCGCCACCCTAGTGGACGTCGGCGGCGGCCAAGGCCAATCCATCATTCAAATCCTCAACGCCTTCCCCAGCTTGCGGCCCGACAGGATGGTCCTGCAGGACCTGCCCGAACCGATCGCCCAGGGCAAGGAATCCAAGCTCCTGCCCGAGGGCGTCAAAGCCATGGTCCACGACTTCTGGACCCCTCAGCCCGTCGAGGGCGCCAAGGCCTATTTCCTCCGCCGCATCATTCACGACTACTCGGACGAGAACTGCGTCAAGATCCTCTCGCACCTGCGCGCCGCCATGGCGCCGGACTCGAAGGTCCTGATCGCCGACATGGTCATGCCCAAGCGCGTGCAGGAGGCCGATCTCCCCGCCGCGGCCATGGACAATTGCGTCATGGTCATGGGCGGCAAGGAGCGGACTGCAGACGGGATGAAGAAGATCTTGGAGGAGGCTGGCTTGAAGATGGTCAAGATCTGGCAGAGCCGAGAGGGCGGCGCGACGGGGAATATTGTCGAAGCCGTCTTGTCGTCGCCTTGAGACTAGCTATGTAGGATGTTCGATTTGCTGACATTGGCCAAGGTCAATCGATAAATAACTGATGCGTATTCGTGCCACCCAACGTCGAACCAGAAATAATGGTTGCCAGGTGACCAACCTCATATCCCGTACAGTAAGTGATGTGCGTCTACTTTCTGGTGGAAAGAGTGTGATGGTGCACCAACAGATATACCCGTCTTGAGACTGTGGCCCCGAGTGATTCAAGCAAACGATATCATTGCATCCACCATAACGTGTGTGAAGCGCCTGTATTGCCGCTCGGGCGGCAAATCCTCTAAAACGCCAGGTAAACGCAAAACACCAAGCGCTATGCTATTGCGTATAGTACATAGAGACCCGTGTCATTTCTTGCTCGCCTTGCTCGGCTTTTTGCGAGCGCCTCCATCCCCAGCACCGGCGGCGGCACTAGCCTTCAATTTCAGCTTGATTTGTGGCTCGGAGCTTGCGTCTCTCATCGACTTGGTAGGCGTCGCTTGTGTTGCGTCTCCGTTTGCTTCCTTGCGTTCGGGGCTGCCCTCGTCGTCAATGTTGTCGACCTCCTTCAGTTTGCTGGGTGGAGCCTTCTTATCCGTCTTCTTAACGTCTCCAGCAGCCGTCTTCTGCTTCTTGTTCTTTGTGGGCCCACTACCGATACTCTTCTCATCATCCTCGGCCTTGCGCTTAACGCCGCCATTGGTGGCAGGTTTCGGTGAGTTTGCGCGGCTGTCGCGAGGAGTACCACCAATTTTTGCATTTGCCTCCCGACCTGCAGCTCGGTCTTTCTTCAGGAAGCAGCTTCCATTCAAGTGTGTGGCAAACACGTTGACGGATTTCCAATGATCGCCAAGGTGAGACTCGCGGTTGGGGCACTTAGCGGCAGGATAGTCGATCTCTTTGAACTCGAATGACTCGGCGGGCATGGAAGACGACGGAGTCAATGGGTCAGAGTTTTCTGATGCCGCAGGAGAGCCCGGGTCGTCCTTCTTCTTCTTTTTGTTCTTGGGCTGGCCTTTTACTTTGACGCCCTTCTTCCGTTGACCGTGGACATCATGCTTGTCCACGATAATCATCGGCTCAGTCTTACAGTACTGTTCGGTGGGGTCTGGAACGGGGCGAGAATTGTAGCCGACCCTGGGATATAATAGACGCCGCAGCCGACAATTGGGGCATCTGATGTGTTTAACTGTCTTCATTGGGTTGCCTTTCAGCTGAACCTGACCGGACTTTAGAACAGCAGCACTTGTCTCGACAGAGTTGTCTGCGGTCTGCTGTTCAGCTTCGTTGTCTGCCTTGCGGAGTTTCTCAGCTTTCTGCTCGATTTCGACGACGGCTGTCTGCATTCGAGCGATCTTCTCTTCTTGGTGAATGTCGAGGAGGATATCATGTAGTATGCTCTCGAATGACTGTTCGAAGAGGTATATCATCTGAGAGAAGTTAGTCGGTTAAGCACGGACCAGTTCTCAGCTCAACTGACCGCTTGTTCTTGATCAGAAGCTGTCAAGGTGACATTAGGAGACTTGGAGCTGGACGACTTCGCCGAAGCCATGTCGAGAGACTCGTTGTCTGGAGGTAGACAGTCAGATGTGATCTCCTCATCTTCCATAAAGCGCTTCCACAGGTCCAGGTCGAGGACGGCATTTCGCGGCAAAGGAGCAGTTGATATTCTATGAGCCATTCTGGGGAGAAGACGAGAGGGGTGAAATGAGAGCCAAAGGCAGCTGTGCAGAGGTGTAAAGGGTGATATGAGAAGAGAATGCCTTTGCCCTTGCCATACAGGTGTACAGCCCTTGAAGGGAAATGGATGAAATCGCAGTGAGGGCCAAAAACACCATGCAGTTTGGACTATTGAAGCCCGTAAAGGAAGCAGTGAATGGAGATCCATCATGCTGCATCCTATTGTTCCGGCAGTATCTTCACTTACCTGTGTTTAGGTATGTGTGGCAGACTCCCACCTATTTGCCTCGTGGCTATTCAAACACCTTCACTCCCTGCCGCACCCGACAATCCTCTACTCATTCAATAGTATGCATCAAGTCTTGAAGATTTCTTGTATTGTCTAGCTCGGAATCGACCAGACTGGGTTGGTCTGATCGACGTGCAGCAGTGTGTGCGCACTGAGGAAAAAGGACGTCGACGTGCTCGTTGAGGCTCGTGACAACCAGGCGTTTACCCAGTGTCGGGAGGGTGAGATATGGACGTAGTATATGGCTTCGTGGAGAGCTCCGCAGCTTAACCAAGAGGGCTACACATAAAAGTCTAGCATATATTTTCGACGCATGTGTGCGGATGTCAAGTGGGTGCGGCAACGCAGGATGCAGAATGAAAAAGGCCGGTCCGGGGACGCCTAGGGTTCGCTAAGATTCCAGATTAAGCATCGACAACCTTGTTCCTAGTGCCGGTAGCAACCGCGCCGATCGCGACTCCTTTGCAGCAGGCGCGTCTTCTTCTTTCTCTGCATGACACAACTAATCAACCAAGGCATTTGCATCGATAGGGCAGGAATGGATAAATCTCTCGCGCAATGCCTCAAGCCAGTCTCCTGTCCTATTTCACCAAACCGGTGACAGCGGTGACGCCGATTCAGGTGGACTTGGAGCGAAACCGTCTGGTCGAGAATCATCAAGTGCAGACCAAGCATGTCGCGTCTGCCGGCTCTTCATTGAGCCGCGGACAAGGCATAGTCGACGCATTGCAAAAGCAGAGTGCCCGGAGCTCGATCGATTCGGCGGAATGCACGTCAAAGGTTCCGCAGCGGAAGGGTCGAGCCACGACTCCGGTGACATGCAAAGAGGAATTCGAGAACAATCGTCCACAGACGGAAGCTGGTTCAAACCCCCAACGATACGCATCGGGAATCATCCAAATCCCCCATGTCCCAGGAGCGGCCATTTCTCCCGTCTCAGAAGACCATCTACAGGCGATCCGACGCTTAACAGCTACGACCCTGCCAGTTCGATACAGTGACGCATTCTTCAAAACGACCGTGACCGACCCAGTCACACAGCAGTTGTCTCGCGTTGCTCTGTACGAGTTAGAGCCCATTGGCTGGATTCGATGTCGCCTAGAGCCATTTGCTGCAAATAGCGCTTTGGCTACGAAGACGAATCCTCCATTGTCGCAGATCTACATTCAAGCACTAACCCTGCTTTCGCCTTACCGAACCTTGGGCTTGGCAACATTACTTTTGAACGAGGTACTGTCCTCAGCAACATTGCTGGTGGAGGACCCCATCTGCATTTACGCCCACGTCTGGGAGAGGAACGAAGATGCGCTGGACTGGTATGCCAAGCGTGGCTTCAAACGCGTCATGCTGGTGGAGCGTTACTACACGAAGTTGAGACCAAGTGGTGCGTGGATTGTCAGGAAGGAGCTTCGTGACGCCTGAAATCATGTGATCGACAATGAGATTATGCCCAGGATATGAAATCTGTTGGAGTATACGACCCCAGAGCACATACTTTTCTCTGCAATCTCTATTTGAGTGGTCCTTGGTTCGCAAGATTCACAAAGCGCGAGGCTGGGCATAATCAATAGCTCTTGAGCAAATCACAGTTTCTCCCATTCACAGCCTCGACAATGGACTCGATCAAGCTTTGGTGATTGCGTTCCGGACAAGCCCGTACGCACCAAGGTCTGCCCGTCATGGGCCCGGAGAACAACATTCTCTGAGGCATACACAGACTCTGAGATTGAGATCTGCATATGACCATGTACTTATTCACAGAGTGACGGTACTAGAGTAAGCCTTGCCCGCCATCAGAACGAATACCACGGAATTGAAGCGCGATTGAAGGGACGCATGCATGGCCCACGAGCCGATAGAGCTCATTCAGTGAGACCGTCTCCAAATGTGCTCAGGATTCGCCGGCGGTGAGCTTCGCCAGCAACAGTTGCGGAAATGTAACGTGGAAAGAGTCCGCAGGAAACTGGTAGTACTCCTTGCCAACCCGATTTTTCAGTTCTTTTGCCGCCTTCCCAACGCTTATGTACATCACCCTTTCTGCCTTGTGGATAAGACAAAGAAAAGGCTTTTGGGGTATATGGTCGAGCATTCAAAGCACAGAGGAAACGTAATTCTCTTCCAGTTTCCGCACCTCCCGCTTGAATAACTCGACCTCCTTCCAACAGTCGAGGGGCTTTCGGTCGTTTATCCGTAGGCAAGAGATAACGTCTTGTCTCCTAATGCCGTCGTTAGCTCTATATATCAGGTATGCCGTACAAAGTCGTCACGTACGCATTCTCCACTTCCTTTGGCAGCTCCTTTAAGGTCTTGCGCTGTCCCAGCTGTTGCTTGAGTTTTTCAATCTCTTGCTGTACTTTCTGACTCGATTGAGCTTTTCGCTTCTGCTCTTCATCGTTCTGTGTGCCCGGGATCAAATCTTTTGGTGACACCGAGCTTGAGTCTGAGGGCGACTCCTCCGCGATCTTCTTCCGGATTGCGTCGAGGGCGGCGGACTCGTGCTTTTTGATCTTTTCAAGCTCATCTGCTACGCGCTGCTGGATGTGGAGCTCTAACGTTTTTGTGCGCGTGGAGTTCGTCTGTGGTAGCCCATGTCGTAAGCATGCGCTCTTCCTAGCATTGCGGAGGGTGAACTTAGCATACTTCTGCAGATGCTTGAAGAGAGTCAATCAGCCTGGAAAAAGGTTAGCGAGCTTCCGTCCAAATAACCCGCAGCTCCAGCACCAAGTTCCGTGCACAGCAAGCGCCAGACTTACTCTTGAGAGAATTGAATAGGTGTATCACTGGCGAAAACATGCTTGGTCGACTCGTCGGGTTTCGACTGTCCCGCGCCCATCTTTGCGGCAACTCCGGCTGTTCTAGGGAAAATTGTCGATGCTAGTTGATCATGACATACCCTTACGCGAGTAAACGGCTGGGTAGAGGTCTGTAGGGTAAGAAGAATACCTTGCTGTTGCTCCTCGAACTTGAGAGCTCCGAATGCGTACTCCGTAGGGCGGAGGAAAATAATGGCTTGGCACAGCTTTAAGTTCACGTGCGGCTCACCCGGCGCGTGCTTTTGAACGTACAAAGTACTACAGTATGTGGAATCCAGGCTTCATAGATTCTGTGCTTCTGCACAGCGCGCAGCGCCCGATTGAGATCTAACATTGCCATCGTGACAACCGTCCATCTCTGGCAGCTTTTCGACTTTGGACCACTTTTCTGGCCTCTCCAAGGATGGACCTACTGTTGTATGAAAGGATATGTGAGCAATCGAGCTTGCATTGATGTGTCTGTCTGCTTTTGAAAGCTTCAGAGGCCTTGCTACATCCCTACACGGATTTGTAGGGACGGAAGCTCCGCGGACAAGTCCTGCAATCTGCCTTTTTGCGACACCAAGAAAGGTGACAGGCACAAGTTTAGCTGGACAGGGCCAGTCAAGTTCGGCTCGGAGAGGTGATGTCAGATGTGTTCCCTGTTCCAGCACTACTGTAGCAGAGATATCTTGGTATGCTATGAGTTGATCCTCGTATGCCTGGATTAAAGGAATCACGTTGGGACAGCAGCACTTCTGGAACTGAAGGGCAGGGCGTCAAGTTCAAACCAGTGTTCGTCGGCTGGTTGGACTTGTAGGGTGAGGATTAACCAACGACAGGCACACTCGGTCCGACTGTTGCCGATATTCTCGGGTTTCGCCATCCTCAATGTTAATTCAGGAAGAATGAATGGTCCTCCAGGATACCAACAGCTCCAACATGGCGTAGAAGCGTGCTGATGGGGTGGAACAAGGAAAGATGTTAGGCGAAGGTGTCATCTCATCGCGTCTCATCTGTGTTTCTACGGTTTCCATATACTCAATCATTCAGAGATACACCACTCAACCGCTAGCCAAGCTAGCGCTACAATACCCGTCCTCGGCAGGGTGATCAACTGCGAACAAAGTGGTATTGAACAACCAACAATTGCCTCCCTGCCAAAGCGACATGCGAGTGTTGAAAGTAAGGGAGCTGCATACCGTAGTGCCCCACCAAGTGTTCATAAGATCGCAAGCCTCAATGCACCGATCCACGCCGTACGCGTAGATCTCGGCCAGGGTAATGACGCCAGAACCTGCTCCGTCAATGTCGTTGTCCCCAACGCCGCCGCCTCGATACTCGCGTCCGCATTCGTAGACAAAAAGGCTCGAAGAAGGAGCACGGAAGTTTGTCGTGTTGAGGGCCGGGCAGTCCAGAGCCGTTGTGTTAACGTCTACCGGCGCAGCGACGGTGTAGTCATTTAACGGGAAGTCCGTGGGATTGGCCGAGGATGAGGGAGCAGAAGAGGTGGCGCTGGCGGTGGAGGAGGGAGCAGAAGACGTGGTTATTGCAGCTTGGCTCGTCTTTGCGCTTGACGATGAGAGCAAATCGCCCTGTGAAGCTACACTTGCACTAGAACTTGCAGAACGTCAGACTTGGTCTCGCACGCCAGTTGAGCGGCATTGAGTGCCTACCATTTGTTATTTTTGCAACTGGCTAACGTCCCTCCTAGAGCCCCTCCGAGGATTGCGCCCATCAGGATCGCAGTGACGAGCGCTACGATGGCCCCGAATGCCATGGGGCTCAGTCCGTAGACTCGAGCAGGGCGCGAAGCCGGTTCAGGCTCCCTCAGAAACCCCCCATACGCCTCTTTTTGATTTGGGTCCTCTTTGCGAAGGTGTTCGGTGTTACCGTCCATATAAGGACTGAGCGTACTTTGTGAGCCTTGTACGAGGTGTCTGGCTTCGAGATCCGGTTGCAGGCCTTCGGCAGCATGGTTGACTTCGAGACCCGGTTGCGAACCCATCGCTAGAACTCTTCGGCAGTTGTTGCTGGAGTTTTCAAAAACAACAGCAAAGACATGACAGAAAGTAAACCTACGGTCTCATGCAGAAGCACGATGGGAACAGAGCGCGCGTCAGAGAGAGGCAGCCATAACAGGGACCCGTCGCAGGAAACCCTTGCACCAGGGCTTTCCGGTATAAGATTGCCTCGTATATCTACCTACCTGTTTCATAAGAATAGTCTGGGGCCATCACTGAGGTTACTCCATCCATGTCCCGTGTGTGATAACCAAGACAAACAAGCTTTGAGCGCCAAATTCTGCGGCCCCCACAAAGTGGTGAAACACAAGTGATCTCGCCGGAGCCAGGGGTGGTTGGCGAGGGCGGCAAATACCCTCGTCACTTCTGGGTTACGAGGGTACGAAAGCCGGTGGTAGGTGCATGTCAGTAAGGGAATGAATAGGCGAGGGAAAATGTGCGGGAGGAGGCGAGTCAACCACTTCTATTCAATATCATTTGCATCTTCCTTTCATTTCACTTTATCCTGAGCATCAAAGCCAGAACAAGGACACGACAGATGAGATATTTATGCCGAGTCAAGTGTGCCGCAGGGATTCCAACAAATGTTCTCCCCTCAAGATTGTCATCTTCTACTGACGAAAATGGGATGTTGCGCCCATGCAAATCGCACTACAGACCATCACCAGGCACCACCCACCTCCGAACAAGCAAAAAGACTCTCAGGGATTCCATATAACAAAATGAATATGGGGGCACCAGGGATACATTACAACGACAGCCCTAACATAACTAGCGGCCAGAGCTATCGTTGTGGTGTTTTCAGGATAGCCCCATATTCAGCGGCAAGAATCGTGGATGAAATATGTAAAGCAACAATCACTGAGTCTGTTATTAGTGTCACGGCGCCGTGCCCCTAGCCCACGTTCTACTCTGATCAATTCACAGCTTTGTCGACAAAAATACAGGTTTCTTTGTGGCAGACGGACTGGTAAAGACATGCCGTCTGGGTCGTGTTGCTCTCACGGCAGTAGTCTCGAATTTGGATATTCACATCTTAGTGCTAGAGATTTATGCTCCGGTCTCCCGCGTGTTGATGTGTGCCTTTTTGTTGGGTCTGCTACGTGTAGGTTGAACGGCAACATTGACGAGCTGATGTGGTCGCAATAAGACTTCGAACGAGTGGCTATCGACGTTGACACGCAATCTCATCGATGGTCAGTGGCTTCATCAAGATTAAGGTAATCTCTGCAAAGCCCTCGAGTACAGTACACCTGTGCCTGCCCTCCCTGTCGGACAATCCAAGGCTTTTGTGCAAGTGAATGTACAGCAGAACATTTGAAAGTAAGCCAAGTCTCACTTCCCTTCAAAGTCTCCAGGCATGCCGCATGATAATCAAGTTTGACACAGAATGTCCAAGAATCCAATATTCGCCGTCCCATCACAACCCCGCTTCTTTCATGCTTCTCTCAATGCCTTTCTTGCGCTGTGCATCGACGACAAGCATGTCGCGCTCCTTGAGGAGTGTCTCCAGGGTGTCGACAACTTTGTAAAAGCTGCTGGCTGCTCCCTTTTCTTGGGTGAATTTCATGATGCTCAAATTTGCCTTTCGGCCATGTTCAAGAACGGAATACAGAAATGCGTGAAAGTGGACCGGTTTCAGTTTGAGGTCTGTCCTTAAGTTAGCTTGTGTTGCGGTAAGAAATGGACAGGGCGACTCACAGTTTGAAGCGTCAACACGTCCACGTACAACATCAGTGCCGCTTCGTCTCTCGGACACCACGTCTCTCAAGCCAAACTTCCGCCATTCCTTCAGGATTTTGATGAGCTCTTTCTTTGCCTTGGCTTTGCTGATGACAAGACAGATCACGCGTGTCGCGGGTTGGATGTGGAAGAACTTGGCAAACCAGTTCTGATTGACCTCAATTGGGCCGAAGGCAGCCGCAGCCGCAGCTGCATCAACGCTCGTCGCCGGAGGGTAGGTTGTTCGAGTAACCGACTTTGTCGCGACACTGGCGCCATGGATTGACTCCGTCCCCTCGGAGAGGTCTCGCACAATGCGATGGTCGCCTGTAGTTGCTAGATCGCCGTCGTTGGATCGCGGTGGTTTGGCAAACATCTTCTGGAACCATTTTCTCTTCTTCTCCATATGCAATTCAATGTCCTTTGGCAACGGTTCACTAACCTTCACCGTTGAAAGCGTTGAAGAGTTGCCAGACTCACTCGGTTGGACAACTTGAGATGCGTTCGAAAGAGCGTCTTGCGAAACCTCCTCTGAGGACTTGTTCGATTCCGGCGCATCCTGCGTGCCAGAACCGCGCTTTCCAAGCCAGGACCATTTTCGAGCACCGTTGGCTGAGAAGTTCTTCTTCTTTGGCGAGCTTGGATTCTCATCGATCGTGTCGAGCTCTCGTTTGGCATACAGACGTGGATCATACCCGTCACGCTCATATGCCTCTAGTGGACCGCCTCTCAGCGAATTGATCGGAGCAACCTTGTTCTTCTTGACTCTCAATGGTTCCGCACAAGGAAAAGGCGACGCCGGATCAGGGGTGACAAGACGTATGGTAGCATCCTGCTTGGAGCCAGGTGCCTTGAAGTTGACAGGGTCCGACGCCGCTCGGGAGATGTCGTCACGATTCCGTCTGAGATCCTCCATAGTGTCTGCAGGAGTCATGCGGGAATTATATCTAGCGTTGTGAGTTGGGTCAGATGCTGCTCGCTTATCGCAGCCTCTCATTTTCTCCACCTCAGCGTCAATGCGTTTGTCGAGAGCAGCCAACATGTCGACGAGAACGGATGGATCAGCATCGCCCCAGGTTTCAATGATCTTCTGTCGGCGTTCGGTAAGTTCTTGCAGCACTGGAGTTGCAGGAAGTGGTCTGTTGCGGATGCTTTCCGGCACTTTATAATCATGTGCCGCCATTGAAGTTGCCGATGAATCCATAGGAGCAGCTGGGCTGGCTTCGCTGACAGTAGATACCGATGGTCGATTGAACGCCTCTTCACAGATCTTGCCGAGCTCCGCGCTGACTTTCCGGGTCTCGTCTCTGAAATAGTAGCTGGCAACACGCTGCTTCTTCATATCGATGTCCGAGCTGGACTTGCGTGGATGGGACACTGGAGCCGGAGTCGACAGACTAGGATTGCTCTGAGATTCGGATCTTCCATTCCTAGTGGTCGGACGATCAGACTGGCGACTCTCTGAGTGCAAAGGTCGAGCTTGACGGTCGGCAGGGCCAGAAGAGTTCTGCCGACGATGTTGGAAGCTGACTTGGCGCTTGTAGCTGACCGACTTTCTGATGCCTGGTACGCGTCTCGTGCTCGAGGACAAAGAGCTCTTCGAGGTTGCCGTAGAATATGAGGCACGCTTCTTTTGAATGAGTTTCTCGAGTTCTTCGGACGTAAAAGTGGGCAGTGCAGGGACTTCAGGTCGCAATCTGTCCACCGCTCTGTATCTAACGCTACCCGCGGAGCTCACAGATCGGCCTCCAGGGGTGGTTGGACGATGGCGGAAGACGACCGTAGGAGGCTCCGGGGCATCTCGGTCGATACGAGTCCTGGAGGCGCGATATGGATCGTAACTGCTTTGTGTGGCTTTGCTTGCTGCGGTGGCAGAGTTCTTGTAATAGCCGTCCCTCTTGTTATTGTCATCGCTGACAATGGAGAACTGGGAAGCTCGGCGATTGTGGCCACGCTTGGGCTTTGGTGGTGGTTTGCTGACATGGTGATAGTCACTTGCGGAGTGGTGAAGCGGATCGCCCGGATAGTTCTCAAGCTGGTCATCTCGGAATTTGATCAAGGCCCAGTAGAAGAGCTTCTCGTGATTCGGTTCCTCGCTCATCAGTCTTCGGACCAACTCTTCCGGCTTCTCCCCATGCCACAGTGTTGAAAGATTCCTCAGTATGTCACTGTCGATCTCCGAACGCTTCGTGACGCGCCTGGCACGGGCCTCGACGCTCAAGGGGGGAGCAGCACCAATGAGCGGCGCCGGGGCGGCTAGGCTGGCATGGTACTTCTCGTACTTCGTGAGGAGTGGATGCGCCCAAATCTTCTCCATCGTAATTCTTCTTTCGGGTCGCTTCTGGAGAATACGCTGAATAAGATCCTGGGCTTCCAGGCTCAGATTCTGTGGTAGGTGGTAAGCTCCTTGCTTGACCAGTCGTAGAGTATTGGGCAGAGTGCCACCGTCGAAGGGCAAGAACCCGTTGAGCATAGCAAACAAGATGATCCCTGTGCTCCAAATATCGGCCAAGTCTCCACGGTATTGATTACCCTGGATGATCTCAGGAGCAGCGTAGTGGGGACTGCCACATGAGGTGTTCAACCACGTACCATCAGGCTGTAGGGCGGCCATCCCAAAGTCGGCTAGCTTGATGTTGCGCTTGTCGTCCAAGAGGATGTTTTCGGGCTTGAGGTCTCGATGGCAAATGTTGAAGCGGTGACAATATGACAAGCCAGCAATGATTTGGCGAAACAGTCTAACGGCCTCTTCCTCCGGAAGAGCCCCATTACTGGAGACATAGTCGAACAACTCGCCACCAGGAACATACTCGAGGACGAGGTATAGCTCGCCGCGGTTCTCCCAGATGTCGTATAGGTTGATGATGTTTGGATGTTCGATGAGCTTCATGATGACCACCTCACGCTCAATACCGAAAGGCATTGTGCGAGGACCAGTTGCAATCATCGAGGCCGTATCTTCATGATCCATCCGGGCCATACTTGCACTCTGAACCAACGCGGCCGACTTCTTCGAGACAATTTTGACTGCCGCGATCTGGTTGGTGTCCCGATGTTTCGCCAAACGAACTCGGCCCGTGGCTCCTTTGCCCAGAGTTTTACCCAATTGCCATGGCCCAACATGAGTCTTTCTCTTAGCCTTGGTTCCGGAGGCTGTGGATGTGGTAGAAATTTGAGAGTCTCTCTTGCTTTCTGTGGCGAGTTCGTCGGCAACAGTGGACAGTCGCTTGTTGTCAACTGGCTTGCCGGCAGCTTTTTCACGAACTGAGAGGTTTCCTTCGGGTTTGAGGGACTCGTGGTGTGGTAGACGCGGTGATGAGCTTGTAGGGTTCCGAGCGCGTCGATGGGGCGAGGTAGGCGCGGCTGGTGCTCTGGGTTGGATCTCACCCAAGACATTCCTCTTGGTGTGCACAGTAGATGAGCCCATCGGACGGTCAGTGTTCTTCTGCGCCGACGACATGTTGATCACTGTCCCGTGGAGTATTACGGCGCCGCCATCAACTGTGTCTCGCGAGCAGGGTCAGTTAAAAGGTAAAGTTGCCGATGAGGATGCACCTACATATCCAAAATGGATGAGAAGCACCTGTGACGTGGACAAGGACAGTCGCGGGAAAAGACAGAAGATGTCGTGGTTGACGAGCTGGTACTTGCTGGTACTTGGTCAAGTTGTTTGTTGACTGTCAGAGAGGCTGAAGAAAATGTCGCGTTGTTGCAACAGCGAGGTCAGGCAGCAACCTGACCACAACACCACAGCGTAGAGTCGTCACCCGATCTTCACTTCTCGTCGAATCTCGCAACACAATTTTCTTCAACTGCTGGTTACCAGAATGCGCGATATGTTTGTTTTGGCCAGCGCCCTATGATTGATATTACCAGGGTTGACATATGATTGGATCAAGCTGAGGAATGCAGACGCACTGGGCACATTGGCGCATTGGGATGTTCGAGGTAAGTCCAAAAGAGACCCAAGAGCCAAAAGGAGGAGAGCGAGCATCCAAAAAGAACGACTTAAACAGCCCAAAGGAATCTTGACCACCTCGTCTCTACTCGTAGAGGACGGTTCGGCGAGCTCAAGACGTTGCGGCAAGAGAAGGGCCGGTCGCCACAACGCAGCTGGATCCTCATTCCATCCATCGCAGCTGCCGATGTCGCTCTGCTCATTGCTTAGATTCGACACAGCGATCGACATTCTTTTCATCCATGGCATCAAGAACGACCCAAGCCCGCAACAAGAGAAGGCATGCAATAATGTGAATGGAAGTCACTGCGCATGTGATGATCTCGTCTCTGCCTACCTCAATCAAACCTGACTTCTCCCACTCGAACAGTCCGCGGATGCGCCTAAACACCAGACGCGGTGGCAGCATTTGACTCCGAGTTGTGATGCTTTGGAGATCTTGCAGAGATGGCTATTGAGAGATGGCTATCTTGTGGACACGTTGAAAGCTCACTAGAGCAATCTATTTGCGCATCGGAACGGAACTGTTTGCTCGGCCGATAAGAGCTCCCCTCCCGCAGGTGGCACGCCGCTAACGTCACCTCGGTTTCAGTTTGCGTGCGTGGACAGCTCATGACAGCTTTGGATGCTGTTGCGAGGTTAAGCTGACCTTGGCCTAGTCAGGCCCCTCAGCCAGTCATCGAACCGAGAAAGCTCCCCCGCGGGCTGCATCATGCGTGTCCGCGTCCATCTCACACCATCACCGAGCAACCTTACGCATGTTCTCCATCTAGCGACGGATCCTGCATGTCATAGACTTTGGGGAACCCGAAGATACGAATGTACCTCCTTTTCGCTTCTGCCTGTTGACTACTTCAACCTCAGATTCCTCTCCCTCTTCTCATATACTCCCGATCACTCCAGTCGTTGTTCTCGTCACTTCCTCCGAGCAAGCTATCATGAGAGTCCTCTCCGTCCTCTCGGCGGCAGCTGTTGCCACTGCCTGGGTAATCCCAGATCAAGCCACTCTCGAGTCGTTGGCTGTTCTCGACCAAGAGACGGAACAACCTGCAGAGCACCCATTCTGGGACAAGGCACATAAGGCCGAGACCTTCTGGGAGGATCTTGAAGAGGAGTTTACACAAGCTGCAGACTGTGCCAAACACAGATTCGCAGAGGTTGCTGATTCGCTCTATGATTCAGCAGTCAGATATGGCGAGGACTTCAAGGACGCCTTTGCGGGCGAGGCATGGCTAGACACAGCAGACTATGAAACCGATCTATTTGAAGAGCCTCCCCATCGTGGCCCTCCTCACCATGGCCCGCCAGGAAAAGGTCCCGGAAAAGGCCCTGGCAAGGGTCCTCGTCGCCCACACCATCCCCACCACTCTCCCAACCAGACCATCTGGGAGTTGATCTCTAAGAGCAAATATACCACAAGGCTTGCTGCGGCTATTGGTGACTTCCCGGACCTTGTCGAGACGCTCAATGGCACCAAGGCGAACTACACCCTCTTCGCGCCCACGGACCGCGCATTCGAGAAGATCCCGGAGCACGCTCCAAAGCCACCCAAGGAGTTCTTGGAGAAAATCTTGACATACCACTTCTCACCTGAGTTTTACCCTGCTCGCCGTATCCTTCTCAGCAGAACAATCCCAACTGCCCTCGAGGCCAAGTTCATCGGCAAAGTCCCGCAACGTCTCTCGACTCAAGTCGGGTTGAGAGGACTGACGGTCAACTTCTATTCTCGCATCGTGGCGATCAACATCTTTGCCACGAATGGTGTCATTCACGGCATTGACAGTATCCTCCTCCCTCCACCGAAAGTGGTTGACATCATATCTGCCCTCCCTGGCGAGTTCAGCACGCTTGGCCTTGCGTTGGAGAAGACTGGCTTGTACCCTGCATTCAACGATACCTCAAGCCACAGTGGAGGCACTCTGTTTGCACCGTCCAACTTTGCCTTCAAGCGTCTCGGCCCCCGGATCAATGCCTTCCTTTTCAGCAGATTCGGCCTCAAGTACCTCAAAGCCCTGATCTTGTACCATGCTGGCGACAACATTACACTATACTCAGACGCCATCTACAAAGCCGACTCTGAGGCTGATTCCGCCCCGCCCCACAAGGTGCCCAAAGGATTCATCCACGTTGACTTGCCAACCGGCCTTGAGGGGAAGAGCCTGAGCATCGACATTGCTCGCTACGGCCGCCTGATCACCATCAAGATCAACGGCTTCACCCGTGTTGCCGTTGCGGATGGTATTGCTGCTGACGGCGTTTTGCACGTCGTCCCTAACGTCTTGATTCCACCAAAGACGCCTGGCGGTCCGGGTGTCGCTGACGATGACATGGATCTCGAGGACTTCAAGGCCAGGTTGGCGCCGTTTGTGGAGGCCGATGAAGACGATCTGGTTGTGGAAAACTTCGCGCTATAATGACTGCTGCACGAGGGAGTCCCCTATAAGCGTATGTAGCAATTGCACAGCCTACGAATGACGATGTGGACGGCGGAGTGGTTTGAGAGACCGACGCTCACCGTAACCTACTGAGTAGCATGAATACAATATGGAGTTTTGGATCACCAAGTTCGCCCGGGAAAGTCTTTTGGTTTATCAAGACATTACATCTTGCCTATGAATCCACTGTACACAAGGTTTCCGCCAATGCTATCTTGACCCAGGCTATGTACGTCGTTCAGGCATACGTCCCGAACAGCAACCTTTCGGATGCAGGAATTAGGAGATAATGCCTTGATTCATCAGCCGAGCCAGCTACGCCATGCGTATCTCGGTCTATTTTCCTTCCACATGCCCAGCTCGAATTTGGAACTAATTATCCGATCCCAGAGCAGCACACAAAGCGGGCATTCGCCTCATAACTCTTCCCTCGACACCGCATCCACACCCATCCACCCACAAATGCCCTCTCTCTCTCACACCCAGCACGGGATCACGCTCTCCACCGCCCCTCGATAGCCTTTCTCCTGACCAACGGCCTCAGCGCCATGACTCCAGCGCCCAAGGCCAACACAGTGAGGACCAACTGTCCCTTGTTGAATCCCTTGCCTAGCACGTCAAATGCCATGGACGGCGTTATCCTCGTTCCGAATACATCGTGCCCGTACGCGAACACCACGCTCGTGGACTCCAAAAGACTGGGGCTCGAGAGCACGGATTCTAGGCCGAGCACCTCGCGCGCGTGGGTCATGTACCACTGCGGATTCAGGTCCAGCACAGGACTGTATCGGAGTAGGCCCTCCTCTCGCTCCGTGGCGTTTGCGTCGCGGTCGACGGGGCGGCGAGGGTCGAGGAGCTCGCGCGGGATACCGACTATGGCGTTCGAATTGGGGAGTGTGGCGAGGAGTTGGCGGGACGTTATACCTTGTGCGGTTTGGGAGACCGCGAGATGGGAGATCGGTTCGGCGACGGTGAAGGATTGGGAGATTACATGCGGACGCGCTGCGGCGGCGTCGGGCGCGAAAGCTGAGTAATTGGTCGGGAGACTGGAAAGGAGGCCGCGGTCATTGGGAGCGGAGGATTCATAGAGTTCGGAGATTACAAGCTGGTTTGATATGCCCGATGTCGTAGGGTCGAACGACGTGAAGGTGTAGGCGAGCCAGTTTTCCGAGAGAACAGCAGGGATGACGCTTCCGGAGAGGATTCCGTTGTGAGTTGCGGTGTGCAGGATTGAACCGGTGACGGCGTCAACGAGGTAGATTGTCATTGAGCCGGCGTCGGATGTTGCTAGTAGAAGCGCGATGTTAGGGTTGAGGTATTTGTAGAGCACAGATCGGTCTCCTAGAACGCGGCCGATGGAGGCGACAGGATCATGTGCGGCACGTGAAATGGCACTGGCGATCTTGAAGCCCGGTTGAGGCTGAAGGATCCATGTCTTTTCGACATTTTGACCGATAGTCCAGCCAATTGCTTTCCCCTCTGGGCTCAAGGTGACAATCACGTTTCCTTCTACTGCAGTGTTAGGCGCGAAGTCTGTTGCGGGATGAGGTACGCCGTCCGCTCCGACCTTGATGACGGCTGGTGAAGGGCTGCCAGGGATTTGAATGAGCTCCGCCACAGGAATAGAGCCTGACTGGTGTTCGATGAGAGCTCCAGTAGTCGAGTTGAGGACGATCAAAGAGCCGTCGGACAAATATATGGAAACTCTTCCACTGTCCACTCCGATGGATCTCATCTCATTGTCTCCAGACATCTGGGCGGAAAGGTCTGCTTGCCACCGAAGAAGGCCTGGAACTGTAGCATCAACCGCAATCACTTCTTTTCGACTGGTTCCTAGCACAATCAATTTGCTTCCCACAAGGCTTTGACGAGCTGCGGTATCGGCGTCAGGAGATGATTGCAGGATAGAGTCGGGGATGCTTCGCAGATACTCGGGCAAGCTGGCAAGATCGTGCAGATGCCGCTTGACGCGATGGACGTAGGCAGTCAACGGATTGATGGATGATTCGAGGTCGAGTTCTTCGGCTAACGCATCTGGAGCTCCATTCTCATCCCACGCAGCAAGTTTGGCGTAGGCCAACATTTCAGGCCTGCTCCATTGTAGCTCGCCATTTCGGACTAATGACCAGTCGCCACTGGAGGAGAACTCAGCAACTCGAACGGCGTAACTTGACTTGCCCCTGCTGACGATCTCAACTGTGGCGTGCGGTTTGGAGCTGCCAGGGGAAGTCTTGAAGTTGGATTTCGTCCACCGTGCTAGTTGTCCGTGGGACTCAGATGAGTAGAGGGAGACTCCCGTTTCCGTAGAGCGAGTGAAGAAGACTGTCTCTTCAATGTTTCCTGCAGCAAATATGCTTTCCTCTGCTGTGGCGGGTAACGAGTAGGCTTTCGTGACATCGGCTGATTTTGTGTTGATGTGATAAACTTCCGCCCACTGCCGCGTTTTGCCTTTGATATGAAGCAAGAAATGACTTGCCGCAGCTGCGTGACATGGGTGGAGAACGGTGATATCCTCGATATCCTCGCCCTTGCCATCCAATACAACTGTCGAAATCTTCGGGCTGTCGAGAAGGCTGAATTTGAACGACTTGAAGGACTTGTCGGTGGAGATCAAGAAGGGGAAACTAGAGCATGCGGCCGCTACATACTGGCCATTCGTGCCCAACGGCTCCGACTCGATGGGAGCACTCGTCTGGCTGACTTCTTTCCCCGTGGCTCTGTCAAGGGTGGTAATAGCCGCCTTGTTGCTTGTCAATAAGCCGTGTGATGTTGTGATGTAGTAAATGTGCTCCGCGGATACTGCAACTGAGGCGGGAGACCCATGCGGCGTGCTTGTGTCAACATGCTGCCATCTTGCTTCGCTTCCGTCACCCGCGATGCGAACGATGGTGGCATGAGCGGTAGAATCAATCGGCAAGGCCAATATCACATAGTCCTGCGTGATCCCGCCCGTGACAGGTTCTGAGCCGCTCACAGCCTGCAATCCTCCTATCCTTGTGCCTTCGGGGGCCGTGAAGTCCCAAACAAGTCTCCCATCCAAACCATCCCAGCAGGCGACAGTTCTGTCATATCCGCTCACCAGTTGGCCATCTCTTTCTGCCGTAACCAGATACGAAGTTGAAGCATCATTCACCGGCTCCCCGGCCAGCGGTTGGCGCCATAGTACTGATCCATCCTTCGGATTGATAGCGCCCAAAACGGCCTTGTCCGAGATAGTATAGAGAAGAGAGGCGTTCGTGTTCGAGTGTGGTCTGTGGAAGAAAGTCGTAGGTGACTGCGGGCTGCCCAGGAGAGCGTGGTGGAAATCTACGTGGAAGGCATCGTCGGCGAAGATAGCCTTGACTGGAAGCAGCAGCGACGTCAAGACCGAAACGACTCCATGCCACCTCATCCTGCTCGCCAGACTTATTGCAGGAGAGGGTGTTGCTCTCTCACATTCAGCTGTTTCGAGACGGTATCGAAGGCGCACGATTTACTCAGTCACGTGGCGCTCGAGAGTCCACATTATGTAATCCTCGCTTAACCTGCCGATGCAGCACGGGCACTTCGTTATCATTGCGACTTCATCTTGTCTGCCGTGAATTGGTCGAGACGCAAAAATCTGGTTACCTGCCGACTTGAATGACAGAAGAATCCTTCCAGAATATATCGGAAAGTCTCAGACCGGGCACATCCAGCCGAAACCATCAAGGCCCGTGCCGATGATTGATGCGTGTTCTGCACTTTGGCTGCCGACACCTACTCGGCATTTGCCTCTGGATTGATTTGCCCCATATCATGAAGCAAAGGCGCAGCTATTGTATGGGCATCTGCTGAGTTTGAATAGCAAGGTAAGCCCGTTTGCATGAATGTAGATTCGCCATATCAGTTCTCCAATGTATTCACTTTGCCCCTGCGCGTCGGTCTTTCCGAGGTCCCGGCTGTTCTTCTACGACTTGCACGTCGGCTCTCTCTCTCTCTCTCTCCTCCCAAATCGACTCCCGGACTTCTCGTCAATAGCAATCACTCAGCAACACCTACCCGCTCGGCATATTCTCCACCAAAATCGGCCAGCTCAACCCCAGCAACAATCCCGTCCAAAATATCGTCTACGGCACCGTGATCAACTGCCTCTACCTCCCTCGCGACCTGCTCATGCGGTCTCAAGCCCATCCAATCCGTCTTTTCCGTCTTTACGCTCTTGTCGTCATTTACGGGGTCTTTAACCTACTGGTCGAACTGGGCCGGCGGGCAAGGCTGGCTCCGCGATCGGCACACAAGGCTTTACCCCGACTCAAGAATTGTTCATCGACACGCAGATTGGAGCGCAGGCAGTGTTCCTTAACGGCCCCGGCTTCACGGCCACGGGTTAGATCATCGCTTGGGTGTTCATCCAGATCGGACTCAGAACCTGGAAACAGAGTTCAGGATTTACCTCGCAGAGTATGGCTATGAAGGGACGTTTGGGGAGAGTTTGATGCACGCGGTGACGACAGCGGCATTCAAGCCCGAGGTTAACGGGGCGTCGTGATTATGAGCCATACTGGTCTTAGCTGGACAGGACTTGACCTGACTTTGACGTTCATGTTGGACAAGGCTTCGGTTGGCTTTGGTACCGTACACAATATACCCCGTACGCCCGTGACGCCGTATCCGTCAACCGCCTCATCTACACTCCGTACCGTGCAATCGTGGCTTTACGCACGAAGTCACAAAGCCGCCGTGATTGGCGTGGGATATATATAAGCCGTCGTGCATCGGCTGGCGCGCTATGCATGCGAGTCACCTACATAGCTTGGTCTGCCGCCTCAAGTCGCCCGCCGACAACATTACGGCCGATGTTGTCTGTACGATGGTGATTGGGGTTCTCTTCCTCGTCCTCGTCCTGGCCCTGGTCCTATCCAAACAGGACACCGATGCCCGTAAGCTCGACATCCACGGCACGAATCCACGGTACAACCGTCCAGCCCGTGCTAGAGTTGCCGCGCCTAGCTAAGGGCAGCTCATCAGTCAACAAGCGGGATGCACGGACGGTGTGCATGCATACATGCATGCCATGTTATGTTTGATGCGCGCGCGTGAGCGGCTATGACTGTTAGTCAAGAGCGTCGCCGACTTCGCGACTTATCAGCCAGCATATTATGTTATACTGTTTCGATGGGCGCACTGTGTATGCACCGCGTACGGATTTCGAGCGTCAATGTTCCCTCCTGGGCATTTGTCCGTCTTACAGTGCAGGACTGCTGTCCTGTCTGTCGGTTCGCTAGTGCACTCACTTGGATTGACTAAGCTCGCGAGCTCGGGGTATTTCCGTCGTTCAGTGGAGTAATTATAGTATATTAGAGAACAGCAGTCCGTGCCGATCAGGAAGTTTCCCGACAGAACAAGAATCGCAATGCTGTATACGTGTCGAGCACACACAAGACTAGCGAGGGCTCGTGTTCAACGCATGCCGTCATGCGGCAGTTGTCTGGTTGCCGGATCTGGAATATGTGCGATGTATGTATGGTGGCCGGTGGAGATACGATGAGCATGAAGTACGGCCCCGGAGAGTCGCCGGACTAAGGCCATATCCAGCATTTAATCGTCGCTGTTCACTGCGAATTTTTGTTCTTTTGCGGTAAGGCTAAAATCCCCCTTTCCGTGACATCGCATGCCGAAGCGAAAAAGGTCAGATTCATCATCGTACGACCGACCGACTGGCGACGACGCCCACCGACAAACCCCCTCTCCCCCTTCTCGGACTCAGAATTCGATCAATTTTCGCAGACTCGCATCCTGTAGTCGCGAGTAGTACAGGTAATTCTCCGGCAACAACTTCGTGACGTCTTCGAAGCTGCCGAACTCCAGATTCGTGGCAACCAGGTAACTGAATCACGTGCTGAAGAACCTGTCCTGGTGTGGCACGGGGTCACCCTTTCGTTCCAGCTCGGGCCGCATGAACACGTCCTCGACGTAGGAGCCCGCCGAGTAGATCCAGAGCACATCGTACGTGTGATCGTCAAGAATGAGGGAGAAATCATCTGCCCCAGGCCGGATGACTTCCATTACGGCCGCCAACTCCATGTGATAACGTTTGCTCTCGCGGAAGACACCGGCCGGTTGATAGTGTTCTTCGAAGATGCAGCGGTCGAACATGCGCATAGCGACGCATAAAGCGAACTCGTAGTTCAGGGCGAGAGGCGAGGGAATCGCCATGCCCACCCTCACGGGTACGTAGAGTGTTAAAATCGGTGTCCCCTCGCGTTTGGCAGCCTCGTTGAGGTCGCACCAGTAATGGAGGGTCCGCGCTCGGAGGGAGACTCTACGGGCATGCGACCAGCGAAAGATCTGCGTCGCGCCGGAGGCCTTTGATGTAGCGTATTTGAACTTGAGATCTTCAACAGCCAACAGCTCCTTCATCTCGTCAAATATAGCTCTCAGTTTTGGGGTGACGTTGGTTGGTTTGGGAGACGGAATAGGCGGCGTTTCGGGGAACGCAAGTATCAGATCATTGTACAGGGGCGACGACGAATCCATTAGCTCTGGATTCCGCTGGCGTGCGCGCCATGACCCAGGATCGAAGTCGCCAATCTCCATCACAGGACGGGCGCGCAAGCCAGCAGCCAGGTTCACCACTGCTCCGAGCAGAATCTCTTTCTCCATACGGCCGATGGCCGACCACCCTCCCATCGTATCGATAATCTTCTTGGAAGCCGTCAGGTGAACAACAGCAGCGCTGATATTGCCACTGAGCATTTCAGCGGCTGAAAGCCAGCAGCAAGCTTTGTAGATCCTCTTCAATTTTATAGTATCTCCGGTCCTGCGTTGCTCTTCGATTGATTCTTGAAGGGATCTCAACGCGTGAAACTTGTGCTTTTCGCCGGCGACCAGTGCTGCTCGTATGGCTGGCATCGGATTCTTTGCCAGCTCCCACTACTATAGTATGCATGGGAAATGATCGCATGACTTGACGCCTTTTCTGAGATAAAAGGCGGCATCTTTTTCAGAGATTCGGCGGTGAGGGCACCATGATTGTGGCGCAGTGCTATCTCAGAGGGCCAAGTGTTTTGCATCGATTGCGCTCGAGCTTGTTGGAGTAACAAATGCTCCAGTGCGCTGACAGGTATCACCGTCGAATTGAATGGATCCGTGTTACCCTTGTACAATGGGATAGAACTGCTCGTGGAAACCACTTGCAGTTCGTCCTCGGCCCTTCTGACTTCCTTTCTCTTACGTCCCACATTTGCTTCCCTGTCTGTGACTTTGCCGGGGCGCTGAGTCACCACGCGATATCTGTGAAAAGGTTGGTCCCTTTGGTTGTATTTCTGCCAGGGCCTTGCACTCTCTGGCGACGATACTCGCACAGGAAGCGTATCGTTATAGGGCGTTGTCGAAGGGGACGTCTTGCCTTCACCAGACGGAGGATCTGAAAGCACGGTCGTTTCCAGTGAGCTTTCATCTTTGTCCTCCGCTTTATCCGCAACTTGCTTCCTGTGCTTCGGGTGCGAAACTGTTGCTGCGTGGGAGCGAGCCTCGGCCCTAGTAAGTTCTTGTTCTCGCTTGCTCGCAGGGAAAGGATGGGAATCCACAAAGCGAACCGCGGTTGGCTTCTTAGCCGCCATGTCGTTCTACCCTCGCCCAACTGATCGCGGTTGGTCGCATGCCGAGAAAGAGGGTTGACGGTGTGAGTGTTAGCAAGCGAGCCAGTGCGCAATGAGGTATGGCAGGACCCTAAGTGCGGACGCCCCAAGTCCTGGCTTCGTCGATAAGCCAAGCGACGGTGGGAGCTTAATAAAGAAGAAGGATCGACTGCCCGATTTCGCCCACGCCGCTGTGAGGCAAACTGAGTAGAGCTTACGAGCAATCTCGACCGAAGCATCGAATGGCCTTCATACGAGAGATGGGGTTACCCCGGAATGGGTGCTTTCTGTAATATCGTATGGTGCCAGAGGCAGGCACCAGGATGACAGTCCATGTGGATGCATAGGCCGCAGGTCACCTAGATTGAATGCCGAGGTGCATGTTAACGATACGCTGGCTGCATCAGCAAAGTGGTCGCTCGTTCCGGAAGGTCAGTGATTGGTGTAAGGAAACCGAAGCAGCCTCGAAGATGGTGTGGTATTCCGGATTCTGACAAGGGCCAGTCAAGTATATCTCGGCGCTTCCAGATGTCTGTAAGGGGTATGTCTCCGTTTGTTAGTCTCCTCTGGAGACAGTTCTTTGGTCGCCAGGAGCCCGCCATTTGCATCAGAAGAGAGATATCTGACGAGCGTGCTGTGTCTGTGCGAGATGCATCGATCGGCCCAAGGCATTGCCCAGATTCAGGTTAGGGCCCGGCTGGGCCTGTATTCCGCCTCTCTGCCCCCTGGAAGCCCGTCGGGGAGGCGCTCATGCCCGAAAGCTGGGATGCAATGATTTGCCCGCACTTGCAGCGCCATGTTGCTTCTGGTGTGGTTTGCCATCACTCTGCCCAGATTGACTTTGCTGAACACGAACACTTGGACTGTGTAGTTCTGGAAGGCAACGACACTCAAACCCTAGACGTCGCGATTCAGCGGCGCGGGGCTGGGCGCCGAAGAGGCAGCGGAAGACGTACTTCCGCATGGTTGAGAAGGTGATGGCAGCTTGGTGAAGGCGGACAGAGCTTGACACCCATGGTGGCGCTGAGGTCGGTATGACACTCTGGCGCGTGCAAGCACGGGATGACCGTGAGCAGCACTGGATGTATTCCTGTCGAACGAAGTGATGTCCTGCGGAAGGGCAAGGCAGCACAAATGATTTGGAAAAGTGACGATTTCGCCACGGTTGACGCAGCTCACTCTGACAGCGCGACGTTGGCGGTGTGATATGGCCCGCATCTACGAGTAGGTACCCAGGTACAAGTACTTTCTCTTCTTGCTCGAATGGACTCTGCAAGGGCAGGTCTTCTTGGGGTGTCGTTGGTTTATGTTGTGAGCCGGAAGATGAACCTTGCTTAGTCGTGGCTTACTGTATTCACACTGTGCAAGGCTGAAGAGTATCGACCCCGCCTGACTTTATGGTTCCTTTTGACCCGCAGAGATGTACTTGTGCCCAGTATAGGCCGGCAAGGTCACTCGAGGGGCGTAAATTTTCAGAATACAATACCCTCATCCTGCTGGGTGGCTACCGTCTGAAATCGAATGCCCATGATGTGACTGATCTTTAAACCCGTTCGTGGCTGATACCCAGGTAGCCTTCCATCATACTCCCAAGGCCGAGACTTGAGTTGCAGACTGAAAGGTCGACTGGTCGACACATCGACGCGGTACGAGTACTCATACGCGCTACAAAAGGCCCTGCGTGTGCGGAGTCAGTCCTTCAAGTCTTCCCGCGTCGAGTGTCAAGGTGCGGAGAGCCGCTCACTTCCCAAAGAAAGTTCTCGAAACAACGATGGATCCCGGTTTGGCTCGCACCACGTCATGGGCCCGGCTGGCCGTTGCGCTCCTCTCCCACTGCTCACGGCTTCAGACCACTTTCACTGTAGTTCCTGATTCAAATTCGGACCTTGCTTCCATTGAGATTTTGCTCGAGCGTTCCAGTGCTTGCACCGTCACGAGCCAAAATCCCGCAGCCGGGTTTCGTTTCCACGCAGCCTAGTCACCCACGGCTCACTCTATTTCTTCTTGTCGACCAGTCCTACTACTTCTTCCCTCAAACAAAAGTACCTCAAACCTCACACCCAACACGAAATTCGCAACCAATCATAACTACACCCCACGATGGTAGCAGAAACCAAACTCTACGACGCCCTCTCCGTCTCCCCTTCGGCGTCACAAGATGATATTAAAAAGGCCTATCGAAAGGCCGCCTTGAAATGGCATCCGGATAAAAACAAAGACAGCCCAAACGCTGCCGAGAAGTTTAAAGAAGTGTCCCAGGCATATGAGATTCTGTCAGATCCTGAGAAGAGAAAAGTGTACGATCAATATGGCTTAGAATTCCTGCTGAGAGGTGGTCAAGCTCCACCGCCAGGCGCTGAAATGCCCGACGGCATGCCTGGTGGTGGATTCGGTGGTATGCCAGGTGGTTTCAGCTTTGGAGGAATGCCTGGTGGTGGTACTCGGACGTTCCACT
This sequence comes from Phialophora tarda, assembly GCA_016109495.1. Lineage (NCBI taxonomy): Eukaryota > Fungi > Ascomycota > Eurotiomycetes > Chaetothyriales > Herpotrichiellaceae > Phialophora > Phialophora tarda. Next base: position 190,358 of record JADWPL010000037.1, on the reverse strand, counting down.
ACTCTACAGGCGGTGGTGGAGGAGGCTTCAACTTCTCGGACCCCAACGACATTTTCGCCCAATTCGCCCGCAGCTCTGGTGGATCAGGCGGTGATGACGATCCTATCTTCAATCTCTTCGGGGGTGGCTTTGGACCAAGTGGGAGAAGCGCTGGAAGCCGACGGGGCACAGGCAATTTCTCAACGAAACAGCCAAGGCCGCAGACGCCAGAAGTCACCGTCATCGAGCGACCATTGCCGGTCACCCTGGAAGAACTGTCCACAGGTGCACATAAGAAGCTGAAGATCAAGAGAAAGACATTCAACGCCCAGGGCCAGCGCATAAGCGAAGACAAGCTCCTGGAGATGGACATAAAACCTGGCCTGAAAGCCGGTTCGAAGATCAAGTTCGCGGGAGTCGGAGATCAGGAAGAAGGCGGCACTCAAGACATGCACTTCATCGTCACAGAAAAGCCGCACCCGACTCTCACCCGCGAAGGCGACAATCTGATAACGACGATCGAGTTGGACCTGAAAGAGGCACTCACTGGTTGGAAGCGGACCGTCACGACCATTGATGGCAAGCAACTGAATGTCTCAGGTGCAGGACCGACGCAACCTGGTCATGAAGAACGTTTCCCAAGTCTAGGCATGCCGATCAGCAAGAAGCCCGGCGAAAGAGGCGACTTTATTGTCAGAGTCAAAGTCAACTTCCCTCGGTCACTGACTGCTGCGCAGAAGACAAAGATCAAGGAGGCATTGCCATAAGAAGACAGATGCTAGGAGTGTACGAGTATGATGTGGCAGAGCTGCATTTACCAGCCCCAGCACGGGGCGAGCCGAGATCGAGGAGCCTAGGCAGGACCGCCCGACATCAGAAAGCTCCAAGAACTCGCCGAATGACATCTCAAAAGTTGAGGAGCGGGAGGATGAGGAGAGACATGCCGGTTGGCGCTTCCCTGCAGAAAGACAATTACCCATGTCTAAGAAATGTACTCATCCGCTGGTGATGAGAGACGTACGCGAGAGAACATGATACCCACTAACGAGATAGGCATTGTCATCGAGATGCCCTAGACACTGGCGCTTCCAGAGCCAGCTCTTATGAACCTTCAGACCGAGAGTCCAGCACAACGACGTCCCCATGGAGGATGCTCGATGATGAATGGAAAACAAATCAACTTCACGAAATGCACGGCATTAGGTAGCGGCGGCGTCCAATCGGGAGTAGGGAATATTTTGAATTTTGCGGACTCAGGCGACGAACTGAAGACGATGGCATCACAGATGGCCTTTACTACAGGGCGTTGAGGAGTGGCTACGGTCCTGACGATTTTCATGACGATTCGCATGAACCCTGGTTTTTGGGCCTCTACAAAGACTTCACAATACTACCAAATTCCACGTCGCACTGACGTTCCTGTTTCTTCAACTTTCCCGATTCGTGCCTTTATTCTGATGTGTATGCAAGTAATTGTGTTAAGTGTCGATACTATACTCTGTAAACTTGAGCTCATTTCGTTCGTCATCCTCAGTTCGCTTAATACCTGTTGCTCAATCACGCTGAACACACCACCGGCGGCACTCACAACTTCTCCACCGGGGCACCCACGTCCACCTCGGCAATCTGATCCACGCCTTCATACTTGGGCACATCAAGCCCGTACTTGGCCGCGACGTCCTGGCTCAAGAACCTGCCGCCAATGAAATGTCTCTTCCCTTTGAAGAACTTGACGCTCGGTTTCGCCGCTGTGAGCGAGATCAGGTACTCGGGCATGAAATCGTGGCCGACGAACTCCTCGCTCGGCGGGCCGGACTCGACGTCCCACGACGAGGGGGTGTCGACCGCCAGCACGGGGACCTTGGAGGAGATGATCGACGAGAGGACCTTATCGAAGGGCGCCCGCACTGGGGGTTTGAAGCTGAATCCGAAGAGCGCATCGACCACGAGGTCCGCGCGGGCCAGCTCGGCCGTGAAGTCCTCGGGCGTGGACAGGAACGGGATGTGCAGATGGTGGAGCTGCTTCTGGAGGCCCGTGAAGATGGCAGCGTTGGTGGGCTTGGGGTAGTAGATCTTCGGGCTGTAGCCGTAGTGGTGCAGGTGGCGGGCGCAGACGAGGCCGTCGCCTCCTAATATACGACATTTCTTTTAGGGGACGGAGGACAAAGCACATAGGACACACGCACGTGGGGATAAGGGAGGGTGAGGTGTGCGTACCGTTGTTCCCAGGACCACATGCTATGAGGATGTTTTTACCATCCGAGGGCGTGTGGACTTTATATACTGAGCTCGTGAGCATGGTGGGGTTAGCTTTGCTCCTTGAGACGTGATGGTCCGTGGAACTGTGCACTGCGGCGCGGTGCGGCGTGGTGGTGCTCACCGGCTTGGGAGACGCTCAATCCAGCCAATTCCATGAGTTGGTCGATGCTGAATCCGCCGTCCTTGCTCATGAGCTCCTTGTCAAGCTCTGCGGCCTTTTGCGGCCCGAGTGTCTGGTGAGTGGAGGATGTGAGCATTGAGAGTCTTCCAACGGTGGTCGGTCCGCATAGCGAGGTTCTGTTTTCACTGGGAGGGCATATCACTGAGCAGACTAACCTTCAGTGTTGTCATCTTGGAGAATCTTCTGCCCGTCAGAACGGGAAGAGGTGGAAGTGCAAGTGCCTGCCGCGGGATGAAGTTGCGGAGCGTGTGTAGCATAACCCGGCTTGTGAACTTTTTCGGTTAATTAGAAATACGATTCTTTGACGTTGACCGTCACTTGACAGGAGAAAGTGGTCTGAGGTCAAGATCAGTCGAACCCGCACTGACTGCTGGAGCGAAGCATATCGTCATAGTTAGAACGAAGTATTCGGAGTTGTGGCCGTTCCGCCAATCAGAAGCATTACTGGCTCCACACAAGGCTGAGCGAAGTAGGACGAGTTACTCCGCAAGGCTGAATTTCTATCTAGGTAGCTTTCTTTTCCCCAATTGAATCGAACTTCCACCTCCGAAAAGGCCATAACCGTCCCTCCAAGTCGCTGCGGTCCTGCCTATCTAAAACTTCCGAGACTACCCACTCTTCAACACTCTACGCTCTTCGCACCTCCTGCACCGCAGTCAAGATGGTCCTCCGCATCCGCCTCGCCCGCTTCGGCACGAAAAGAAAACCCCTCTACAACATCATCCTCGCGCAAGCAAAATCCGGTCGCGACAAGAAACCCATGGAAGTCCTGGGGACTTATAACCCGATCCCACAGACACCTCTGGCGAACCCGGACACGCCCGAGCTGCTTGAGGATGGAACCAAATTTGTGCCCAAGAAACAAAAGGACGTGCAGTTAGATCTGGCGCGGACGCGATATTGGCTCGGTGTCGGAGCGCAGCCTACAGAACCGGTGGAGAAGCTGTTACGGTTGGTAAGTCGAGGTTTTTGTTTCCTTTCGTTACCGTCACATTCAGCGCGAAGAGCAACGATATCCAGCGGAGAGCGAAAAAGGGAGGTATAGCCCGTGAGAGGCGCCGCGTGCGCTTCCTCTGTGTGTGTGTCGTGCATACGCAAATCGACGCAACTCATCCGACATCATGTTGTTGTTGTGATCATTACACCTACTAATCACGGCGCTCTCTCGCAGATCGGCCTGATCGAAGAGAAACCCTCGACCGTGAAGCGATTTCCCACAATACCATATAAAGCGCAGGCACAAGCACAAGCACAAACCGAACCAGCAAAACAGCCGCAGGGCGCGTAAATGGAGAGGAAACAGAAGGGCGCACTCGCGCCGTGTATTTAATTACATCCTCCGACGTCGAGCATTCCACAGGCATAGCGAGCGGCGTTTAAGGTCGGATTTGGTGTCGAGATAGATGTATACCAAGGTCAGCGCCGCGCAGGAGGCTGTGAGAGATGGGATAGGGCATTGAGATAATCGAAGGATATCCAGAAAACGGACTTGTACAGCGCCATCAGGAGCGGCAGCGCAACACCGCTCTCGGTTGTCCCTCATCACAATTGTCCTCCACATGTCCTCGGGGAGGCAACCTCGCTGGGTACATGCATACTTACCTGCTTACCTGCCTCTCTGTCTGTCGTACTTGTTCGCATAGCGTGGACAAGCCAAGGGGTGGGAACGAGCTGAAACGAACGCAGGCTCAAGGAGGACACGCTGCAAAACGGGCGCTGCAGATGATACATTTTCCTTGGACACATTTCGCTTATAGTGGCTGGATTTAGCTCTTTACGAACGTGACCACGTCGCAAGAGATGGTTGGGGTCTGCAACATACGAGGTCGTCCAGAGACATTGTGACTAGCACCTCCATAGGGAAAGGGACACTGAATAACAAGAACTCAAACTCTGCTCAATACATCGGAAAATTGACGTCGCAGGAGCAGCCATCTGGAGTATCGTGTCCGGTAGAGGTTCCAAATCCAAGGTGTAGAGATCTTGCGCATGAATGCATCGTGTCATTCCAGGGGTCGTTCGTTGGCTTCGTCGTCTCTGTCTATCTGATCTCTATTTTTCGTTGCGCTTCTTATCAACAATCTGCTTAGCCGCTCTCTGCTCTCATTTCAGGACCCTGCTTCTTCTCACATCTTAACCATTCCACCTCTCAACTCACTTCAAAGCCTGCTCAATCTCCCCCGCAACTGTCCTAAAACGCGGCTCGTCGAGATATCTCCCTTGCCTCAACTTCCCCAGAGTGCTCGGAATATCGAAGATATCCTTCACCGCGCTCTTCATTTCACTGTCAGCCTTGAAGAAGACCAATATCGTACCCAACGCCACCAGTGAGCGGTAAGCAGGCTCTGTCGACTGGCTTGCTGGATTGCTTGACGATGCAGAGTGGTTGACGGCTGGGAAGGAGGAAAGCAATTTGGAAAGATCGGTGAGCAGCTCAAGGGCGTGGCTGGCGTTGCTCTCGGCATCGCCTGAGGAAGCAGTGATCAGGACAGCAATGTTGAGGTACAGTGTTGTCAAACCGATCGCAACCGAGACATCAGAGCATGCAAATTGACCGATGGGTTTCAGAGATTCGATAACGCGATCGAGATTTTCTTTCACGAGCTGACGACCGGATGATGAGCCGTAGAGCAAGTTGGAGAAGAAACGCATGGCAATCATGGCAAGTTTATTGTTGTCTCGCAGGAAACGCTCGTCGAAGATGCCGCTATCCAGGGTACCAACCACGGCGTTGAAACTATCAGCACCTGAGGGAAATTCCTTTGCCGCTGCTGCGATAAAGCGGAGTAAATCTAGACCGGCGAGTCGGTTGGCCGGCGGTTGCCATCCTGTGGCGACCTTTGTGAGAATGGACACGGCGGATGAGATGGTCGGAGAGGCAGGTAATGACGGCTTGCCAGAGAAGTTGTACTTTTCCAGCTGTTGGGCGACATCTGATAGGGCCTTAATCTCATCAGGGGAGAGCGCCAGTTCGCTGCCGGAGTACTCGGCATTCTTCTTGTTGATCTGGGTCATCGCTGCACCCGGCTTGCCAATGACTACAGACAGGTAATCCTTTTGAGGCAGAGTATGCTTGCTCGGCGTGGGTGGCGGAGGTTGGTATGAGGATGTGGGAGCGTCACCAGGTCGATATCGGTTCTCGGTGCCCCACGGATCAGCACCTGTAGGTACTTGTTGACCAAGGGTGGCACCTTGTGTATTCTTGATGACGAAGTTGGCAGTTTCTTCGAGGTACGATAAGGGCAATTCATGATCTTGCAGGAACTTCGTGGCTGCATCGTAGGGATTCTGGTTGACGTTGTACGGTAATTTCAGAGGGGGCTTACCGTCTTCGATGTCGATGTCAAAGACGTAATCATACTCCTTCCCGTTGTACGCAGTCTTGCCACTGGATGCAGCAGAATCAACGACCTGGCCAATCTTGATCCATTGTTGCTGTGATGTTGACCACTGGTACAGACACGCCGAGCCGTCATCTTCTTTGATGATCTGACTCTGGCCCTCTTTCGTGCCTACCTTGCGCGTCAGGAAGTCTGGACCGGGTAGATCGGTCATGTTGATCTGGCCCATCGTCTGCTGAGGTATGCTCGATGCTTGCAGGGACTCTTCGAACGCCGCCAGTGTCTCTGCATCGGCAAGACGTTCCGGGTCTCGTGTAAAGATACGTGCAAGCTTATCGCTTGTCCCCACGATTAGGTCCCCATTAGGAGAAGCTGATACTGACCACACTGAGATCGCCGGCAACGTAATCACTTGAACGCAATTCTGGCCCTCCCATATCCGGACTGTCCTGTCCTCTCCTGAGCTCACAAGCTGGCCGGAGGGAAGGACTGTCAGAGAATAGATAAAGGACTCATGGCCGAGCAAAGAAGCGACCAGGTCTCCTTTCAAGGTCCATAGACGGATGATCCCATCGTTTGTGGCTGCCGCGATCTCAGCACCATTGTAGTGTCCTTCAGGCAGCTTGGTGAGAGCACGGACAATGTCTTGACCATCCCAAGAGTGTCTCAACTTCCCGCGGACATCAAAAACTCTGATTAGCCGATCTGCACATCCTGTGATAGCCGTGTCCATGTCAAATGCCAACACCGACCAGACCGTCGCCGTATGTCCTTCCAAATCGACAGCGACCTCCCATCGGCCGATTTCCCAGATCTTTGCTGTGCTATCCCAGCTACCACTCACGAAGTAGTTGGCCGGAGCGCAGACATCTATCGAGCACACTTGATTGCTGTGTCCGACCATGAAAGCATCGGCATTCATATCAGTCGTGGTGGAGGGTTGTCGTGCTTCAATAAGCGCATCTTGTCCGGAAGAAAGGACGAGACCTTCTTCAAACTCTTTCGAGGGTGGGACATAGGCGAGGCATGTCTTGAATTGAGCGCCGTGTGAAGATTCGGTGTCATCGTAGATCGGAGGCGAGGTGGAAGTGCGCTTCCATATTCTTGTCGAGCCGTCGCGGGAGGCTGTTACCGCGAAGGAGGGATCAGGAAGCAATACAGCACGGACCTGCACCCTCGCGCACGTTAGCTCTTTAGGTCAACATATGTTTACAGTGACACGTACGTCGCTCTTGTGGCCGCGGAGCACGGCGCTCAACTTGAAATCAGACGTCCCGCCACTCATCTTGCGTGGTTGGTTGGTATCAGATGCATCTGCATACGAGGTCGCGACACAAAAAACCAATGTGTGGAGTCACCAAGCCGAATAAAATAATATGTGCAGGCAATCACGTTCACTCTGTTTTCACTTTCTTGTGACTTCCACGGCGTTCAACTCTGTGACAGCCTTGCGTATGACGTAACACTTCAGCCTTGCCCGCTCCAGTACACCTCAGCCTGAGTTGTGGACTCCTCCCATGCTCAAGTAATTATTACACCCACCTCGGGTGTGAGGACATACATATCGCACACACCAGTAGCACTTTATCTCGGGGTTCTTGCTGTGTACAACTCGAGTTGGCAGCCGCTGACTTAGGAGAGACCACTCTGAGACAACATAGATTGGCAAGAGCTTTCGGGCATTTCTACAGCTCTGCAAATTACTGACTGCAAACCACTCTCCTCTTCCTATGCCTGGAACTGTGATGAGCCGGGTTGAGGTGCTGTCTCCAAATCCAAGACGCAAGGGAGACAACGCCCATGACAACGTCCTTCCAGAAGCCATCTCCGGATGCTAGATGGCGAGCAGCGTCGAGATGCTGCAGTTCTCTGGAATTAGGATAATGCGATACAGGATCAAGGATAGCTGACTCGGTGTGGAGCTCAATGGAATTGTCGCAATAAGTGAGGACCGCCGAGAAGCAGGACAATTGATGCTTTTCAGTGCTACCGAATTATCTACAGTCCTCTCCCCTAACCCTCCGTCCGGACAATTTGATGAGCATTGCCAACGCTTTCGGCAGCACAGGCCTACAAGGGAACTGTGTCGCCCATAACAGGACCCATCATCCTTTCAATCAAGTCAGTATAGGTACGAGCTCCATAGGCCGTGGACGGACTTACATTGCTGGATATCGGTCACCCGGAAGCTCAGTCGCATCGGCGGCCGCCCTCAGCTCCTGGACCTCCTCTTCCGTCAACTTCAGACTTGCCGCCGCGGTGTTCTGTTCCAGATACTTGATGGTCCTCGTGCCGGGGATTGGGATGATATCCTCCCCTTGGGCCATCAGCCAGGCAATACTGGCCTGCGCGGGCGTCGCCCCATGGTTTTTGGCCACGGCCTCAAACTTGCGCACAAGGTCCATGATCTTGACAAAGTTCTCCGGCGAGTACTTGGGCGTCAGGCGCCGGAAGTCATCGGCCGGCAGGTCTTCCAGCGCCTTGATCTGGCCTGTCAAGAACCCCCGCCCGACAGGAGAGTACGCCACAACAGCGACGCCGAGCTCGCGACACGTGCGCAGAAGGTCGTTCTTTTCAATGTCCAGCACAAAGGGGTTGTACTCGACCTGCAGTGCCGAGACTTGGTGGACGGCACACGCGCGACGAAGCGTCGTTGGCGAGACCTCGGAGAGCCCGATGTATCGAATCTTGCCTTGACTGGATTTTGGTGTCTGTCAGCAAACGAACAACAAACGATCATCGATCCGTTCCCCGTGGGGCGTATGTGTGTGAGGGATTCTTACTTCTTCAACTCGGCTAGAGCTTGAATGGTTTTCTCGATGGGTGTGTCCCGGTTGACGCGGTGGCAATAGTACAAATCGATGGTGTCGATGGCCAACCTCTTCAGACTCCGCTCGCACGCCTCCCTGATGTACTCGGGGTCGGATCTCTCGGTTTGCTTGAAGCTTTCATCAAATTGCAATCCGAATTTCGTCGCCAGGAAGATATCTTTGCGCTTCTCTGGGTTCTGCTGGAACCATTTGCCGATGACGTCCTCGCTGTCGGAATACACGTCGGCCGTATCCCAGAATCGCTCCCCGAGGGCGTGGGCGCGATCAAGGACGGCAAGCTTCTCCGCTTCGGTGTCCTTTTGCCCGTACGCGCCCCCAATGCTCATCGCGCCGAACCCGACGGCAGTGACCTGGGGGCCGTTGCGGCCAAGTGTTCTCGTAGGCGTCGACATTCTGTTGCAAGTTGTTTGACAGTGGTAAGGAAAGGTGTGTCGTGCAAAGTAGTCAACTGGACGATGACAAAAAAGAAGAAGAGAGGTCAGGAGGTAAATGTGGAACAGATCTGGGAGAGCAGTCCTTCCTTCGGCTCTGGAGGATCCTTCTTCTTATAGCCCTTGCGCCAGGCCTATATGCCTCTCATTCCACTTGTCTTGCTCCGCTCACGGGCCAAGCTCTAAATTGCTCACTCCGATATCATACAGCGAGTACAGCAAACTGCAAAGCTTTGCCGTGCTGTTGCGAATGCGGGATTTTGATACTACATACAAGCCAAGAATACCTGATCTCCACGCTTATGCAGCCAACCGGGACAGCCCCCCCCGCAGTCCCTGTCGCGACCAACAAGATCGTTCATCATCCAGTGCTGGCCATTCAGAGCTGCAGCCCGTGGCAGCGCACCATGACGAGATTCAGCCTCTCAGCCATCTTCAGCCGTGCCCGTCCGGTGCCAAGGGTACTTCAGAAGGCCGTCGGGCTAACGATACTCCAAATCTCTCATTCTGTCCGTCTTCGTCCTCGTCTGCGGTGTCTGTCTGTCTGTCTGTCTGTCTGTCTGTCTGTCGCTTCTATGACCTCACGAACACGTTGGACCATTCTTGGGTCTTCCTCAACCCGCTGTTAACTGCCGTCATCTCCGCCCTATGGCCGATGTCCCTCGCCGCAGCAGCAGCGGCGGCGGCGAGCTACGACCAACCGGTCAATATGTCGCGTCGTTGGCTGACGACATAGCACCCGCGCCGCACGCGAAGAAGAGTCCAAGTGGACTCAAATCCAGATCCCGGCTAGGTTGCGGAACCTGTAAGTGAGTTCGTACTACGGGGACATCCCTCCATCCATCCATGTCCGTGACATGCCAACCGAGACGGACGCAGGAAGAAGCGCATCAAATGCGACCAGGCTTGGCCCGTGTGTCAGAAATGCAAGGCTGCAACACTGATATGTGACGGCTACGGCGTCTGGGGCGGGGGAGGCAAGCCCTATGGTCCGGATGGCTACCGCTCCAAGGACCCAAGGTCACCGCCGTTGCGTCCAGAAGCATCCCGAGCTTGTCGTGGCAGTTTGACGCACCCGTTTGGCACTTGCATGTCGGCCGAGCAGCACGAATCGTTCGAGATGCTCAGGCTCAAAATGGGCGTCAAGCTATCTGGCATCTTCGACTCCGAGTTCTGGGACAGACTTGTCCTGCAGGCGAGCGCCGACGAACCTGCCATCCTACATGCCGTTGCGGCAATCGGTTCCGCCTACCGAAGTGATCGGCTTGCGAAGGACGACCACAACCCCGACCACGACCGCGCGGTCTCGAAGCACGAAATGGACAGCGAAGGCACCCGTGCGCTGTTGGAGTATAATATGGCGATCCGGTGCCTTACCGCCCACCTGAGCCGCACGGACATCTGCTCCCTCCGCGTGGCGCTCATCACCTGCATGCTGTTCATCTGCTTCGAGTACCTCCGCCGAAACCTGCGCACGGGGGATACTCACTTGGTGAACGGCCTCCGGCTCCTCCGCGACATCCAAGCCCGACGGTGCCCTCCCGGAGGAGAAGACAGTGCATTGGTCGTCGGAAACCCGCCTGACTGTCTCGACGACTATCTCATCGAAGCGTTCGCGCGTCTAAACCTCCAGTGCGCTCTGTTCGGCCTGGGGTCGCCGTTTACGGAGATTCCTCACCGCAGGAAACGCCTGTTCTCCTTCGAGATCCCCTCCGCGTTCGAGACCGTAGGGCAGGCGAGACGCCAACTCGACAAACTCCTCGGCGGGACGTACCATTTATTGCTGCAATGCTGCCAGACCGAGGGGAACACGAGTCGCAGGGACGAGCCTGATCTTGACGCCTTCCATCGTGACCAAGTGGAGCTGAAGTCCGGACTCGCTCGCTGGCTGCACACGTACGGCACAACGCTGGCGCGATCGCAGCCGAACCTCACCATCACGCTAGCATACATGGTCCTCCGGATGTATCACACCATGGCCACCGTCATCGTATCGGTGTGCCATCCCCAGGCCCGCGAGTCCGACTTTGACCACCACACCGCAGCCTTCGTCTCCATCATCGAGCAGGCCATCGACCTGTCGGAAAGGGCAAAGCTGCACATATCAATGTCCCAGCGGGGATCCCGCTTCGCGAAGGAGAAGAAGACCTTCACAGTCGACATGGGATACATCCCCGTGCTGTACTACACCGCGCTGAAGTGCCGCGTGCCGCGCATCCGGCGACAAGCGGCGAAACTGATGGAGGCGTCTCCTCATCGCGAAGGTATCTGGGACGGCAAGTTCGCGGCCGCGATTGCGAGACGAGTCGTGGAGATCGAGGAGGGCGAGCACTTTGCGGGGTTCGACGTCGACGGGGAGTTTGATATCTTCGCGGTGCCATCGCCGGCCGACTGGTCGACCTTGCCGACCTTGCCCGAGGGGGCGAGGATATATCAGGTGAATGTCATTTTGCCAGAAGAGGGCTTGGCAAATACGGTACTGCAGTGTATCCGGCGTCGATGGGACGCTCAGGATCGCCGGTGGCATGTGGAAAGGAGGGACTACAGCGTCACTTCGGCATCCAGGCCTTGAGGCCGTGGAGGAGCGTTTCTCATTCCAAAAGTGCGCGGATTTGACGCAAGCTTCTTTCCCTTGCAGAGTGCCTGGCTAGAAGTACTGTTGTCCAATGGGTTGCCCGTAAATCTTTGAGGACGTTGTCTGCGTGATCCATCCAGCGGCGGCCTCCCGCTTCGGTCGCTGTTACTGCCTGATCAGGTGGCAACCCCCTTTGGCGCGACAGGTACGTTCCTCTCCAGAGTAGTCGCCTCGTCGGGCACCTTCCCTTCTGTCATCAGCTTCTCCTCCACTTTCTCGTTCCACTCCAGCATGCACAGAGACAATCCCTCTAGAGTGGTATGTCCTGGGTTATAACCGAGATCCTTTCTTGCTCGGGAATCATCGTAGACGACGTACAGAGTCGAGTAATTGAACATGGCGGGCTGAATCATTGTGAGATCAAAATTTGTGACCCGAGGCAGAAACCCGAGATAACGGCGCTGCAGGACTATATAGCCTTCCGAGAGGTAAGAGATCAAGACAAGTAGGACAGGCGGAACCGGGGTGAATTTGATGGGCGTTTTCGGGTGAGCCAGCGTGCCCAGCAAGCGGTACAGGTCAGTGTACCGAAACGGCGGGCCAGGGTCGCTGACACAGTAGGCGCGGCCGCCAATGTCCCGGCCCTCGAGCAGACGTGCTTCGTACAGCAGGTGAGCTAGAGAGACGTTCTGCGCAGAGACATATTGTAGAACGATTGGGAAGAGCCAGCTATCGCCTCAAGAGAGGGGAAACCGTCAGCAATCTGCCATGCACTGCACTGCACGCCCAAGTGCACAGGGAACGAAGGGACATTGACTCTCCTCACCTTTGAAGACCGCCTCGTCTCATATAGTCGTAGACAACAGAATTCCGATTCTCGGCTCCATGGCCGTAGATGGCGTGCCCAGGCCTGATAGCGCCGGTCCTGAACCCTCCGTTCTTGTCGTCCGCGTCCGTTACCAACTTCTCAGCCAATGCTTTAGAATAGGCATAACAGCCTGCAAAGTTGTCCAACTCATCCAGCGCCGGAGGTTCTGCGTTCTCCAATATCTGGACGAAGTGCTCAGGGTACCTCCGCCACGGCGGAAAGAGGAAATTAGCCGGCTTGATGCCTATGCTGCCCGACGAGGTGGCGATAAAGATGTCGCATCCCGCCGATCTGGCGGCCTCGAGCACGTTTCTTGTGCCTTCGACATTCACCTTCATGTACGGGCCGAGGAAATCTGCCTTGCGATAGCCGGCGTGAATGTAGGCAGCAGTGTGAAAGACGGTCAGTGGCAGGTGGGCGAACTCGGACGGCCAGGGAGAATTGAAGACCTTTTCGACAGCGGCACGATCTGTGATGTCGGCTTTGAAGTACGAGACATTATGTTTGACGGCCAACTCGCGGCAGGGAGGCTGGAGATCGACGATGCGAATGGCAGCGGGATCTTGGCCTCGCATAATCAGGTGCTCGACCATCCAGCCGCCGACAAGACCTTTGGCGGTCAGACGAGTTGGAGCGTGGATAGGAGAAATTCGAGGCCACCCACCTGATCCTCCGAACACGACGTATCTTCGATTCTGCTTTGGAGGCAGATATTTCTTGAAGTCGGGCCTGTTCTTGCGGCATTTCTCGTAGGCGTCTCGAACGACTTCGTCGGTCCAAGTTTCACCCGCCAGCTTTTCGGCCTCTTCCGGGGTGATGGACAGGACGCTGTTGATGTGGTAAAACCAGGCGCTCAAGGCAAGGCCGAAGATGAATGCGAGGAGAGCGAATTGGAGGTTCATTTTGCCCCTGCGGTCAAGACAGTGGAATGTGAGGTGCTGAAGTCAACAAACAAGACGACCGGTTTTGGCAAGCCTGCACGTTTATGTAGTTCTGTCGCTCTCGGTTCCCGCATGCTGTGTACTCACTCTTGCTTGTGAGGTTCCTCGTGATTGGGCAATGCCGTGGGCAAGACGAGGGACGCTGGCCGCCTGATGCGGGCGAGTTCACCGCGTCTGCCCTTTCCGGCTTGGTATACGAGGCTTCGTACCTGTTGACAGATCGCACATCCAACATGCGATGTACTATGTACATTACATTATACGTATGAGCCTCAAGGGCTTCGATCTCTGCGGGGCAGTTCAGACGTGGAGTACCGCACAGTGGCGGGTGTTGGCGAGACAAGACAGAAATACCGTGTTAGAGAAGACCAGAAGAAATTTACTCACTGAACTCGGCGAGTCTTGTAGGAAAGCGAAATAGATCGCTGACCTCATTCCGAGATGGAGGAGCATTGAGAATAAATAAGCCCAAAAAAAGACGTTCCCAAGTCAAAAAAGAAACTCCCCGACCGGGAATCGAACCCTGGTCTCCGGCGCTTGTTATCAGGCAAAGACGTCCCCACCATTCTCTCGCTCCTTGGCCGGAAGATGGTTTTCCGGATCACGCTCGCTGTGCCCATCGACATAAGTTCGGGACCATCATGCGTTCCTGTCTAGCAGCCGTTTGAAGGTCTTTCGATAGGCTACCGAAGGTGAAATGGGCAACACTACTGCGGAAACATCCAACCTCGCGTGGAACTGGTCAATCAGACTGCTGGTCCTGGCTCTGTTGGCTGGGTTGTACGCATGGGCTGATTCGGTCAAGGTACGAAACAGATGACTCCCTCTCGCTCTCGTAGACTGACAGCGGCCGGCCTGCATCGATAGTCCAGATGGTATATCTTCGATCATGTAGAGCTGCAGAAGCTGGTCGACGAAAGCCTGCTCCTGTATCCCAACTCGACAGCGGGCGTGGCTCACAACATCGTTTCGACCCTTCGCGAATTACACGGACCTGCACTCATCGGCGTGGATCCTTTCCCCGATGCTAATCCGAGCAAGCACGACATCTCGCCCATCTCGCCATACCCAGAGCAATGGATGTTCAACAACGCCGGGGGTGCGATGGGTTCCATGTACATCATCCATGCTAGCATCACCGAGTACTTGATCATCTTCGGCACGGCTCTCGGAACAGAGGGTCACTCTGGCCGGCACACGGCGGACGACTACTTCATGATCCTCGAAGGCGAGCAGTGGGCGTATCCAGCGCACTCACTGGCACTCGAGCGGTATCCCAAAGGAAGCATGCATCATCTTCGCAGAGGCCAGGTCAAGCAGTACAAGATGCATCGCGGGGCCTGGGCTTTAGAACTGGCTCAAGGCTGGATCCCTCCGATGCTCCCATTTGGGCTGGCAGACACGGTATTCTCGACGCTGGATTTCCCTACATTTGCCCGCACGGCGTGGTTGACGGGGCAGAAGATGGTCGGCTGTCTGCTCGCTGGCAAGATCTAGAATGCAAGTGGTGCAATTTTGGATGCCAGCTTTCAGGCTTGCCAGGAAGCAGAGTCCTCATACGACGATGGCGTCTTGGTCTCCTGCCTCTACAGGTACCTTTCCACTATCGCCTTTAGCTTTGGCCGGCCGGACCATGACCATCTGGGCGTACCATCCATCTTCTCTGCGAGGGTCCGTCGCCAGCCTCTTCTCCTCGAATTCTTGACCTTTGTCCCCGCCATTGTCCCATCTTTTCAGGTCGACCCAGATTTCTGCCCCAGGCCATTCGACCTTCCTAAAACCGACGGCCTCGTATACTCTCATACCAGCAGGGCTAGCCTCCAACATGGTGAGCAACCCTAGATCGTCGGCTTCCCGACACGCATGACGCATCAGCATACCGCCCGCACCGCGGCGCTGGTGTGCAGGATCTGTGTACAGGAGGTCAATGAGCAGATGTGAGCCGAGAGTCTTCATGGCATGCTTGCGGGCTTCCACCAACGGCCCGACGAAAGCATTACTCAGCGCCTCGTTCTCATATGTCAACCCCTGTACGACTTTGAGCTGGTCCGGATCGTCGATGACCTCCTGAACACCGGTGTCGGGATGCGGGCCTCCTTCCGGGACGACATAATACTTGATTGCAGCAATGACACGCCCACGTGGCCTCTCCGAGTCCTGGTCTGTGCCGGCTCTGCCCTCTTCGTCCTCCGGGCCAGCGTCGTCCTCCAACTCGTCGTCGATTGCCACCACGAATCGACATTGCGGCTCATTCTGCAAAGAATGTGTGTGCCGGCTGAGGTATTTCTGGGTTATGAGTGGATGTGAACTTTCGGGGCCATAGTACACAGTCTGCATGAGTTCGAGGGTCATCCATGCTGCAAAATGGATTCGTGCAATGGCAGGCAAAAGCTTGACATCCGAAGCACGATCTGGTGAAAGCGTGTACAAGTGTAGCGTCATCTTGCTCAGCCGAGTCCTTCAACCTCCTGCTTAATTCAATCCTGTATTGGCTCCGGTATAGTCGCTGCCTGCTTGCGTGCTTTTGAGGTATCTAAAAGTCCACACACTTGAGCACTCGCAGTGGTATATTCTGCACTGCAACACCACGTTACAGCTGGGTGACAGACTGGTTGTGCCTCGTTTGAATGGGCTTTGAAAATTTATCATTGGCGTGGCGAACCGACCATTGCTCACTGTGGCCTCAATGCGACGTCGGCTGCGGATAAGGGCCGATCTCCATTATGGCTTATGGAGTACGGAGCAACAAAGAACACAGCACTTGTACGAGTAATAAGGTCCACAGGGCCCCAGATGCTGCGGTTGGCGTGTCGTCGACACCCGTACTCCATCTCCTCGGCGTACCAGTTGAGATGAATAATTAATGACCGCGACAAAAGTCCATTGTCAGCTTTCGTTGACCCAAGCCAAAGACATGCTCCTCTTTCAACACGTGTCGAATTGATCTCTGCATCTCCAAAGACTTGCTGTTTGTTACTTGTTCTGCAGACGTGAAATTAAAACCAGCTTCCTGAAAGATGGCAATCTCGCAAGGCACAGAAATGCGTCTCTTCTGGGCCAATCACTGCCACCTCGACCATCGAGCACACCGGTTCAGCTTCATACGAGCTGCCCGCAATTTGGGTATGTACTGTACTTGCATGCGAGATGGTCACCTATGCGGTCTGCAGAAGATATGTAACACTCCCGATGCTGCACCGCCAGAGTGCATAAATACGATTGAAGCCCCAGATCGCATCCTATGTCTGCGCTTTGGAGTGAGCCGTTCGCTCACTTTCCATTCGGTTAACCATGAAGTCCACTGACATCCTTGCGTGTGTTACTGCCGCCGCACTCTCACTGTCCCTTGCCACAGCACAAACTATAGCTCAAATCAACGGCGACAGGTTCATCTCGCCTTACCGCAACCAGAACGTCTACAACGTCACAGGCCTGGTCACCGCGACCGGGCCAGATGGACTCTGGATCCGCTCTACGACGCCAGACTCGGACATTCGCACCTCGGAATCCATCTACATCTTCGGCAGGATATCCAGTACCACTAATCTCACAGTAACGGCCGGCGACGTGATCGTCGTCGACGGGCTCGTCTCCGAGTATCGCTCCAACCCAGCGTACCTGTACTTGACGGAGATATCTCGCCCCACCAACGTCAGGGTGATATCGCGCGGCAACCCGGTCAGCGCCGTCGTGCTGGGCAAACAAGACACCAGCCCGCCCACGGAACAATACACGTCGCTCGATGACGGCGATGTATTTACCGTGCCAAACAACGCGAGCCAGGTCTCGACCGCCAACCCCGTGCTGCAACCATGGGCGTATGGCCTCGACTTCTGGGAGAGCCTAAGCGGCGAACTCGTCACTGTGAGGGGTGCCAGCGCCGTCGCCAAACCGAACTCGTACAACGAGATCTGGGTCACCGGGAACTGGAGGAAGACCGGCAAGAACAGCAGAGGGGGCTTGACGCTGACGCCCGGGGACGCCAACCCGGAAGCCATCATCATCGGCGCGCCGCTGGACGGGACCGTCAACCCCGGCGACATCAAACTAGGCGACCAGCTCGAGGACATCACGGGCGTCGTCTCCCAGCAGTTCGGATACTATTACATCCTCCCCTTGACTGCCCTCGCCGTGACTGATTCGATGTGGCCGACCCTTCCACCCCCAGTAAGCTGGACCTCCACGGGAAGCTGCCGCAAAATCACAGTCGGACAATACAACGTCGAGAACCTGGCAGCCAACTCGACCACCTTGCCGTCCATCGCCGACCACATCGCCTCCTACCTGAACTCCCCCGACCTGGTCTTCCTCCAGGAGATCCAAGACAACAGCGGCCCGACCGACGATGGCGTCGTCTCCGCCAACACCACGCTCGAGACCCTCGTCGCGGCCATCCAAGCCGCCGGCGGCGTCTCGTACGCGTACCTCGACATCGACCCCCAGAACGACCGGGACGGCGGCCAGCCAGGCGGCAACATCCGCCCCGCGTACCTGTACAACCCGGGGGTGTTGAAGTTGAAGGACAGCGGCCACGATCACCAACCCGCAGGCTCGACGCATGACGCCAACGCCGTCCTCCCCGGGCCGATCCTGAAATATAACCCCGGGCTAATCGACCCGGCGAACCCGGCGTGGGAGGACTCGCGCAAACCCATCGCCGCGCAGTGGGAGACCGTGCGCGGCAAGAGCACCCTCTTCACGGTCAACGCGCACCTCACCTCCAAGGGCGGGAGCTCGACGATCCACGGAGACCCGCGCGCGCCCGTGAACGGCGGGATCGACCAGCGCGTCGCCCAGGCCAGCGTGGCGGGGTCCTTTGTGGCGCGCATCCTGGCGGAGGACCCGGCCGCCGCGGTGATCGCGGCCGGGGATTTCAACGAGTTTGCCTTCGTCGCGCCGTTGGACACCTTCGTCGCGCTGTCCGGGCTGGTGGATCTCGATGACGCGGCCGGCGTGCCCGCCGCGGAACGGTACACGTACCTGTTTGAGATGAATGGTCAGGAGTTGGACCACATATTTGTGAGTCCCAGGATCGCGAGGGGATCGCCCGAGTTGAAGCACGTCCATGTGAATACGTGGGTGGGCTACGCGGAGCAGATCTCCGATCATGATCCGAGTGTCGCGAGGTTGGATATTTGCTTAATACTGTATCAATCAGGGAGAGATCAGACAGGTTGAGTTGGAGCCAAACGAATGAGCAAGACACCCGATGGGGTATTGTATTCGTATCGGTACTGTAGCACTATCGCTACGGCTATTAAAACGCAATGATTCTACGGATTAAGCGATGGAATGATTTCTAATTCACCACGTTCGGTATTGCCAGGTCGAGAATTCGGGGTCCCCCGTCTCCCCTCCTCGACTCGAGCATATTCAATCTGTAAATCCGTAACTCTGTATCTCTCCATCCTTCCCTCAGCCCGGTCTGCCATGCCATGTCACGTCGAGACACCTGAAAGCGGGCCCCCCAAACCAAGCATTCCTGCCAGCCCGGATTCTTGCAACGCCGGAATCACATCCAGATCCACCCTCAGGGATAGCGCTCCCAGCGCCTGCTCGTACCACGGAATACGCTCCCCGTCATAAGTCACCGATGTCGCGACCATGTCAATGGGGAGGATACCTGACTTGTATGGTCCCAGAACCAATCCCGCTACCGCCGTTTGGTTGGTCATCGCCGTCATGGGGATGGAGTTGTTCCCCGCTGCTATGAAAACGTTTGGCAGGGTGGCTGTGCCGATGGGCGTCCCGTTGACCGACATGTTCATTGTGAGGTCGCCCACCTCAAACTGCGAGACAGAAGGGTTGGGGATGTAGATTGTCCCGTTTGCGTTGGTGCCGTCCGCCAGAGGGGGGTTGATGATGTGGAAGGCCGTCACGTTGAAGCCCTTCAGGGCGTTGAGGCCTGGCAGCACAGCTTGTCAGTAAGGAAAGATCGCACTGCAACCAGACAGACAGGGTAGACCCGAGAGGGGGGCAAAGCGAACAGGACAAGACAGACCTCTCATGGTAATGTTCTTTTTGTATGCCACGGTGGTGGCGGGCCATGCTCCTTTATGCAGTTCCCCTCTCCCCTCGAGATAGACGCTGTACCTGTCGCTTCCGAGGGCCAAGCGCGTGTAGTTGTTGAATGCGGCCATGTTGATGATCTCTGTGGTGTTGGAAATCTGGATCTGCGTACCGTTCTCGGCTTTGGCACTCGGCACATCGATTCTCGCGAAGGGGTATTGACAGTCCGGGGCGAGGCAGAGGCTGCCTTCCCACTGGTCCAGGCTTGCTGATTCGCTGCTGTTGGTCGCAAAGACTGTGGTCTGCTCGAGATAGAAACTCTTCATGCTCGGGGACAAGATAGATTGGCTCGTCACGATCAGGTCTGCGCTGTTGATTGCGTCTTGAGCCCTGTTGGGGAATGCGACGTACAGGCTTCTGGATGTCAGCATGCTGTTGCGTCCTGCATTGGGTTGTACTGACATAGGGAATACGATGACAATGGTCACCACGACGAGGATTGCCATAGCATATGCCCACCAATAGCTTTTGCAGTGACGCTTGATCATTTTATGGCATGCGAGCCCCTCTGAGTTTGATAGGCCGTCTTGAGACTCTTTGCTCCGGCAGTCTTCACCTTGTTGCTGCGGTGGTCCGCCTCTTGTCTGAACCGGTTGTTAGGATCAAACTTGCAGATGTGCTGAATGATGGATTGCTAAGGATTCGGCTCGGGTCTGAGCATTACCTTGAGTACTTAAATCTCACTCGTTTCGCGCCCAAACACTCGGGTTCTGCCAACACAGCGACGCAAAACATGTCACTACGTGGGTGACCATGTCGTTCGTAGTATTCACAGGCGTTGGGGGAAACACATCGTACGGACACCGACATTGCAAACCCTAGTTATCTCTCAGCTCTTCGGCACGTGGTTCTGTTCGTTTTCATGACTGGGGTAAAAGGAAGCGCAAATCAGCAGCAATCAGTAGTATTTCGTGCCACCAAAGACGGACGACGCAACCATGAATTACCTGGCCTTCGACGGGTCGGGAGGCGGGAGAAGTTGAGATGGTAGTGACGAGCTGACGTTGGCCTTCTTCGTGCCGGCGAACGTTTCCTACAATCACCATACACAGAAGCCGAGCTCAATCTTCATGGTGAGCGCTGCTCTTTTGCGAAGCTTGAGCAAGCGTGGCAAGTAGACAGAGCCGAAAGCATGTCTCCTCTTTTCAGAATTCTTCAACAAGGATACTTTCGCAACCTAGGTAGAAGGTAAGAACTTGTTTGTGGTCAGAGCAACAAGTAAGTGAAAGCCGCATCCAACAGCAGCAGGTTGTAGTCTAGTCTGCTTCCCGTCGACGGTGTGGACTTTGTTTAGAAGTTTCGGAGAAGTTGAAGCAGTATCTATCAACCCAGAGATACTGCATGGATAGACTCCTTGTAAGGTGCATGCTGTCTTCGATGGTCTTTGGTAGGTTAAGGTAGGACTCTTCCCACGCTTGCTTTACCGCTTGTCGTTGTGTCGTCCGAAGGTAACTTTCCCCATACGTAGGACAACGCTACATATCTGCAGCCTGGTGGAGCAACTACGATCATCCGGCTTTCGCAGTCGATCAAACGAAGAGATTCGATAAAAAGCTCGTCGTCTTTGCCGCAGGTCTTGGTGTGGTTTGCGCAGCAATAATTCCACCAATGACCTGCGATGTTAGATTCGAAACGATCAAGGTTAAGGAGGTGCACTTCAAACATGCTTGAGCTCTCTATAACTTTGACTGGATATAGGAAGCCTGTCTCCTTCAGGCCAGACTGTAACCGCGAAGCTGCATTGTTTCTGCCACCGTTGGCCTCGGCTGGTGGCACGCGAACCACACCAACCAAGATCTTGTCTACTCCATTTAACATTTTGTTCCTGAAAGCGAGATTTGAGGAAAATGCGCGTAAGTGGAGGGAATTTTTCTGAGCGGAGCTGCCCTCCACTATATGTGAAGGGCTCGAAAGACCGAACAGCCGACAGAGTGGACAGCGAGATGAGCTGAGGGTTTCAATCGATCCAAGATCGAGAACGTAGGCCCCGAGCTCCGATTTAATCTTCAAGAGTGAGATCTTCTCAAAATCGATGGCTGCACATCTTGAGCAAAGTTGGCTGCTGGAATCCTGGATTGAATTAAAGGTCTTTGGTGTGATAAAGGATCTCGTGTCCTTTGAAGCATCATTTTCGTCATGCTCATCGAGCCTGCGTTTTCGACAGCGAGGGTTACTGTGCTCCATGTTGACTTAATCCCGGGACTCTCGTACCTGATCGCACGAAACGTGTGGGCTGGACTAGGTTCATAGTGGTCAGAAAACCGGAGACAGTCAAAGGGTGATTGTGGGTGTGCACCATGGTGTAACAGAATCGGAGCGAACAAAGGGAGCGAGACAGAAGACAGTCACAATGACTGTTGCGGGGGCTGCAATGACTCTGTTGCCTGGTATTCATCTGTCTGGAGAGAGAGAGAGAAGAGAGAGGAGAGGGTCGAGAAGACGTCTCTCAATGTGGGAGGCGTCTGCCGATGCTTTTCAGGGAGGTCCTGAGGCCTAGTGGACATGGAATGAGGCTGTGCTGAATGTTGCCTTGTACTGAGCGTTCGCCCAACTCGTCGCCGTGTGGCCCCCTTCCAACAAGATGGCCTACCAGGCTCCAGGAGATAAAATCCATTCACCACCTTAACGTCTACGACGAAATCCCTTCTCGCGACACAAGGCGGCAACATGGAAAGGCCGTGAAGATATCTCCAGAACAAGCAATAGAAGAGCTAACAAGCATGACAAGGGGCTAAAAAAGGCAGACAGAGTGCGGCTGGAAGATATGCGTAATAGTGGAAGAGCGGTGTAAATGCGGCTAAACGCTCGGGGATTGCGAGCCCGAAGGCAACTGCTGCTGTGGCTTCTACCATATCAACATCTGCATTGGACTGGAGGTCGTCTTGCAGTCTCCTTTTCAGAGGAAGGGCAGTTCGCCGGGTACTGTCATCATCATCTCTCAGGCCGTGCTGCCTCCGGATGCATCCAGAGCGATACTAGAAACAATGCCGCGCAATAAACCTCGACTCCAGCTCGCTCTGTACGCGCGGCCAAAGCACCCTGGCACTTACCACTACGCGCTCTTCGTGTCCCCCAGGTTCACCAAACCTGTGGAGGGCAGGACGGCGACCAAGCATCATGTTAAAAATACGCTACAAAACGTATCTGGAGAGCTCAGACAGCCCTGGCGCTACGAACGTATTGCTATCCCAGATGCAAGGCTAGAGCACCGCCTCTTAGTCCGCGTAGTCATAGCAAAGATTTTATCGGTCGACGCGCTGGAAAGGACGCTTGAAGCTCTCCCGATTTACCAAGTTGACGACGCAGATCAGATGAAAGCGCAATCTTTCAATTGTTTGGTGTGGGTCGAAGCAGCGTTGGAGGCGCTGAAGGAGAAAGGGGTTTTGGCTGCGTTGGGAGACTGGCAGTGGATTCAAACGCGGTCGCTTGAGTTCGTCGAGGGTAAGACCCAGTTGGGGAGATGGAGCGCGGATTGGCCAGGAGAGGTTGAAGTTCCTGTGCTGGACTTGCTGGATGGCAGAGAGATCGTAGGGTAGTATGAGTTTACCCGCGCATACTTGAGAGAGTTGCAGGCCAATGGCCTTCTGCCTGTCCATGCCGCACAACCTCAGGGCATATGGTTCTCTACGATCCGGATGCTCTACGGCTCTGGGGGAATCTTACCTCGGACTTCTTTATCATTGCTTCTCTGTAGACCAACATGGCGATTCCCGTGACAGGAGAATTTAAAGGTTGACTGAGCGGGCTCCTGGAGCCAGAATGGGTGACGACAGGGGAAGAGAGAATTAATAGACTGAGTAGCTGAATGCGTAAACTCTACTCCTCAAGAAACTGAGGTGCAAGTCTCGTGGTTTTTGAAGTGTTCCGTTGCTGTTCGATGGGAATATGCGCAAACCTCACCTTCAAATACTGTATCGTTCAGTGAAGTTGTTTTGTCTGAACCCACCTCACCTCACCCTCAATTCTTTTTCATCTCGGCTACCTCATCTTGAACACTTCTTCTCTTGACGCGACTCTTATTTCTTTCTCTCTTTGGATCTTTAATCGCATCACCATCTCCTTGGAACCCCACGTCAGTTCGAAACCTTTCCTCTACATCACTACCACCTATGTTCTTACAATAGTGCTGCCATCGGTGTGGGCCTTTTTGGTCCCTCCCGCTCCGGGTTGGTGCATAAAGAAATTAAGGAACGACATTGGCGTTGAAGAGAGAAACAAGGTGGCAGCATCTTCAGTTGACTGAGGTAGCCACATTCAGCTACGTTGGGATAGCCAGAGGCGAAGACGATGTCCGCAAGCTAACAATGGTAAAGGTCTGCACTGGTGGGCAGTGAGTCGAGAGATGTGCAGTTCGAACGGTCGCAAACGAATGATGTCCGTCGACGCCTTCCTCAAAGCTCAAGGATGTGTCGAAGTGCAAGCATCCGAGCCGAGGCATTGATCGTACGCGGATTGAAAGCCAGCACACAAATCTAGCCGATCAAGTCATCTTTCCACAACACATATGCTCTCCACGTGTTTGCTTGTGTCGAAACTACGACGTACTAATCGCAAGATCAGGTCAACTCGTCAGTCATGAATAGGGCTACATTTCGCACAATCGACAGCGTCACCCACTTATGGGAGACTCTCAACCTCCCAAAGGAAACGCTCAAATCTGTCAATCTCCCCGACGCCGATCTCATATGTGTCCCTTCGTCGTTCAAAATCGGTCATCTAGCGCAAGCTTCGATCACTCTGGCAGCTTTGCTCGCGGCCCTGATCCGCTCCGAGCGCGAGTCCCTTTCGACTATCCCCCAGGTCACGATACCTGCCCGCCATGCAGTGTTAGAATTTAAGTCCGAGCGACTCTTCACCGTCAACGGCAGGCCTATGCCCTCAGCGTGGGGCCCGATAGGCGGTCTGCACAAGACGTTGGACGGATACGTCCGCGTTCATGACTCGTTCCCAAATCACCGCGCCGCGACCAAGAAGTTGCTCGGCCTCGTTGAGGACGCGAACCGAGAAGATGTAAGCCGCGCAATTGCGAACTGGAAATCGGTTGATCTTGAGAACGCGGCGGTCGATGCCGGAGCCGTGCTTGCAGCTTTGAGGAGCTTCGAGCAGTGGGATGAGTTGCCTCATGCGAAAGCCGTGGCGGACTTTCCGATCCAGATCACCAAGATTGCCGATTCACTGGCTGGGATTCCGGAACACCTCGCCGCCGCCAGTGGTACGAAAAGGTGTCTCCATGGGTTGCGGGTTCTGGAACTCAGTCGCGTCATTGCTGCACCGGTGGCAGGGAGGACGTTGGCCGCTCACGGCGCAGATGTGCTCTGGATCACGAGCCCGAAGCTGCCCGATCTCCCCAGCATCGATCGGGACACTGGAAGAGGCAAGAGGACTGCGCAACTGGACCTCAACCAGGAAGAGGATTTTGAAAAACTTCTCGAAGTTATCGACGAGGCGGATGTCTTCCTCCAGGGATATCGTCCGGAAAGTCTTGCCGCGCGGGGCCTCTCCCCTGCACAGCTGGCTAAGAGACGAACACAGGTCGGAAAGAAGGGCATTATCTGCGCGAATCTTTCCGCGTATGGTCCCGCCGGCCCGTGGAGACATAGGCGGGGCTTCGACTCCCTGGTGCAGACATGTTCCGGAATGAACGTCTCTGAAGCCCAGCACTTCGGCCAAACCAATCCTCCAGCGAAGCCCATGCCTTGCCAAGCACTTGACCACGCAAGCGGGTATTTCCTCGCAGCCGGGATTCTGGCTGCTTTGTATCGGCAGATTAGGGAAGGTGGGTCCTGGCAGGTCGATGTCAGTCTGGCCGGCACGATGAAGTATCTCAGGAGTTTGGGCCAGTATGAAGGGGACTCAGGGTTTCAGTGTGAAGACGTCGGCTCGATCGAGGACGTGCCTGAGGAGTATCTCGAGTCTAGGATATCCGAATTCGGGATCCTGAAGGCCGTTAAACACGCCGCCACCATCGACGGCATTGCCGTGGGATGGGATGTCATGCCGAAACCATTAGGATCTGACAAGCCTAGTTGGCTTTGACCGACGTTATACAGTCGTGTGCCTTTCATGCTACCCACACGTCGTGCAGGTCGTAGTCCAAGTCTCACGAATTTCGAACTGCACTGCAGCTGGACCTCGAACCAGAGGCGTGACAAAAGTGGGCTGGTCTTGGGAAGATGTCTCAAGTGTGTGAAATAGTAAGTACTACTGATTTTAGGACCTTCCACTCAATGCCCGAGCTAAACCAAAGAGCGGTTCACACTCCCCTTCGAATCCTGATGTCCCTTGTGAATGTTCACCTGAGCTCTTCACCATTACTGTCCGTTCGGCTTCGCATCTGCAGAATCTGGCGTCGATCGCTGGCTGCGGACTACGGTATGCCTGATAATATCACCCTCATGCCGGTGTGGCAACCAATCACCAATGCCATATTTCTCGGGTGCCTTCCTAACCCCCCGACCGCCACCACCCACGATGAGGTTTCCTGGACGATAGTGGGGATTCGCCTGCATGCGTCTGATGACCGAGACGTGGATTTGTGCGTCGTCTGGAATGTCTCGAGTTTCGCCCATGGGAAGAGGCCTTGTGACAAGAGTCAACCACTGAGTGAATCATCCTGTGGACCATATCCTTCTAACTTACCAGCGAATTGCTTTCCATTTCCCATCCTGCAAATCCATTCGTCGAAATGGAAGATACTCCATCACCTTCCATAAAGACACAGTGCCACGTGGCAGACCACCGCCGAATTGGAGACAGTCGTGAGCTACAGAGTCAGTGAAGGAGCTCTCGAGTCTTTCGACGAACGCTTGGCGAGTGGCAGTATCCTCGATTCGTTCGCCAAACTCATCAACAGCATGGGGCGAGCACCCCAAGCGAGCCATTTTCCTGGGCAGGATTAGCCTTTCTACTGGTGCAATTCTACCAAACGACGTACCCAGGGTCAAATCTCAATCCTGCCCTTTCCGCCTCGTGTACCATCCACACTAGCGGCGTGTGGCTGAGCATCCAGTGCTCTTTGTCTGCGAATATGTGTTAGCTGATGCTGATACTGACAGCACCAAGAGGGCTTAGAATCTGGTACAGCCTCTCGGAAAGAAGCGAATGCTCACCATTTTTATCCCAGCCGCCGCCGATGTCACCGTGACTACCTGCGAACCTGGCTCTCATGCTTTAGTCGGTGCGCGTGACTTGCCATTGCAGCTTTGCTCACCACACTTCTTGGATGTCTTGTGGACGTTGCGCATGGGACCATGTACGTCTGGCATGCTTCCGCGGCGACTTTGCTCTTTCACGAAGATGCTCGGTGGAAGCAGAATGCATAGGCCCAGCGAGACTCTCAGAGGAGCTTTGTGGTCCATTCTGAGCGGGCACTGATAGATGACCACCTGTCGAGCCTGAGAAGGCAGCCTTTGGGCCTTGCTGTTTTGAAGGGTGCCCGTTGGTCCCTTGGTGGCCCACGTTCTCATTCATCTGCGCGAGGTCAGAGTCGTATCGATGGACCTGAGGCTGCAGATGGTCCGCGTTCTGATGGCCTCCGCTGATGAGATCCTGTCGGAACTTGGCTCGCCTTTCGTCGATTGAGACAGCATGGCGTATGACCTTGGCAGATGACCGGGCAGTGTACGGAAACTTGCTTCTCTGCATCCATGCAGATTCGAACCTGGGAACAGAGTTGACCGTGTCGAAAAGACCAAGGAACCGAATTCGGCGTACTGGTCTGCTGCTGCAGTGGGTGTCAGATCGCTGTATGGCATCCCTCGACGAACCGGAGCGATGTCGCTCAGCACTCACAATGTTTCTCTGAAGCCTCGCATGAACTCGTACTGTTCCGCCTCGGCTTTCCGGGCCTCTTCACTGCCGTCATTGCTCCTGGCCGCCCATTTGGCATACGTCTTCCAAGCAAACCGTATGAGCTCCTCATTACCAGCTGCCAGCAGTCCAATGTGGTCCAGCATTTCAGCCAAGAAACGAGCGGTATAGGCTCCTCGGCTGAATCCAAAGAAGTACAAGTCATCTTCGCAGCTGTAGTATCGCATGAGGAATTTGTAGCCTCCCATGACGTGGTCTGCGAAGGACGTGCCGATGGCCTCGTCTTTGGTTTTCAGGTACCATGACCGGATTCGACCAAGAGTCGACGTCGTTTGTATCTGCGGGAGTGAGCAACCGGGCACTTGATCGGAGAGCATCGTACCGAGTGAGATGTGATATATGTCCCGATACCTGGTTGATAGAAGGTGTACATACCCACGTCAGTCCGATCGAGCATGCGGTAGAGCTTTAAGATGTTGCTGTCGGTCTCTTTGCCGCTAAATTTGTTCCCGGTGCCCTTCCAGGATTATCAATAGCTGCCACGGAGCTTTGTAGAATGGGCACGTACATCGAAGCACAAGACAAAAATATTCTTTTGGCGACTCTGACTGGGTTGGGGGACCGCCATTGTACAAGGCTTGCAGTCGAGGGGAGGAAACAAGTGACAGCATAAGGAGAGTAGTGAAAAAGCGAAGAAGTTGACAACGAGGTGGGATCATAAGAGTAGACTTCTGTTGGGCCAGCCACGGCAAGGAGAGCACGAAGGACAGTGAATCATCTGTCAAGCATTGACGTAGATGGTGTTGTGCAGCCCTTTCCACATGGCCGTTTGGGGGGTCACAGCAGGATTCTTCCCTTTCCGTCCATGTCGTGACTGACCTGCACGTTCTCGTGGTCAGGCTTGACCGCCCATATCCATGGGACTTACCTTCACCATCGTCAAGGCAAGACGGCAGCACTCGGGCGCCGGGTCGCTGGGGTAATGCATGGATCTGCGACAGAGTTTAGGCCAGTGGGCTTGCTTCGAGTCGACATTTAGTCAAGAATGCAATGTGTACGTGAAATGCCGGACTCGCGCTGCTTGTGTTGCTTGGAGCAGTTACACAGCGCCGCTTATGCACCCACCGGCGTAAATGGTGTCTCTGTTGTTGATCGGTCGCAAATGGCTTTCGGTGGAAAGGGCTATTGACTGTACAAGGTATCTTCTGCATCGATCGTACCTCGATCCGCGATCAGGAGCCCGAAAGAGGTCGCAGCTAGACCAATTTGCTGTCGTCTAGGTAGACACTAACTGAAAACGTACTTGTAGACACCATGCGGGTGCCGCTGACAGCCAATCGATATTGCTTCAACTGATTGCTGAGAATACCGGTCCGTGAATTGGCTGTTGGAAGGAGAGCGATCGACATTTGTCCTGACAAGCGAAAGATAGTCGAAGAGTCCGTCTCGATGCATGACGATAACCGGTCGAGATGAAACCAAAAGAGGGAGACGAGGAGCTGGATTCGCTGCCGGTCCGGTCCGAATGAGGGTGTCAGGGCACCCGGAGTTGCGCAATTGGGAGCTTAGGGAACGCCTAGGCCGCCTAGCGAATGCAGCCGGCGCCCCGCCAAGGTCTCCCGGCGCCCCTAACCACATTCCGACAGCTGTCACCTGCGCCGCTGAACTTCCACCCGTCCCACCCACTCCCTTCATTCTCGAGAAAATGATTGATCCAGGACATGTTGACAGCAAACATATGTGCGCCATCCTCATGTTTCACGTAAAACAAGAGGGGGTCACGGAAAGTGTTCAACCGTTTACCCCGCTTCATGCGCGCTGGCGCTTCAGCGATGGCTTGATACAAGATGCTCTCCTTACACAAGGACCGACTTCTCAATGGCCCGATGTGAAGGGACGCCGATCTAAGAGATGGCCGGCTTGCCCAGTCATGGAACCCGAAGGGACTGATCTTCACAAGGGGCGCACAGACGGGCGTGCGAAGCCATCATGACTCTTCCGGGGAGACAAGAGCTATCACCTCGATGCCATTCGATATGTCTACTGACCGCAACTGGAGAGGCCGCGAGCCATACGAGTAGGCGTACATGATACAGAACCGGCATGTACCGCTTCGAGCCATCCCTTGAGCTACTTCCCCACCACCCCTGCCTTCACACAGGCCCATGGTAGACAGTCTGAGTTCCTTGACGTGCGGATGGAGCCCTGATGATCTTGCTCGGCAGCTCCTCAGGTTGACGTTTGAACCATTCCTTGCCGGAGCTGTGGTCTAAAGCTTCTGAGCTCTCCCAGGGTCTACTTTTTCCTCCAAAGTCGCTCCTCTCTTGTTCTACATCCTGACAATCGAGCATAACGCGCATTCCGGAAGACGACCACAAGTATGCCATTATTACGGAAGCTATCTTCTAGCTTCAGAAAGAACAAGGCCGTTAATGGCAATGCCGGCAGTGGTGCTCTCCCCTCGGTCAACGAGTCCAAGGCATCTCCTGCGGTAAATGGGCACAACACGAACGGTACGGCGACCAACGGTGCATCCATCGGCCAGAGCCTGCAGAAGACCAAAGATGTCCGACGACAGTCAACGTACAAACCTCCCAACTCCCCAGAGTCTGCAGCAGTGGGCCAGAAGGACGATGATGCGCCAGCAACACGCAAGGACGTTGAAAGTGCTTTTGCGCAGTTCGCAGAACTAATCCACGCGTCGCAGCGACCACTCCCGACCCAGTCAGGAGACGGCCAGTACCTCGAGAAAGAAGAACCAACTGGTTTCTGGCAGGATCTCAAACATCTGGGGTTCAAGGACGCCCAAGCAGCCTTGCACATGGTCGAGGACAAGCTTTCTGGTGGTCCAGTTGACGATCGGAAGATGCACATGGAAGAGGTCATGCAACTCATCGCGGCTCTCCCTGATCGCTCTGCCAATCGGGCCAAACTCACCGGCTCGCTCTTGGATCTCTTGTGGAACTCATTGCAGCATCCGCCGATGTCTTATCTTGGAGACGACTTCAAATACCGCTCCGCTGATGGATCAAACAATTCCTACATCTTCCCAAAGCTCGGCGCCGCCAATACACCCTATGCACGTTCAGTCCAACCCAAGACGGTGCAACCGGGGGCACAACCCGATCCCGGACTCCTGTTCGACTCGCTTCTGGCAAGAGAAGAATTCAAGCCTCATCCCAACAATGTCTCAAGCATCTTCTTCAATTGGGCTTCGTTGATCATTCACGGTAGGTTCCCCCCGGGGTCCGGTTATATGACTGCAAGCTAACACCATCCAGACCTCTTCCAAACCGACCACCGTGACTACAACAATAGCAAGACCTCCAGCTATCTGGATCTCTCCATCTTGTACGGCGACACTCAAGAAGATCAAGATATGATGAGAACGTTCGAGCATGGCAAGATCAAGCCAGACTGCTTCGCCGAAGAAAGACTCCTCGCGTTCCCACCATCTTGTGGTGTTATGCTCATCATGCTCAATCGGTTCCACAACTACGTGGTCGAGCAGCTAGCCCTGATCAACGAAAACGACCGTTTCACACCACCCACTGACAAACTATCGGGAGAAGCATCCAAAGCAGCGTGGAAGAAGTATGACAACGACCTGTTCCAGACCGGACGACTGATCACCTGTGGCTTGTACATCAACATCACAGTAAGTACCCTTTCTCGCTGGAAGATTTAAGATTCTCTAGACAGTAGCTATTACTCCTGTGTCGACGTCGACTTATGCTAACAAGAATCTTTCAGTTATATGATTATCTCCGGACGATAGTGAACTTGAACAGAACTAACAGCACCTGGACGTTAGATCCACGTGTAGACGCACCGAAGAGCTTTGGGAGCGACGGCACCCCCCGTGGAGTTGGCAACCAAGTGAGCGCCGAGTTCAGTCTCTCATACCGTTGGCATTCCTGCATCGGACAGATGGATGAGGCTTGGACGGAAAGGGTCTACCAGGAATTGTTCGGAAAGAAGCCGGACGACGTTTCCCTCAAAGAGTTGATGATGGGACTCGGGAAGTACGACCACGATCTGCCAAAGGATCCTGTCCAAAGACCATTCGCTCACCTCAAACGTGATGCCCATGGCAAATTCGAAGACGGTGAACTTGCAAAGATCATGCAAGCTGGCATTGAAGAGGTTGCAGGCTCCTTCGGAGCTCGAAACATTCCCAAGTCTCTCCGAGCTATCACCATTCTAGGTATCATGCAAGGGCGGTCGTGGAACCTCTGCACACTCAACGAGTACAGGAAGTTTTTCGGGTTGAAGACGTACGCCACATTCGAAGAAGTCAACAGAGACCCATATGTTGCCGAACAGCTCAAGCACCTCTACGAACATCCAGACTTCATCGAGCTCTACCCGGGGCTGGCGGTCGAAGAATACAAGGAACCCATGGTCCCCGGCGTGGGTATCTGTCCCACTCATACAATCTCCAGGGTGGTCTTGTCCGATGCCGTTGCCTTGGTTCGTGGTGACAGATTCTACACTCTCGATTATACACCCAAGAACCTCACCAATTGGGGCTACAACGAAGCTGCATACAACCTTGCCGTCAATCAGGGCTGCGTATTCTACAAGCTCATGCTCCGAGCTCTACCGAATCATTTCAAGGCCAATAGCGTCTATGCTCACTGTGAGTTCGTCCCTTGTCTACCATTTCATGTCGATGCTGATAAAGCCTAGACCCAATGACGATCCCAAGTGAAAATGCCAAAATCATGAAGGATCTTGGGCGGTATCAGGATTACGACTGGAGCCTACCAGAGTACATCCCCACCCGGGTCACCCTCACATCGTATCAAAGTGCCAAATACCTCCTGGAACGGGCTCAAGACTTCACAGTCATGTGGGACGATGGCCTCGGCTTCGTCATGGGAAAAGGAGGCGAAAGGTTCTGTCTCGGAGGTGATACCGTCTTCCACCGCAAGCAGCGCCAGACTATGAACCAGCTCATCTACAGGGACAAATGGCACGAGCATGTCAAACACTTCTACGAGCACATGACCCTGCGTCTTCTCCACGAGAAGAGTTGTAAGATTGCTGGCATCAACCAAGTGGACTTGACTCGAGATGTTGGGAATCTGGCTCACGTTCACTTCGCAGCGAACATGTTTGCCTTGCCCCTCAAGACGGCCGAAAACCCCAACGGCATCTTCTCGGAGCAGGAGTTATGGATGGCAATGAGTGTGATCTTCACTGCGATCTTCTTTGACTTCGAGCCCACAAAGTCATTCCCACTTCGCCTAGTCGCGAGAAAGCTTGCAAACATGCTAGGCAAGCTCATCGAAGTCAACATTAAGTCTGTGACGGCCACTTCGTTCGCGTCCAAGTTCTTCGACAGTCGGAGGGAGAATGCAAACGCGCTGGCCGAGTACGGCATCCACATGATCCGGCGCCTAAGCGAGACCGGCATGAGCACCTACGACATGGCGTTTAGCCAGATCATGCCGACCGCCTGCGCGATGGTGCCGAACCAGTCTCAGGTCTTCACGCAGATCATGGACTACTACCTGAGCGAGGACGGACTCAAGCATCTGCCGGACATCCAGCGCCTCGCCAAGGTTGACAGCAAGGAGTCCGACGAGAAGCTCCTTCGCTACGTCAATGAAGGCATCCGCCTGAACGGCACCTTCGGAAGCTACCGTCGCGCCGAGGTCAACCATACCTTTGACGACGACGGGCAAGAAATCTCGGTCAAGCCGGGGGACAAGGTCTTCTGCGGGTTCGTGAAAGCGGCCAAAGATCCCCGAGTCTTTCCCGACCCAAACGACGTTCGTCTCGACAGACCCTTGGAGTCATACATCCACTACGGAATCGGCGAGCATACCTGCCTCGGCAAGGATGCCAGTCTGGTGGCCTTGACGGCCATGCTCAGAACGGTGGGCAAGCTGGAGAACCTGCGTAGAGCGCCAGGGCCGCAGGGCCAACTGAAGAAGGTAAGGCATCGAGGACGCAACCCCTTTGCATAACTCTTCCCCTTTCTGTAGCGGCACTCTTTGACTGACCGTCTTTACCACATCCTAGGTCCCTCGAGACGGAGGCTTCTACGTCTACATGCGAGAGGACCACGGCTCGTACTTTGTCTTCCCGTGCACTTTCAAGGTCCATTACGACGGGGCGCTGCCGCCGCTGAGCAAAGGCACGGCGGAGCATTAAGAAATCTGGCTGTCTATCATCATCTTTGTCGACAGGTACGTAGGATGGAGGGAGACGGTCCATCAATGCTGTCTGGCTGCATTGAAGGCTGATTCCGCGGGTGAGGGCGGACGGTGGTTAATAATTACTACGTAGAAGGCCTTCGAGGTGAACAGTTGAGCTTGCCTTTCAACTACGAGACAAGCCTCGCTTCATCAGCAAGTAGCGCGGCTTGTTTGAGGCCAGAGCTGGTGAGCGGCGGGCCGAAGAGCAAAGTTTATGTAGAGGGGGTCGGGACGACGCCGTACCTTGCTCAGGGGTACACCCCTCGGGTAACCTTCTCAGTCAGTTTGCGAACAGTGACCATCACGTGGCCATCAACGACAAATGCGCCGCTTCATGATTTGCTCTACCGTAGACTTGGCGCTCATCTCAGCTTGAAATCCGCTTCAATTCCATCTCACAAAGATCCGTGTACTGTGGTGGACAGCGACAGAGGACCCGTGGACGCACTCACATGGCATGGCCGAGCACCTACTCTCATGAGGTTGTCTATACGACCAGCCGCACGCATGGCCGCGGCGATCGGAGATTCAGCTCAGGCGTCCCACGCGTCGACAGCTGTCCCGCACACCGTCGACGCAACCCTTGCCACGAAGATCGTACACTGGCGCTGGACGTGTGCACGAGTAGTCGTACCGCCTGGCACATTCTCCTTCGTATCTGGCCTGGCTAATTGTGGTTCAATGATCGAGTAAAGCTATTGGGTTCACGTGCTTTCACCTCATCGCCAGGCGTGTTCTGATCGACGCCCTCGCAGCAGCCAATGTTCAGCCTGTGACGTCGGAATGCAACACACATTCCGTCATCGGTCAAACATCAAGAGGCGATGCGACAATGTATTCGACAAGATGCTGAAGCTCCAGTGCAAATCGGCGCACATCACCTGCATACGATTGCAGGGCTGAACTGGACCGCTTGCCGAATTTGACTTCCAAGGGCCAAAAGATTGGCTTTCTGGTGCCAGACATCGTTTGCTAGCACAACCCTCGTGGGCATCTCGACAGAGGCCTTGGTTTGCCTCACCGAGATGCCTAGAGACATGGACTGCTCTCGCATGCTCAAAAGGCCCGGGTGGTCTCGAAAAGGGAGATGCAACCCCATTTGCGCCTGAGAATGTAAGTCTTTCTATCGAAGCATTTTGCACAGTCACCATGGCGGCAAAGAGCGGTTCACTCAGCTGTTTTGTTGTGCTGTTCTTCTTGTCTTTTACACACTTTGCTATAGCCGCAGGAACAGAGCAGAAAACCAAATGGCTCGTTCCTCGAACCAACATCACCGGGCCCAATCCGAATGACTATGAATGTGAAAGCGCTCGAGCGGCTGACTATTACGGCATTGGTGTCCGTCTGGTAATTTGTGACGCCCGTGCAAGCTGCTTGCAAATGTGGCATGCTGACGTCGTCCTTCTTAGGGCATCTACTTCTCCTGGATAACTGGCTGGGTGGTGAGTCGCATCGATCGCCCTCTCATGCGGTGCAGACTGACCCGAGAAAGGCGAATTCATTCGTGCCGGGAGATATTGGGGGTGCCTTGGATACAAACGCCATATTCCTCTTCGCAAATCTTGTGGCTATGGTCAGATGCACCATCACAAGGGTCTTGACGCAACTCGATGTTGTGATTCTCATGCACCTATCTGGTGGCACAGTCTTCTCGGTGCTCAGCCTTTGGGGGTATCGAACTTGCCATTACATCGGAGAAGGCCCAAAGGGGATCCGCCATTTCGGAGGCTTTGGCACACATTTGAGGCTGCTCCTCTCCCTGGCAGTTGCAATTTATGGGCTCTGGTTCTGGATCATTGGTATTCAACCAGATACCACTGAGGTCAACGTGGACACCGGTCCGTGCAAGACTGTGTATACCTTTATGTTTGCGAAAGTCCGTGCCGACGGCGGCGTAAGGATATTCTACATCATCATATGCGTCGGATGTGTCATTTACTTTGGCGTCATGTTGCTCGCATCCTCGTTGGCCCTCTATGCAAGGCTTGCGAAGGCGGTCAACTTGGCGCGGCAGGGGAAGTGGCGAACGAGTACTCGGTTGCATTATGCCACTGGACTGTGTCACAAGGAGTGAGTCCCGGAAACGTGCATTCGGGGCTTGGGATGCCTTGCTGACTGATTGGGCTTTAGGCTTCGCAGGATCTTCTACTTCCTGAGAGTTGGCAATTTGATATGGATTGTATGGTCCATGATACTGGTCGAATGCACACTCAACTTCAACCACGTCAAGCAGGTGCTTGGTCCCGGCAACCGCATCTTCTTCCCTTCTCAGCTCATCCCTATGATCATCGGATGCTTCAGCTTTGTGCGGCTGATGTACAAGGTTTTGGAGCAATGGCGAGATCCTGATGACGAGCCCTCCCTCCCCAACGATCCTCGCCCCTCTGACACACGACAAGACTTCCCCGGCACGAAGAGATTCTTCAAGGTCTTTGCACCGCCAACCAATGCTCTCAACCCTCGTCCCCGACTCCCAGAAGACATGCCGCCGGAAGACACGGACATAGATGAACTTGTGCAAGATGAACCCATTCGACTGAGGTACCTTGTCACCTGGCTGCCGTGGCTCTCACTGCTCCATTGGTGGACGAAGGACGAGCAGAAGCCACGTAAGCACGACGCGGAAAATGTGGAACGGGGTCGATCACATTCGGCATCTTCGACTCTACGAGGGACGCCCACTACGCCAACCTTTGTCAACCCGTACAAATCGCAGATTCCGTGATGCCAGTATACTGCAGGTAAAAGGGCGAAACCTACTTGATCCTCCCCATTCGACTTTGTGCAACAGAATGAATGAGATTGGGTGCTGTTGGGAACTCCCATGTGACAGTGTAACACAATTATATAAATCTGGGCGCCAACGTGTAATGAATGTACGTATATACCGAGCACAGCACAGTCTTGACAGCAGCCTCCTTTGCCCACGCGGACCTCATTGGCCTGGAGCATCACGTGGAGGGAGAATGTCCGGGAGCTAATTCACGTACGGAGTACGTAGTCCGCAATTTGCCTCAGCCCAGGCGCGCGCGACACGGCATCAGCCTGAAATCTCGTTTGGTCGTGTCGCCAGCCTCCGGTGAGATCAGGTCGCACGTCACTCGCGTCGCTCTCTCGACAGCTTGGATACCTCGTACCGGCAGGATATTTCACGTCCTCACAAGCGAGATGTGCTCGAAACCGGAAGGGCGACCTGAAGCTGCAGGCACTTTGTGAGACGGTGTGAGAACATGGCCAACGTGCAGCAGCGCTTTTTACCAAGGCCCGGAAGTGGAGAGCCGACCCCCTGGACAATGGCCCCTCTAGACGCTATTCAGTGGCCAGACACCGCTTGATGCTGCATCTTGTCCTTCCTCTTTCGGCCTGGCTGCAGCTCGAAGAGATGCTTGGAGGCTGAAAAGCGTCAATTTCAAGAGGAGCTCCCCGGAAAATCGTCAACCAATAGGCCCCCCATTATGCTTTGTCCGAGCTATATAAAGCCGTCCACCCAATCTCGGGGCGTCGACCCCGGCTTGTCCGGCTCCATTCAATCTGCACCCATGTGTGCCGTTTCTGGTTTTGCCGATCTAGCTCCTCGGGTTGGCGACGGCCTTGACGAGCTCGAGAGACACGTTGTCCGTCGTCCAACGCTTCTTGCAGTATTGTGCAGATACCATGCAGGTCGACCTCATCCTGCTGAGGGCCACGAGCGAATACCGGTTCATGCTGTGCTTCAGATAGGGTCAAGTTTCCGGCGAACACGTAACACCCGCAACAATGGCCTCGACTTCTGACCTCGCACGGCAGCTCCAGCCTTGATTCCAACGCATAATTTCCCGGCCCTCACATCCATGGCACCGCTCGTGGTCATGACTATGCCCCTAGTGGGTCTCGTCGACGGAAGCTAGTCGGCACGTTTCCATTCTCCTCGTTCTGGCTTGCTTCTTGATGACGATTTGGACAGTCCGACGCCCCTCGCGTCCCAAACGGTACGGTGATGCGAGGGCGTGGCTTGATCCATCACCTTCAATTTCGCTCTTAGTTTGCCATGTCCCCAGCTTCAAGGCCCTACAGCTCCGCCCTAAGCTGTTCTTTTCCACTTCGTTCAAGAGTCTTGCCGTTGCCGGGCGGGGAGGAGAGCAGCCTTGACAGCATTTTGGCTTTGTTGTCTCCGTTCTCGTGGGCTCGTGGTTGTTACTCGACACTCTTGGGTGAAGTCAGATATTCTCCGTCCTCGAATCGCAGAGCAGAAGCCACGTCAATGGTCACTCAGGATTCTTGCTACCACAGTTGCAGTGCCTGAGGCGGAACACTCACCGCCAACAGCCCTCCGGATGCGTTAAAGTCTGTCGTCTGCGGCAACAGCGCATTTCGAAAAGCATAAGCACTCCCATCGTCAACAACGGCAAGATGCGTGTGTCTCGACTGATCGTCTGGACGACGCTGGGATGGGCTCTGCCTTTGACTGTTGACGCCGGACCCGGGGCGCAAGTACAGAGACGACAAGACACAACGGGGACTAGCTTTCCATCTCTCACCAGCGACCCCCCGACTGTTTCCACAGATACTCCAGCTTCAGAGAGCGAGACGATCACAACAGCTTCAACAGCTTCAACAAGCGGGGCTCGTTCTCCCAGCTCTACTGGAGCATTCACGTCGGCTGGAAACTCGACCTCGTCAAGTCTCTCTTCGACGGCCAAGCACACCTCTAGCACGACATCCATCCTTCCCACCGCATCCAGTACTGCCGCCAGCAATGCTACGTCGAGTTCCGACGACAAAGAGTCAGATGCATTGCCAATACATCCGCGAATCACACCGGCCTTTGGCATAGGCGGAGTGTTTCTCATTGTCCTAGGTGTCACATACGCCATGATTGGGGTCAAGAGCAGATGGGTCCAGATATTCCTCTCCTGTGGGTTCCTCGCGAGTATAGCAACAACAGCTCTGGTCGCCTATGTCATGAACCCACCGGTCACCGACGCGGTCCAAGGAGGCTTCTTCGTGGCGATAGTCATGACCGGTGTGATCTTTGGAGGTGGCGCCTTGGTTTTCAAAGAAATCACCGAAGGCTTTGCTTGTCTGCTGGGCGGGTTTTGTTTCAGCATGTGGCTGCTCACATTGCGACCTGGGGGGCTCGTCACGAGCTCGGGAGGCAAAGGTGTTTTCATTGGGATATTCTGCATTGCTATCTGGGCGCTATCGTGGACCCAATACACCCGGCCATATGCACTGATCGGATCGATATCTTTCAGCGGAGCCACCGCGTTCACGTTAGGCGTTGACTGTTTTACACGGGCGGGACTGAAGGAATTTTGGTTTTACATCTGGGATCTGAACGACGACCTCTTCCCCTTGAACACCAACACATTCCCACTGACAAGGGGAATCAAAGTGGAAATTGCAATCATTGTGATTGGCACCATCATTGGTGTGCTTTCACAACTGAAGCTTTGGAAGGTAATCAGATCCAAGGAACGTGAGATGGAGGTCGTCGATGAGGAAGGCTCACGCCAGAGAGAAGCCGTTGAGGCTGCTCTGGGCCGACACTTGCAACGACAGAACGAACGGGAGAAGTCCGAATGGGAAAAGCAATACGGCGACCGACTCGCAAGCCGACGCAATACCGTGCTGTGGCAGAACGCACATCCAGAGAAGCGATACTCGACTGTGTCAGTCATTCAGCTTGACCCAGAACCAAAGGCAGGTTCTTCCGAAAGCTTGGAGATGAATGCCTATGGTCCACGGAGGTCGGATTCGGCGTACAGTTCAAAGAATAAGCGACAGAGCACACTGACTGTGGATGTCATTGAAGAAGTGGACGAGGATGCTGATGCTCTCGCAACCAAAGAGCGTCAGAGAGCACTTCAGGCTTTGGAGAGGACCAAAACTCCCTTTAGCGGAGTGGAGCGGACACGCAGCCGTGAATCTCTACCAGGGAAAGCCGCCCCTGGCGTATCCAAAGACGCGGGCCCTGGTCAAGAGACCGCCGCTATTGACCTGGCAGGAAGACCCGCGGATTCATCCAAACTCAAGCGTCTTTCGCAGCAGTCACTTTCTCGGATATCCAAACACCTCAGTGCCAATTACAATGGCAACTCGCAGTCGCAGGAACATCTCATTGACGTCGAACGGCCACACAGTAGAGCATCTTCGGCTGCTGCGACCGTGGACGTTGACAATGAGGACTTGGATGTGCACGCAATCGACGTCGAGCTGGACAAAGATATGCCGTCGCCGCCAGAAATTGTCATATCCCCGGTACATAACTCTGGAATAACCCTTGCGGGTGGGCTAGGTGCGAACGAGGACCCCATTGAAAGACAAGGCACGCCGCTGTCAAGTGTTGGCGGCAATCTAGAACAAGATCGCCTTTTAACAGATAAGATGTCCAAAAATGGGGCTGTGAGCTCGGATGAAGCCCATACGCCTGAGGGGAGCGACTCCAGGACCGAACAAGGCGAACCCAAGAACGCCCAGTCACATACATCGGAGTCGACCAACTCGAGCGCTGATACTTTGACCAAGACCGCTCTTGCCTCGGTACCAAGCCAGCTGTCGAGTGTGGTGTTGTCATACCGGACCAACGAGTGGGCGAAGCATATCACTGTG
Source organism: Phialophora tarda (assembly GCA_016109495.1). NCBI lineage: Eukaryota > Fungi > Ascomycota > Eurotiomycetes > Chaetothyriales > Herpotrichiellaceae > Phialophora > Phialophora tarda. The sequence continues at coordinate 150,274 of JADWPL010000037.1, read as the reverse complement.
GCTGAAGAACCGATCTACGACGAGCCAGAGACCATTGACGGCATTGATGACGAGTTGCCCACGCATCTGGCGCCGGTTTCACAAGAGCCCGAGAAGGAAAATGTCTCATCAGAACCTGCTGTCGAAGTTCCCCCGGCCGCGGCTTTGCCGCCAACGGTCAAAGCGGGGGGTGCTGGGGTCGGAATCGCTTCTAAGCCAGCAGTCTCGCAGCGTTCGTTCTCAGACCAAGAGCGTCGTCGGAGTGGAGGGAGGACACCATCAGGGTCAAACACAGCCCAATCTCTCCGGCACTCCTCCAGCAGAGGCAACCGTGCTTCAATGAACCCGGCGATACAGAACTCCCTCGTCAGCACACCCATCGACGAGGATGCGCCAATGGAGTTCCCGACTCCAAAGAGATCCAGCCGGCGCGTGTCGGCGCCATATATGATGCCTTCAAGGAGCAACAGCGGGCCCCGACCTCAGACTGCCTACAGTATAAACCCGTACGCCAGCACGCAGGATCTTTTGGATATGCCTCGTCCATCAACGCAACACGACCCCAGGCCCGGTCTCTCCACCGGAACCAGAATGGATTCGCACAACTCTCACCTGCCACCTCAACGGGACCTGAGGACGGATGCCCAAAGGCGGGAATCGCTGCTAGCCGATTGGCGGCTGTCGCAGCAACAACGAGCCGCAAGCACGGGCATCAACGGGGCAATGGCGGAGCAGGGCCAGGCTCACATGAAAGCCGAAAAGGACAATCAGAAGCTCGTGGAGGAGCACCAGCGCAACACGAACCAGCGAAAGCAGTATGCCATGGACCAGATGATGAGGCGGCCGGACATGCAAGAGCTGCATCGCGAAGCCATGCGCAAGATGCAGGCTGGCGCCAACAAGAAGCTCCGGTCTTCGAGCGACTAGCCGAGTGCAGTCAAAGGAGTCTACGCTCTCTACTTCTACACCTTTATTTGTTTGATTTACTGGCATGCCCGTGCCGGTAGCATATGACGGAGTTTGGGGTTTTTGAACGGGTCGGCCTGAGCGAAACATGATCGGGAACAGACAAAAGCGAACACGGCACATATGGGAGGCAGGCTTAACATAGGAGGAGGCTATTCGGTCTTTTTTTCCGACAAAAAGCAGGCAACGAGGGTCGAGGGAGCCCTCGGCCCCCCTGGACGGCAAGGAAGTTATGCGAACATAGAGATGATACCCCGAACTGGATATACACGACACGGCAGCTTAATGGATATATCTAATATACAATCGACGGTGACATGCCGCAGCGGCACCGTTCTGAAGCCTAACCTGCAGGAACAAGGGACGGATCCGCCGTGAGGTGTAGAGTGTGTCGTGGATCTGTGATCTGCGTGAGGCTCCTCTTTTCTTTACCTTTTTTGCGGCTGCTCTGTTCTTTGTCTGCAGAGAGCGAGGATGCTATGGTTGCATCAGTTTCTTGCGCCATTTTGCGTATAAGATTCGAGATTTTTGTCATTCATCGAACTCTACTGTGCCTACTACTCAGCATTCTGTGCGACCACAAGGTAATGAATGCTGGTCGCTGATAAAGCCCTCCAGACGCCCTTATCGCGGGTCAGCAGCCTCTGCTCGTTCAAGGGCCGAGGCGAGGCCCAGCCCCATCTTTCAGTACATACTGTAGCTTACTCGGTACTCTGCGCTTGACCAGATTTCACCGTCTGCTGTCGACGCTGTCATCTCCATTGCCTTTTCTTGAATTTTCCGGGTGGAACTCGCAGGTGGAGGAAGCAAAGCATCAGACCCGAGAGAGTCGACGATCTTCGTCCGTTCAAGAGCCCCGGAAAGTGACAAAAGGTATTCGATGTTGCGCGTTCGCACTGGAATTGCGGCCATCCCACCCTTGTTCCCTTCTCTCCTCTTTTCTCCAATGCAACCCAACCAAAACTCAGGGTTGGTCCCCTCCCGGGCTTTGATGGCGCCCGCTAGCCCTTGAGCGCTCCGTGTTCCCGGCCCTCCTGGGCGTTTGATATGAAGATCGTCTGCCAGAGGCTTTGCAAACGAGTTTCTTTTTGCCTCCGGTTCACTACCCTTCGCCAAAGAAGCCGCCTTTTCCCACGGGCACGATTCGCCATCGACGGTTCAAGCCTGACAATCAGAGTTCGAAGCGGGCACGGCGGGGGCTCGCTTATATCCGTCACCTTCTTCTTGCCGGTCAAGTACTGCTTGGGCGTATTATCTTTATCACCCCCACATGTCCCTGGACGCCGCATGATATCTTTTGCGCTGCGTGGTGAAGCTGCGCGCTCTTTCCCTGGCAAACGCATGATCGCACTCGAACCTGACGACTTTTGACCTCGACCTCAGCTCGTCCTCGCAACATGAGGAATCCCTCGATAGACCTGACCATTCCACTCGAACCCGTCGTTCGGCACTCAATCTTCTGCCCGTAACGGAGCGAGTCGACGTCATCGCACAAATCCCACACCGAACCACCACCTCTCACAGACAACATGGGCGCCCCGTTCGTGGTGGAATCATGGATCTGGTACGCGGTGACCGTGTGCATGGTCATTGCTCGAGTGTACGAAGCCTGCATTCCCAGACAAGAAAATATCGGGGCGAGCGAGGGCTAACAAACTCGACACAGGGCGGTGCGACTGATGCACTTCAAGTCCGTGCTTCGACTCCAGACTGAGGACTATGTCATGGTGTTTCTGACCGTCAGTCTTTCAACATCCCCTCATGCCCTGCTGCGTGCTAACAACAACCAGTGCTTGTACACGATTCTCATCGCTTTCCTCAATATCGACCTGAACGTCTCAACGAACCTGATCGACCCAGCCCACCCAGTCACCCTCACGCCCCACGAAATTTCGCAACGCACATGGGGCGCCAAGACAGTTCTGCTCGTCGAGCAATGCATGTGCGCAGTGCAATGGGGCACGAAATGTTGCCTGCTGCTGCTCTACTGGCGCCTGACCCAGAACCTGAGACAAGCACTCGTGGTCAAGGTTGCCGCAGCATATGTGGCGGTGACGTACGTTATCATGGAGATCTTTTACTTCGGCGTGTGGTGTCGACCTTTTCACGACTACTGGCAGACGCCGACCAACAATGTGCAATGTACGACTGCGCTGCACCATCTCATCATGAATCTCGTCTTCAATCTTACCAGCGACATCCTAATCATGTCAATCCCACTTCCACTACTCGTCCGGGCGCACTTGCCGCTCAAGAAGAAAGCTCTGCTCGTTTTCCCCTTCAGCCTGGGTCTCTTCACCATACTGTGCGCCATCCTGAGCAAGCGACTGAGCTTTACTCAGCCTTACAGCTCTGAGTGGGTCTACTGGTACTGTCGAGAAGCGAGCACCGCAATGATAGTCGCAAACATGCCCTACAGCTGGGCGCTGATACGAAAAGTCTTCAACCTGCGGTCATTCTTTGGCGACTCGACTGCAGGGCACATCCAGGCAGGACAACCGAGAGAACTTACTGGGCACAGTCTCGGAGTTCTGCAATTAGACAGTCAATCCCGGTCGCGCCAAGTGAGTCATTCCGATGCCGAACACGGGAAACTCTCATGGCAGAAACTCAAGCTTCACACGTCAAGAGAGGATACGCACAAGGCCTGGGTCGACAGAAACGAGTTTGGCAAGGACAAGGAAATCAACGTGGATGCGACCCCGGCATCGAGCAGTACCAGTAGTGCTGGGTCTGTTCGGAAACCACCCCCGACAGCTAGGACGGATTGGACCTTGGACCGTCTGTACCCCTTGGACGACGAAGAACTGACAGCCCCGGACCCCACGCAGCGACGGTATGAAGGCGTGTGAGCGATTTCCACCACCACCATTTCGCTGCAACCGCGAGTCATTTGTCGGGCTTGGCGGCGCTAGACCGGAAGGAGCTGGCTCGGGGCTGAGCGCCTCCGAACATGACGCAGCCGGAATTTTCTGGCTTTGTCAGTCAGACTTTTGGTCCTGAGTCACTCACAAAGCAATTCCAGCAAACAAAAAGGCCAACTCCTCGTCGTTCGTTTGAACCAAGGTAAGCAGCACTCTCACGATCACTTTGCCGCGCTCATGGCTGACTGGAGTCAATCGCAGCCGAATCCACGGCAACGCGCGCGTCCTACCTCACATTTACAGTCCCACTCGTACAATCAGTACCACGACCCCAGGCAGGATCTCTTCTGGCCAGAGCCTGTTGAGCAATTAGCCCTGGAAGCCGCTCCTCAAGTCGAGCTCGAGTCGCACACTCAATCGGAAACCCCGACGCCTCCGAGAAAAGATGTGGTCAAGAGACGGCCGGTCAAGCCGATAACATCTCACACCCCCCCTCTGTCGATCGATACAGACAGCAAGCCCATTCTCTCACCTATCGTTCCGTCTCCACTGCGGATCCGACGACTGAAAATACCCTCTCCGCAACCGCCGCCTACTGCGATGCGATCGGTGCGCCTTTTGATCGCCTCGCTGGGCAATCCTCCGCCATACCACTCCACGCGCCATTCCGTAGGGCACATCGTCCTGAAACACCTTGCGAGCCACTTGAGTCTCCCCACACTCACGAAATCGAAGCTCCTCGGCTCTGGCCTAGTCAGCTCCGGCGCTGATGTCGGCCTACCGCAATATACGCTCTGGCAGAGTGCAAGCATGATGAACATCTCCGGTCAAGGAGCCCTAAAAGCTTGGAAAGCATTCACAAGCCTGCATCCTGCATCGGAAGACGTCGTCACGGCATTAGTCGTCCTTCACGACGAACTGGAGTCCTCTCTCGGTGCGATCAAGTTACGCCGCGGCGAGTCGTCGCCGAAGGGTCATAATGGGATCAAATCTGTACAATCATCGCTCAAGTCTGCTGGTCTGTTGTCCAGTATGGGTGAGAGGTTCATCAAGATCGGAGTCGGTATTGGTAGACCCGTGTCCCGGGAGAAGGATGATGTCAGTGCCTGGGTTCTAGGGCAGTTGACGGCCGCGGAGAAGGTCAAGATCGACGCCACGACCGAGAGTTTGGACGCAGTGCTGAAAAGTGAGATTGCCAAGCTGGAGAGGTATTAAGAATTTTTAATTCAAGGGTAGGTTTGGAAGAGCATTACATGTGACTGATATGGGGAAGGGAGGTGGTGGGTTCTGCATCGTTGGGATTGCGGCTGCTTATTGTACAGGACAAAGAGACGCAGTCGCGGTTTGCGATATCCTCCGAGTGGTCAATTGATTTGGCTGGTTTGGCTGGTTTGGGCTGGTTGGACTGATTTGGCTGGCTTTGGCTGGCTTTACATTAGCATTGGCTTTGATATTTTTGGCTAACGATACCCCATATAGCATGGCGAGGCGTTTTGTGGTGTTAATCCACAAGGGAAATAGAGGACATCGAAATCAAATCTATCTACCTTGTACAGATGAACCATGAAAGATGAACCAGCAACATCCCATCTCCTCAACTACGGAGTACTCATCTCAGACACCCGGCGTCGATATTATGAATGCACTCTCCCTTCCCTTCCCTTCCCTTCTCCATCCAGACTCACGTCCATCATGGTGCCGAATTGTCCATCTTTTCGTATCCATCTACCTCGTACAGCCTACAGAATCTACTCGTACAAGCTACAGGATCAGGATCAGGATCAGGATCAGGATCAGTATCTACACGACGACTCGAACTGTATACAACCTCTGACCTGTAGACGGCACCATACGAATACATGCGATTAAATCGGGAATGTCGAGTCATATCGAGTCATATCAAACCAAAAGAGTTCAATTCAATTCAATTCAATTCAATTCGCAGAAAGGTGGTGCTGGTGCTGGTGGTGTGGTAGGGATCCAACACAGGCACGACGGCCGAGCAACGAGGGTCAGCTTCTCCCTTGACAAGGTACAGTACTCAGTACAGAGTCTCATTCTCATGCGATCAGGAAGACTCGTCCTCGCCCTTGCCCTTGCCACTCGTGGTCATCTGTATGCAGTACAGTGCCCCACACCTCGGCAAGGTGAGGCTGAGCCTGAGCCTGAATTGAAGCCCGTGATGCCGATTGAGGCTGAAAAATAAGACGAGTCGGGGCTGCTGCGGCTCCCCCCGGTGGCGAAACGGGGCGGGCAGACAAAGCTGATGTTGGCTCATTCATTTCATTCATTCACTCATTGCTCATACATACCTAGGTGCCGCGCACACACGGACTTGTTGTCATTTCAATGGTAGAGTTGCCACAGTAATTCACACGGCTCGACTTGAGACTCCTGCTTCCTGCGTGGGTGGTGCTCGGTGGGTGCAAGTCCTCTGGCTTCACTTTCACATTCACATTCACGATTCACATTCACATTCGGATTTCCATTTCCATCACGGAGCAGCTACGTACGTACGTATTACATACATATGCGTGTCTTCGTCCCGTTCAGCTGGTCTGTGCCTGTGCCTGTGCCTGTGCCTCCTGTTGGGGGCCGAGACATCCAAAGGACTCGCATACCAGTCAGTCAGTCAGTCGTTCGAGAGAAGCTCAAGTCTTAGCTTAGCAGCAGCGACTAGCATGCTTCCTTGAGGGAAATAACGTCACATCAATGTAAGATTCAGCCAGCCAAGAGGGAAGCAAGTAGTGAGTGAAACTGAGGTTTCAATTCCTATTCGGACGGTTAAGTACAGTTTCGTGCTGTTCATGCAGTCACCCATCTAGCCCCCGCCTTCAGTTCTGGTTCTGGTTCTGGTTCGCCTGTATCCTGAAACCGTGGGAAAGATATGGAAAGGATTGGGTCGCCATGCCAGCATTTCTGAGTCCGAGGTCGCATGTCGACGGCCGCGTTCTCACTGCTCCGACGCCCGGACCAGGCAAGTGCTTGCTTGCCTTGGTCTGGGTTGTTTCATGGCGCTCGCCCGTGGTCATGCACGCTCGCATGGATGCGTTGGCATTGCGTTGCGGGAGCTCGGATGCCGAACGAGCCAAGTGTATGGGCGTGGCGATGGGGCCTGATATGAATGACATGCCGTGTCAGATTGGAAACGTTGCTCAGCTGAAAAAGAAAAATGGATTTTTCGTTCACTCGGATATTCTATCCAGGCGGTGATCCTTGTCTGACGTGATCGATCACCAGCCGGAGCCGGCGATGGATGAATGCTCGTCTTTGGGTCTTGCTCGGGAGTGTGGCCGTGACATCTTCTGCTGCTCATATCCATCCAAGCTCATGCTCTTGCTCGGAACCCGGTCGCCTTTGCTGACCCGTGCCCTCTAATGCTGCTGCAAGGAGGTCAATGGCGTGTGAATGGTGGCTTGTACGAGTAGCAGCGCGGGGATGAGTGCTGCGTCAAGGTTGGCATCATCCGGGCAGGTGTTCTCTGCTTGACGTCTTTCGTCTTCTTGGGGCTTGGTCTCTGGGGCCCCATGGGCTTGAGGATTCCAGCAACGTCGTAATGGCCTCGACCCATGTTTGTTGGTTGGTGCTCGACTGGCTCGGTAGCGGAGTGAGTGATAGCAGCAACGTCGTCCTGGAGTGACCTCTGGCCGGGAAGGTAGAAAGTGGAAGACGTGGGAGACTGAGACTTGGGGCGTTGGGTATAACGGCCCTTTATATGCAGGTCCCAACGGTAGCGGTGACACCATCACGAAGCTGGAGGTATAACAAAGGGTATGTACCTAGTAAAAGCATGTAAACGGACCCAGTCAGGCACCGAGTACGTTTAGCCCTTGCCAGGAAACGTAGTCGACCCTAGATGGATTTTGTCAAGGCAGATCATTCTTCTGTGCTGCTGCTCTGCGTCAGCTGTCAAAGATGCGGTGACTGTGTGGCGTTTCGGTACCGTGCACCAGCCAACGGCCAGAGCGAGGATGATTTGCTGTACGAGCCATGCCCGGCGTGCCCCTAGGCTGGATTTGTCCTGCAAGATGCCATGCAAGGCCTACTCAGGGCATCCACTGCGACAGGCACTGCACCGAAAACTCGGTGTCGCCTTGGGGATGGTGCAGTTGACCAGCTTCCAAGACGGCAGACTGTCACAAACGCTCACCTTTGCATCGCTTGTACGCCCAACCCCCACCGCTCGCAAGGAAAAAGCGATCTCTGGAAGGCTTCGGCCGTATGGCGGGCCAGCAGTGTCGCTCGCAACATGTTTGCTTACAGGCCGTTCGTTTGTCTGTGGCAGGAGAGGAATAAGGAAACGGGTGAATGAGGTCCAAAGGGGCGGTGAGGAGGCTGACATTGCGCATTGGACTCGCCGCAGCAAGCTGGGGCCGCATGCACGATTCCTTTTCCCACGCGCTGGTCTGCAGACTGCAGCTAATCTAGGATTCTCTCAACGGACTTTCGCGATTGGCGGCACCGACTAGCTACCTCGCTTGGGCGGTTGAGTTGCGCCATCTTCCGCCCAGGCCTTGGGACTATATGGGGTACAGAGTACATGAGTTGATCAATCACGAAGGGGGTGGGCATGAGTCGGTGACGAGCAGCACCTCCCAGGGAGAAAATTGACAGCGACATCAGCCGGAAGCAGCGAACAGGACGGGATCTTCTGTCTCTTTCCCGCCGTTCCTGCACAGAGCGAGGGAAGTTGCCGTGGGAATCCGGGGCAAGGATGTTACGATCCAGGAGTCGGCGCGGAGGCAGCAGAAACATATGACAGCGACATATCCGCAGACACATATGGGAAAGATCGCCTTGGGTCTAGTCCTGTCTCTGCCATTGACGCCTTCTCGAATGTATCCAAAATCATGGGACACGCCGCGGCCGCAGGGAAGCTCCAGCTTTTTGCAGTAGGGCAACTCCCCATTCGGTGCACAGTCCACTTCTCGCGGGCTTGTTTGCAAGTGTTATGTACCAGGCCCCTCGGTGAGAGATCGACAGGCAGAGACTCATAACTCTCGTGGGCCTTACATGTCAACACCTCCCTCGACCTCGACACCTTGGATCTCGCCCTTTCTGAACTTGTTGGCCATCTCCTCAAAAGTGCACCACTCGACGCCTTCGTGCTGATTGATCCATTCGATGAGCCGCTCATGCAGGAGCATGATTTGGGGCTTACCACTGACTTGGGGATGGATGCTGATTGGAAACACAAAGTGCTCGTACTCCCGGTAACAGAAGTCGAATTGCTCCCGCCAAAACCTTTCAATATGATGTGGGTCGACAAAGCCAGAAGATCCCGGCCCTCGCTGTGGCTGGAATGCGGGCCAATCGTCGACGTGCCAGTTTGCTGGGATCTCCACGAGCGACGAAGCTCGAAGGGATGACATGGGACTCATCCACTCGCCGGCCGAGAGCTTCTGGTAGTCCGTCTCCTTCCACTCCTGTGGTGGGTAAGGCAGATAGTACAGCTGCGAGTCGTGGTGCATGAATGAGTGGTCATACTCGATTCCATTCTCCTCCAATAGGTTGACCGTGTTAGGCGATGGAGTCCACGCCGGTGCGGTGAAACCTCGAGGCTTCTTACCCGTGAAGTCCGTGATGACCTGGATGGTCTTCTGCAGGACATCCCGCTCCTGCTGTGCCGAGAGCTGCGACACAAATTCGTGCGTGTAGCCGTGAAGTCCGCTGGCGCCGGATGCATGATATCAGCAGCTCATTCCCTACATCGACTGTGGGATCAACTTAGACAAAAGCGGTGACCAACATTTCGTGTCCAGCATCTCGTATCTTGGCCATCTGTTTCGGGAACGACTCGATCGAATGGCCCGGGATGAACCACGACGCTTTGATATTGTACTTGTCGAAGAGTTTCAGTAACCGGTCTGTCCCTACGGTAGCACCAAAGACACCACGGGAAATGTTAGTGAGGTCGGCTTTCTGGCCCGTCTGCGTGTTGATCCAGCCGCTGACGGCGTCGACATCAATGCCATATCCAACCAAGACTTTCTTGACCATGGTTGCGAGCGCCGAGGTGGGAATTCAGTATTATTCAATGAGTGCTCAAAGACGAATCCCGGGGGACTGGGAGAAGCCCACCTATCTCAGTAAATACGGCAAGCATATTTGTGTGAGGGGGTCAACCATACTATCGAGGTTATTGCACTGATAGACGGAGATGGTCGACGCGCCTTGGAGAGGCCGAAATCAAGTCTCCAATTCAAAATTCAAGTCGTCAGACAGTAACTTCGCTGCTCAATATGACCCTCGACCGCTGTCAGACAGCGGATTCATCGTCCACCTTTTCTCACATCTGCCACACATCCACATCTTGTCTCCGCGATCTGCTAATTAAGGCCCTCGGACGCAATGTAGCAGATGCCACGCCTTTCTCCTGCCTTGATCCGCCAGGCCAGGTCAGAAAACCCGCTCCTCACTCTCCTCCTGCAAGTATGTCGCGACCTCCCGTCCGCTCGCAACGAACTGCGGTGGCTGCGAGAACACGCCCACGATGCTGTCAATGCAAAGAGACATGCCAGCCAAGGACCGCCTATACCTCATGCAGATCTGGGAGTCGAGACTCCCCCAGAGATGGGCTGGCCTGGCACTGTGGGGGGGGAATGGTGGCAGACAAAAGCTGAAGACAGCCCTGTACCTACAGAGTCGAATAGGCAAGGCTTGGGTGTCGTCCGCAAGCTCAGGGTCCGGAGGGGAACGAGGCCTTTGGTCAGACCACATCAGACCGACATCAACCCTCAGATCGGATTTCGGCAAGTCGGCCTCGCATCCAACACTAGTGCTACCACGAAACTTCAAGCGTCGGTCAGCCGGGCAGGTGAGGAGATGACTAGCATCATGAAGGCTGAGATGCCAAAGGAAAGACACAGCAGTCCAAGGATCAAATACCCAAAAGCAGCACACGGTTCAGAGAAGAAGAGGCGGCCGAAGACTCTGGAAAAATCCAACCCACGGTCGTTGACAATCAAGGCGTGGTCCCCCGACGGAAGCCGCGAAGTGAGGCTACATGCCGAAACTGGGGAGGCCCTGCTGAGGGGTGACTCCGCCACCAATTCCCAGGCTCAGATTCAGGCTCAGACTCAGGCTCAGAAGCTTCTGGTCCACAATGTCGACAGGAGATCCAAGGGCGTGCCTCTGCAATACATCATCGGAAACCAACCATTCGGGACGCTCGACATACTGTGCCAGCGTGGCGTGTTGATACCGAGACCCGAGACCGAGATGTATACTGAAAAAGTGGCAAAGCTGTTGTTACCGGCTCTCGCTGCCACCCAGCCCCCGGACGTTCCGCGGTACCAGGGACACAACAAGATTCGCATCCTGGATCTCTGTACTGGGACTGGATGTATCGCGCTCCTGCTACATTCGATCCTCAAGCCCATTGACCCAAACAAGCCGACGCTGCCTCCTGGAGTAGATATCGAGATAGTCGGTGTCGACCTCAACCCACGCGCCGTCGAATTGGCACGGAGGAATCTCCACCACAATATTTCCCAGAAGCTTCTCCACCCTGATGCAATCCACTCTGTGTCTTTCCAGCAAGGCGACGTTCTGGCTTTGGGAAAGAAGCTCTACAAAGATGAACAATCTGCCGACGAACTGCGGACGATCGTGAATGCTGTTGCAGCCGGGGTAGCCGAAAAGGACCTCAGTCCTTCCGTCTCCTGCACACCTTGGGACATGGTCATCGCAAACCCTCCTTACATCGGTCCGAAGGACTATGAGCTGGGCGGGAAGACCGAGCCGAGCGTGCGTGACTACGAACCTAAAGAGGCACTCGTGCCCGTGGCTGATGGATGCTTCAAACACTCTGCAATTATACAAGCCGACCTGTTCTACCAACCTCTCATTCGCATCGCGCAGGCCGTCAACGCGCAGCTTCTGGTCATGGAGGTTGGTGATTCCAACCAAGCAGCTCGGGTCGGTAAGCAGGTGGTAAACAAGGCCTCGACGGCACTGTCAAGTTCAAGTAACAACCCCGGGGCATTATTCTCGTGGAAGCGGGACGGACTGCGACTTGAGGCATGGAGAGACGACGAGGCCGTGCGAGTCCTGCCCGCTCAGACACGCACGGCCTTTGAAGCTGACTTCGACAAAGACACGGACCCAGAAGTCGCGGACCGTGCTATCGTCGTCTGGACCGGACGGCTGGCCCGTTGGCGTCGCACCGCCCTTCCCGCTTCGGCGTCGTCCAATCGTCCCGATCCGGCAACAGAAGAGGCGAAAGCAAAGTTGAGGCAGACGAAAGTCGAAGCGGCCAAACGCCGGAAGGCAATGAAAACGACCACGCGAAAGCCCGCGGCTGATAACAAAGACGACGCCGCGCCTCCCGAGCCTCAGCCTCAGCCTCAGTTATCGGCCGGAGAGGAATTCCTCGCCCAGATCCGGGAGAAAAGACAGCAGGAAGCACGAGGTGTGGAGGTACAGTGGACGCCGAGCCAGAAAAATGCCCTCAGGGCTATCAAGTGGAGGGAAGGCAAGATCACGAAGCACGCCGAGCTTGCAGGGGAGTCGACAGGATGATACATACTGTGAAGGGCGAGCCTTTGAGCGTGCAGAGAGAGCGATGAACACGATAGACGCCTCAGGTGTTTTGAGTAGTTATTGTACATTGTATATTACATATACTTACCCGGAGCATGTGCAGACGCTCGAGGGTACCAACTGTATCATATAGTGGAAATGGGAAAAGACAAATAATACTGACTTATACGCTGCGATCGAAAACGTGATCCATCATACAGTACCTGGGCACCGAGTACTGACTGTACTGTGGGCGATGGCGTTGGTTCTACAGTGTACATACATCGATACAGTGTAACACATTGTATGTACTTGTAGTTTTATACTCGCACTGCACTGCACTGCACTCGCACTCTCGCAGCAGGTAAGTAGACAAGTATCCGTCGATGATATGGACGCTTTTGTAATACTCCCAGCTGCATGTACAGTATTTACGAGCACCTAGCCTTGCCAGCCTTGCGTGGTCGCGCTCCGACTCGCCTGGCGGCGGCCAGTCTACTGTAGCTTCCGCATACGTAGGTACTCAATAACAATGATGTATGTATGTTCAAGCGTCCCTTCCCACTTCCTAACCGCCGAGTCCGAAAATCAACTCCTGGCGCATATGCGGAAAGAATGAAACAAACGCTGCGCTGAGATATCGTCGATTCGTCGGTAGTGACTGTGCCGGCCCAAGCAGGAGACCAACCGCCGCCTGTCTTGCTCAATGTCATACGCCTTCCTTCGCACGCCGCCGCCGCCATGCCAATTTTTCGAGTTCGTGATTCAATGTCTCTGTATTCGCTCAAAAAACCCTTCCAACCAACGTAGAATCAATCGCTCAGATGACCGCCCGATTCAAAATGCAAAACTCCCTGTGAGGTGACTCTGGTGCGCAAATTCCCTCCTCTTCGAGTGGACTGTGTCGCAGAATGCCTCCTCTTAGCATGGACTCTGTGTTCGCAAAGTCCTGATTCTTGGAATGGATGTACTCCTCCCTAATGACCACCCGGCTTCCTCGCGTAAACCACGTTCATCCGGTGAATGGCGTGGACCCTCGGATTCCGCATCTCAGCCCGCACGCTGGCGCACAATACCCTAACTTCATCGGCCGTCCATCCCAGCACGCTGGTCAGCAGTCGTAACGTCCAATTCTCCAATCCTGTCTCAAGATGCGCTCTGCACCATGAGCCCAATTCCTTCAGGTCCGGATCTTTTGCCCAGGGCCCTACAGGCCACTTATACCGCTGCTCGGTCACGGCCTCGAAGCCAGCCCGGATCATATGTCCTCTCATCGATTCGAGGACTTGCAGCTCGCGGTTGAGTTTGGCGTGGCATTCAGGGCCCACTGCGTTCCATGCCACGATTCCACCGTCTGGCGGGATACTGTTGTCGTCCGAGGTGAGTTGCGCCGAGTACTCCGCCTGTTCTAGCCAGCCGCCAGGTTTCAAGCAGCGCATGCACTGTTGGTACAAGGCGGGCCAGTCTTCAATCGTGCCGTGCAGGCCGCGGATATGGATCAGGTCGAAGGTGTTGGGCTCGAACGTCCATTCGGATTCCATGTCATCGATCTCGAAGCGTACGTTCGGGGGAACCCAGGTGGGTTGTATGGGGGAGAGGTCTGTGCCGGTGACGATGGCCGAGGGGTACATATCGGCGACTTCTATCACCCAGAGTCCGGTGCCGGTGCCGAGGTCAAGGATCTGTGACGGGTCAGGGCCGATGGGCGCGAGGAAGAGGCGGTTTTGGAGCGTTTTAAGGTAGAGGTTGTGGCCGATGTCATGATGTTGCATCGCTTCTTCGTCATTGGCACCCCTGCGATCGCGTGGTCAGTCCTTTCTCTTCTTGCGCCACCGACAAGTTCGGGACGTGCGCACCAGTATTTCCCATCTTTGAAGGCGTGGTATGTCCGGCCGTTTTCAACGCGATAGTCTCTTATCCACGACGATATCGAGGTTGTTTCGGTCGAACTGGGCAGAGCGCAGGGTCAGATAGAGTCAACAACAGTACTTAAACCTGGCACTCACGCGTCGTCACCATATGCCGAGTCGTCGTCCGCAATACCCTATCATAGCGTCTGAAGTCAGGAACAAGTCCGTCGGGGAAGAACCCCGAGGGATCTCCATTGCACTTTGGCTTACAGGATCGGCAGTGATTCGACTGGACCGTTCGCTTTGGGTGTCTTCGATATCGTCTCCTTCCGGACACATTGCGAGCTTCAGTAGCTCCTGGGGAACACAACCCCGGGTCGCCTGCTGGAGTATATGTAATGTCGTGGAAGGTGGGTGGTGTGACAAGGACAAAGCCAACGGCGACGCAGCGAGTGTATTGCTGGCGTATAGATCGGATAGCAACCTTGTAAATCGGCTACTTCTCAGGCAGAAAGTACATAAAGCAAGGAACCCGCCAGCTAATGCTCTGGCCTTTGGCCCAAACCAGGATTGTGAGCGTAATTTTCGTGCTTACTTCATGCCGAAGCTCGCTGCGTAGACAGAGCTGCGAATGTTGGGCGATGATCGGGCCGAACCGTCCTCTATTATTGGGAAACAGCAGGTGTCAGCATGCTGGGCCTTGCAGTACAAGTAGAGTTTCCTCGTGCAAGGGACGACGAAGAAGGAGGGACGACCAGGCAGGATGTGGAAGATTTTAATCAGCTCATGGTGGAAGTTAACAGAGCCGTCGACCTTGGGGATGTTGCGGGGCACCCTGTTGGGTTCCGACGAGACCTGGTCCGTCCTCTGTAAACTTCCACAATCCCGGCCAGAGAATGGTGGAAGCATCTTCGTGTAGTGGCTAGTGCGTGAAAGTGCCTCCTTTTCAGTTGAGTCGCTCGCGATAAAGTTTTGAAACGTGTCTAGTCAGTCCTGAATTCGCGTCAATTCGTCCTAGGAGTGGTGCCCACAAGCTCGCTAGCTGGATGGTCTTCCGGGGCACGGCACAGCCTCCAAGCGTCGAGGCCACATTGGGGGCTCGGCACGTGTTGTGACGTGTCAAAGCCTCGGGGGACATAGGAACTGTCGAGGCTAGAGAATTATTCGAACAATGCGAGACGCTTGTCCGTTGATCGGTCGATTCAGGTGAGCCGTCAGCTCAGTGGAGCGGAAAGCTAGCCCCAGGAGCGGATCTCTAGCCTTGCTCGAATGAACGAATTGCAACTGCCGAGGTCTTCCTCAGCGCCTACGCGAAGACGAAACGAGCTCCTTCGACAGCGTTGTCCATCATCTCGTGCGCAACAGCCAGACTCGGGAAGGCGTGGAAGTAGTGCGGAAGGCCTTCGTAGTGGTCGAGCCTACTTCTGACACCGCTTTGTCTGAGCCGGAGATCCAAGACCTTCCCATCGTCTCGGAAGCAGTCCTTCTCTGCCGTGACAATGTAGCAAGGAGGAAACTTGGAGAGATCGTCCGCTAGCCCTATGAGATGTCGCGGGCTGTCAAAGTCGATATCGTAATGAGCTGGGCAGCAGTCACGTCAGTTGAGGTTGCATGAATGAGTTGATGGATGGCCTACACCAGATGAATTTGGCGAGCTCGAGCCCGAAGACTGGAGTACCGGCGTTTCCGTTCTCCTCCCAGGCTGTGTACGTGTGCTTGTATTCGCCGTCATACTTCCAGGACAGGGTTACAGCAAAGAGGAGGATGCAACCGGTTATGGAGGTGTAGTCACCCTCGGACATGAAGCGGTATGCTACTTGACCTGCGAGCATCGCCCCCGCAGAGCCACCGGAGAGAACTGTCCTGGTAGGATCGTCACCAAGCTCCTCAGCCCTGTTGCGGCACTGCCTGGTCTCAGTGTGTAAGAACGAGTTGATGTGGAAGCAGGCCTACCCAAGGAACAGCTTTGCTAGCAAGATTGATGATATCGTCGAGTTTGACGTGGGGTATCTTGGGATAGTTCACACTGATCACCAGACAGGGCACCTTCGCTGCGAATATGCGACAATGAGCGTCCTCGGTGTCGAGATTGCCAGCAATGTAGCCTCCGCCGGGATAATAGATCATAAGCGGCAGAGGTTTGTCAGATGCAGGCTTGTATATCCGAACATCGAGCTCTCCAGTCTGAGTATCCGTCTTTTCGTCCCCTGTTGATGGGATCAATGGAAGTCGAGGAGGGCAAAATGCACGAGGTGACCAAACGTACAAACTCTCGGCTCTTCAGGCAGCTGGGGCCATTGTTTCGCAAACGCAGCAAAGACGGCGTCGTAGGTAGGGACATCGACGCTCCAATCGCCGGTCATAACATATCGACCACCGGATGCGTCTTCGAGCTGGCATATTGTCAGTGAAGTGACAAAGACCGGCAATGGCGGGGTCAGCTGTAGCGGGGGCCTTCGTTCTTCTGTAGAGACTTACTGCCAGCCATTCTGGTCGATAACCTTCACGAGGCCAGCTCTTATTAGGCTCCGTCGCCATGGCACGAAGAAATTTGAGGTAGGACAAGGAGGTGGAAATTGTCTGCAAGAGGAAGGTCGACAACGGTCCTTGATCAGAAGACCGAACTTGACTATGTGGGTGAATGTTTTATGCTGGCGCGAGTGCGTTCCTTGATTGGATAAGCATGTCACTCTGCATGAAGGTCCTTTATGACCGCGACGAGCAACTGAGGCATGCTCAGTGTCGGCAGGACTGGGTCGCGAGGTCGATACAATCAGTTCAGAAACCGGAGGAGTGGTAACATCAATACAGCTTTCAAAGAACGCAGCAGCCGCATCCGAATGAGAGCTGTACATGATTGCTGCGGCATCAGTCAAGACAACCCTCAACTCCGAAACACATCAATAACCCAGAAAGAAGACGGCAGGGACGCAATCGTACAGACAGTCTCGTCTGTAGCAGGCACGAACAATCAGGAAAAGTCGCACTTGTAGCACAGTGGCTCCTCAGCGAACCAGGTCTCTAGCAGGCGGGCTGGAGTAGATTCGTCTACAGTACGGATCATAACTTAGTTGAGAAAGATGTGAAGACCGACTCCAACGCCAAATTACCAACAGCTACTTGATACCAAGAGGAGTGCTGGGTGCAACGAGGAAGTATTGTGTATTATGCAACCGCCAGCAAGAAGCAGCAGAAAGCGACGAGGACGAGCCCTTTGCGGCCCACGCCCCCTTGCCCTACCGTACTGCTCTACGGCGTACAAAACGGCACTCTGTGCAGTCGACCTCGGCTCGTCAGTGCTCATCACCTCGTCGTGCTTTCACCTCTGGTTCATCTCTATCACTCGCATTACTCCCTCCACTAGGGTTCTTCTCCCGACAACAAAATGACCAACGACACTACCTCGACCACTTCTCCTCCTCCTGCTACTTCCTCCCCGGTATCACCTCCCATGGAGTACCCCTTCGCAACGTCCCCAGACATCCTCCGCACGCACCAGAAAGACGCATACATCACCGGCACGATCTCAGCACAGGCGTCCACCATCATCCGGGCTCTTCTGGGTGCCCGATTCGCGCATAAATACTCAGATGCCACGAACCAACTCTCCGAGCTGCTTTACCTCTGTATAACGACCCTCCTGGGCAACCGAACGTTGGGCGAAGAATACTGCGACGTGATCCAGATCGAGGACGACACCTCGCGACTCGCAGGCCTGGGGAGGAGAGTCGGCTACATCGCAAGCGTGGTCTTCGCGCCCTGGATCCTGGGGAAGTCGTTACCGGCTCTGAGAAGAAGACTGCGCTCCAAACTCGAGTGGAACATTGAGCACGCAAAGCAGAGACGGAAACTGCCCACACGGGTGCTCAGAGTGCAGGAATATATACTCAAACACCTCGACACGTTGACCTCGCCTCAGCCCATTTATGCGTTAAGTCTAGCGACATTCTACTTTACAGGCGCGTACTACCACATCTCCAAACGCCTGTTCGGCCTCCGCTACGTCTTCACCAAGCAAATCAAACCGGACGAACAGCGCGTGGGATATGAGGTCCTCGGTGTACTGCTTGTGTTGCAGATGGCGGTCCAGTCGGCGCTGCATGTCCGGCAGACATACCTCGATGCCACAGCATCCACCGCAAGCGGGGGCGAAATGAAGGCAGAAGCATCCACATCGGCGCTTGTAGGTCCGGGCGTTGAGATGCAGCTGGCGGGATCGCTCGAGACGGGTGCCACTCCTAACCAACTGCTCTCCTCGGTTCCCGTCCCGCATTTCCTCCCGCCCGGCCTCAGCGCCAATACGTCGACACCCATCCTCGATGCGCCGCGGTATCATCTCGACAACGACGAAACCATGGACTGGATCCCCGCCGGTCAGCAGCGCAAATGCACACTTTGCCTGGAACCATTCCGAGATCCGAGCGTGACGACGTGTGGGCATGTATTCTGCTGGACGTGCGTGCAGGATTGGGTCAAGGAGAAGGCCGAATGTCCGTTGTGCAGGCAGAGTGTGTTGAGCCAGAAGGTCCTGCCCCTGAGAGGGTAGAGCGTCCATCGCCAAACGCCATGGCGATGATGGATGATATTAGATGATACCCAACCCACCCCAAAAATTCTTGTCATGATGTCCTCCCGTGGCGCCTTTTGATGTTCCATTACATGCTAAGACCAGTATGCGTTTGTATTCGTATGTTCCTTTTCTGCAAAACCCACTTCCACGCGGGCATCCGACAGTCCACGAAGTGGTCATTCCTCCAAGACAAACCCTATCACGAAATAAGCGGTCTCCAGGCTCCTACGCCAGCGCCACGCCCCCTTCTTTCTTCCCAACGCGAGGTGAATCCACCTCGTCCTCTGCCTCATCGCTGATCAAGCCTTCCAGCTCGAACTCCTCGGCGTCGCGAACCTGCTGGCTCGCCGTGCCGCGATGTTTAGGTAACCTCGCACTCCCGTTCGCGGTCCCGTTGACGCCTCCATTGGGGAGCCCGGACGTTTTATATCCATGGCCGTTTGCGCCGCTCGGGCCCGCGACGCTGAGGAGACTGCTCCCCCGGCTACTGCTGCCGCCGTCGCTGCTGTGGGCGCCTCTACCGCTCGCGGCACGAACCCCGTTGCTCTCGTCGTCGGGCCAGGCGTGGCTGGCGTAGACGTACAGTAGGATATTGACGAAGAGGTAGAGCAGGAAGGCCACGCTGTAGAGGATGAGGATGTAGCTTACGTGGGTGACGTCGGCGTCGGAGAGGAGGTGCATTTGTTCCTCGGTGGCGCCCATGAAGAGGAAGCCCGAGGCGTAGAGAAGCTGGAAGGGGTTGGTTGGTTAGTCATTGTTGTTGCGGAAGAGCAGTATTTAGCGAGGGGGATGAACCACTTACAAATGGAGGCAAATGCTGCCAGCTGTTGACCTCGCCTGTGCCGCGACTGTCCCTGAGGAGGAAGCTGATCTCGATGATGCGCGCTGCCCCCGCCGCCATCAAGGTATACCCGAAGACGGTGTGCACCATGGTGCTCAGAGGCAGGTCCTGCGGATGGGCGCTCATGGCCCACCCCGTCATCAGGATGACCAGGCCTGGGAGGATGTTCCGCTTGGGACGGCCGTTCCTGCTCCGGGACAACCACACGCCCAGAAGGCCCGCGCACCACCAGACAATCCCCATGCTCGTGTGCTGCAAGTCGTTCTTGACCCAGGGGTGGCCCCAGCGGTGTTCGGTAAAGGTGTTGACGCAGCCCCACGCCGCAATGACACAGCTGTCGAAGAACTCCTGGCTTCGGCCCGTAGTGCGCAGCCACGCCTGCCCGATGAGCAGCAGCAGCGTCATGATGATGCCGTAGGCGATGAACGCGCTGCCCATGATGAAGTGCGCGAGACACTGGCCTAGGTGGTCGCCGCGGCAGTATCCCATGGCGACGATCCCGCCGAAGAGCATCTGCGTCCACGCGACGATGGGCATTGTCTTACCCAACCAGCTGTGGATGATGACCACTCCTCGCCGGCCTCCTCGTCCGGCCTTCCCGCCAAACACGCGGCCGATCCATCCTTTCTTCTCCTCAAGGTGTAGTTTCAGACCTATTCCGAGACCGACCTGCACCACGAGCATGAGGACCAGACTGTTGGCAAAGCTTGCGTGGATGTTTGGGTGTCGAAACTGTCGCCCTTTGTGCATATGGCCTAGGAAGTATGCCACCGTGGCCACCACCGTGCCGACTATCTGCAGGGGGACGTGCCACCGACTCTTGATTATGCCGAGAACCATGCCGTAGGGGAAGATCATGCCGAAGGACAGGATCATGAGCAGAATGTGCATCCATAGCCGCGAGTCTAGCGGATCCGGTGAGACCGCCTCGCCCTCGGGGATTTTATCTGTATGGCCGCCGTGCGCTGAGACAGGCGTGCTGAGGAGAAGAAGAGGGCTGGTGTACAGGAGGAGGGTCGCTTTTCGACCGAGTCGTAGGGGGCGTGGCACGTCCATCGCGGCGGCGACGATGCGGCCGAGGCAGGGTTGGCGAGATTGTCGTAGATGTTGAATTGGCAAGCGTTGCCAGCTATCGGCGAGTACACATGATATAGGATTCTTGTGGATAGAGGACAGGGGACGGTGGTCTGACGGATTCAAGTGAGTTGTAATAAGTGACGATGTACTGGATCGACACTCGCTCTCGGATTCTGGCAACTCGCATCCCACCGAGACTCCCGGTCGATCCTTTTTCAGGCGTCCCCACTTTGCACTCCCACAACACGTGTCCGGGTACGAGGAATTACACACAGCGGTGAACAGAGAGAAATTTGAGGCGAGAGTGAGGTGTGCACAACGCTGGTACTAGGTCGATGCTACCAAGTCATATCTAAGCCATTAATTCATCACGCTGGCTGGCCTGTGACTTGTACCTCCAGCTAGCGACTCATCTGTCACATCCCATTGCACGGGCCTGCTTCTTGACCATGAAGTGGATTTATGTCACAATTGTTCTTGGATCCGTGTTCTTGGACTTTCCATCTTCCACGGCATGTGCAGTGCAGGAATGTCGCGCTGCAAATCTCTTCCATCTTCTGGCAGGCTGTATTGTCGGTGCTGCCCTTTCTGGGAGTTGCTCACATTCCCTTCACCGTGGGTGACCAGTCTCGAACCATTGTTTCCTGGTGCTGCATTGATGGAACTACCCCATAGAAGGAGATGTCCGAGACAACACGGCCCTTTTTTGATCTGGTGGCAGGCCCTCCACACAGATTCACGCTCCCCATCTTGTAGTTGTTCATCAGCACATGGCCCGGCAATGCAATAAGCACAACCACGGCCTGCAGGCCAAAGATCATAAAATCATCACTGCGTTTTGGGCGAACTGCCCATTATCGCTCACTGAAAAGATCCCGGTATATCGTTGGGCTTGCCTTTGTCCTCGTCGCTCGGCGTCACTGGTACGGAATGAAAGGCGGAATCGTTGGCTTCATGAGTTGATATGGGCGTGAGGACGTGTCCTCCTTCGTGTCTCTGTTCGGCATCTCCGTTCAAGTCGATTTTATCGAAACCATCGACAGGAGGTTGTGTGTCTGAGCTAGGCGATGCCACTCGCCCAGGGTTTCGTGGTGGCAATGCTGGTGGAACCCGTCTGGGAACCTCAACAACCTTCGCGCGTGCCATGACTGGCACTGCTGTGGATACCTCAACATCTGAATCCACATCCGAGAAGGACTCGTCTCGTTCATGGTGTGGCTCGTCTACAAGCTGGCTGTGTTTCTTTGGCTGATGATCGTCAAGACCACGGAACGAGTCTCGGTGAGGGCTGTTCTCTTGGCTCTTCGTGTCGTCGTCGTCCGTCTGGGTACCTCGAGTAACACTGGCCAGACTGTGCGTGCTATCTCTCCACGTCCGGCTCCTGATCGAGCCGTCAACACTCCTTCGCGAAAAGTGCGTATAGACGGGGCTGGTAGGCGACGGTCTGAATTCGAATGTTTCAGCAGCTGGTCTCTGGTGCGTGCCAGCCTCCCTTATATTTAGGCCTTCAGCTTCGAGAGCTTTTACGCCGTACGGATCCGGGTCATCCTCCGCCGGTATCCCAAACGTAGGCCCGCCTGTCACCAATTAGTCTACATTCTGAGAGATCTTTCACATCACTGACCTGGCGGGATGATCTCCATGTCACTCGGAGCCGGAGCGTCAGGGAGTAAGCTGTCGTCCACGTCATCGCCCTGAGCAGCTCTCAGGGTGTCTAAGAGAACTTGGTACTGCTCGACCGGGGGATGTCGAAGCTTCCCGTTGAGGATGTCTGTCACGCTGATTTGCTCCCCGTAGAATCTCGCATTTTCGTCAGTCCTTTCAATCACCAAATTTCCCTCCAGCGCAACGCCGGCATAGAGACCTCGACTCTTCACGTATGACCATATAGGAGCTTGACGTTTTGTTAATTCCGTGTCGAGAGCGCCGCCAATACCCACTGGGCCAGCTGCCACCCCGACCTCGGTTCCCAAGGTAGTTCTCCACTTGGTGAAAGCCCCCAGTGCTTCGAATGTATTGATAACCAGGACAGTGTCATAGATGTCAACTCCTGCGAGGAACCCAAACGATATATTTTGGGTCTGGATGCCACTAGGAGGACTCCATTCCCGAGTCTCAGGGTTTCTTCCGACAAGGACACCGGCACCTCCGGAGCCACCAAATAGCCAGCCCGTGCGCATTGTTGTGAATATGGCCAAGCCGACTGCGTCCTTGATAACGCTCGCCGGGATCTTCTTCATTACCCTTTGCTTGCCTTGCGGAACACCAACCGCTGTCGAGTTCCGGGTCTCCACCTTCTTGAGCTCCTTCTCCTCTATCTGGTCATAGAAGCCATCTTTACAGAAACCGCGCAGGATCCGAGCCGCCTTCTCAGACTCCTTGTCCATTGTCGTCGGCCAGAATGCCTCTGAGCCGACCTTGTTCGATAGACGATTGACCGGGGCTCCCAGCTTGTCAACTACTTTGTAGGCTTTGTTGAAGCCTGGCAGGAGTGCCTTGTTGTACACAGTACTGGAGCCGCTTTTGGTCTTGTCCCATAATGTCGAGGTGCCCGAGGATGTCTTGGTGGAAGTAGTTGTCGTCGTGGTTTGCAACGCCGGCCCCTCCGTCGGTTGCGCCATGTTGGAAGCCGGGTCAGATTCCAGGAGCTGACTCGGGAGGAAAATGCGACTGTGCGCTGGAACCGGGGCCGCCTACAATGAGTCTGGGTAAGAGGGGTCGACAGTCTTGCTTCTTGTAGGCGCAGGCCGCAGCCACGTTGGCAAAATAGATCGTGGTCGCTCGGCCGCAGAGGACTTGGGCGTCGAGGAAGTATGTATTTAGGCAGGCTGAGCAGCCAGTAACCCGGTTGCAGCCGGACGAACAAGAGCTGGCAACACGCGTTGGAGATCTTTGTATGGGCACCCAACGTCATTGGCCTTAGGCGCCGAGAGGCACCCAAGAGGCATATCTTAGTCAGGACACTGGGGCCTCTGCTGAGTCAACTCAGACTCACCTCACCACAATTACCATTGAGCATAAGCCTCGCTGTGATCCGCGGGAGACACACTCACTTTGTACGGACAAGCAGAGCTGGCAGGGGTGCGGCATGTGCGCCTCGCTGACCTCGGTTGTCTGGACCCTTGAGATAACCAGTCCCGACTAATCACATGTGCTGGGTCAAGGTTTGAATGAAACATATCCCATGTCGACCTCTCCAGGCTGTCTATCTCCAGACTTCGACTTCTACAGAAACCTTGCAGCGGAAAGTCATCTAGCAAGCAAATAGCGACTGGCGAAACCTGGAAAGAAGGATGCCGCCCATTCCACCTCTGTTCGTGCTTCCAATACCTCCGACCTTGAGCGCCAGCTCGTCTGCTCAAGGCGGACAAGGAAGCTTCGTATGCACCCAGGCTGCTCCGCAGGTCTATCTTCTTTCATTCTCTTGTCCCCCAGACAATCGCCTTGTCCCAGTGTTCAATCAGACATTTCTGCTGGCCTTGGACATTATTGAGCATCGACTTCCGCGTGGTGTGGTCATCACGACT
This sequence comes from Phialophora tarda, assembly GCA_016109495.1. NCBI lineage: Eukaryota > Fungi > Ascomycota > Eurotiomycetes > Chaetothyriales > Herpotrichiellaceae > Phialophora > Phialophora tarda. The sequence goes on along the minus strand of JADWPL010000037.1, from coordinate 126,077 downwards.
TCATCGATCAGCAAGTTCTACTCCAATGGCCTAGACTTCGAAAATGCCATCAAAGATCCAACGTTCTTCCCAAACAGCCTCTTCCCGCTATGGCGGCGACTCATAACTGTGAGTGTCACTCCATCCCGGAAGAATGGTTGCGGAGTTGGTACAAAATACTTACAGACCCTAGTATCCGATGCCGACGATCGCCCTGATGAATGGCCATGCATTCGCGGGAGGCCTCATGACTGCAATGATGCACGACTACCGCATTATGAATCCTCACAAGGGTTTCTTATGCCTTAACGAGCTTGATTTCGGTGCAGCTCTTCAACCTGCCATGGCAAGCGTGTTCCGAGTCAAACTTAGCATGACCACGTTTCGCAATATGGTCCTTGAGAGCAAGAGGTTCCCAGCTTTGGAAGCTCTGAAAGAAGGCATCATTGACGGCGTTGGAGGGGTCGATGAGACGCTCAAGTTCATCGCAGAGATGAAACTGACCCAGAAGGCTCAGGGTAGATCGTACGGACAGATCAAGGAAGAGTTGTACCGCGAAGTTGTTAAGGATTTGGACGAAGCTGCGGAGACCCGCGGGAAACTGGCTGCTAGGGATCTGGACAGGAGTCGTCGTGATCTAGAGGCGAGAAAGAGGGTGGACGATTATCAGGCAGTCGTCCAGCGGGCAAAGCTATAATGGTCGCTCCGCAACAGGCGTGTTTCCTCGATTCAGACTTGAAGCTGGTTGTGACCTTACTGAAACTTGGCTTCATGCTCACCGCGGGAACTGTCCGCTCACTTACTGCCCTACCTGGGAAACAATGGCCACGAGGATTATGGCATCTTATCATGGGCTTCATTTGCGAAATCCATTTCCTAGTACATTGCCCGGACAGTCATCGGCCGATAAGCGGACTTCGGGTTCACGGACGTCTCACTTACTTGTGCGGGTGCCTTTGATCTGAGCCAGTGAGACGAACCAGATTGGTTGGGTCCAGTGCAGTGCGTATGCGAATACGTGCGGGTCTGGGTCCTGACAGCATGTCTCGATTAGGATAGAGTGTCGTAAACGTATTCCGGCAAGGAGGCAGCTCTCCATGGATATAGTATTCGAATCAATTGCACAAATTAATTAAACGTGGGGTGAAAGCTCGCTTAAATTTTGGTAGACTTTGAACGCACACTGCCCACACTGAGTCTTCTTGGGCCGCTTCTTCTTTCAACCACTGGGAATAACACCCTATGGCGGCCTTCAGCAATCGGCATAAAGGTCACTTTGTGAACCGGCACACGGGTTATGCAGGTGGGACGGCAATCGGTAGCCGGGAAGAGTAAAGGTCGCGAGCGACGAAGACAAAATACGACAGGCAACCCCACCAGGGCGCCAATTACTGGCTCTAGGCGGCCTACGCGAGGCCCCGGGCACACCCATGTCGGGGTGTCGCCATGCCCCCTCCGATCCCAAACTCCGATGGCAACGCATCTCGTAGTCACCACTTTCCACTATTCGATCCATTTTGTCCTTCTCGGGCCCGAGATTCTCTATTGCTGCCTGGTGGCCCGTGTACATACATACCTTCATTGACGTATCGATCGTCCAGTCTCTACTGCTGCATCCTTTCGTCTATTGTTTTCCGCGACAAAAGTACACTCCCTCAGGCTCGGAAATTTCGAGATCGCGCTCCATCGCATCAATCCACACGTTATTTTACGACGGTATCGTTCAGCCCTTCAGCTTGACCATGCGGCGCTGAGTTATTGCTTGGACCTCTATCATATTCCCGGTAGTCTGAGCAGCTATCATCATGAATCCCGCTGGCCAGGGCGACTTGCCCGCCGCTGCGACCGCGATTGAGCAGAATCTCGAGGAGAAGGAGAGGGCACAATTGGGAATTGTCACGGAGAACCAAAAGCATACAGAGCCATTATCAGAGAAACAGCCCGCCACTCCCGTCTCTCCAAATCCAAAGTCGCCGACTTCTGCGATATCGCCTACCTCGCCCGCCTCGCAGTCTTCCGATTCAGACACTCGTCCCGACCTTAACAAGTATGATTCAAAGATTGTCCAAGTGCGGGATCTACCAGAAGGCGACGCCGCACTGGCTCACCTGCCTGACCACGAGAAGACCATTATAAAAAAGCAATTGGATGTTCCGGACGTCAAGGTCACATACTGGACGTTATATCGCTACGCGACCAGGTGGGACAAACTCTTCATTGCAATAGCCTGCGTCACCGCTATTGGAGCAGGAGCTGTCCTTCCGCTGATGACCGTCGTATTTGGCAATCTTTCGGGCAACTTCAGTGGCTTCGCTCAAGGACAACAAGACATTTTACGGAGCTTCAATTCCACCCTGAACAAATACGTGCTTTACTTTGTGTATCTGGCGATCGGAGAGTTCTTCCTGGTATACATTTCGACCGTTCTCTTCATTTACACCGGCGAGCACATCACCTCGAAAGTTCGAGAGCAATATCTCTTCGCAGTGTTGAGACAAAACATCGCTTTCTTTGACGTAAGTGCTCTAAGCCCTCCGCTTAGACAGGCTAACTCTGTATATAGCACGTCGGGGCAGGAGAAGTCACGACCCGCATCACCGCGGATACGAATATCATCCAGGAGGCTATCAGCGAGAAGGTTGGGCTGACGCTGACTGGCGTAGCCGCCTTCTTCTCGGCATTCATTATCGGTTTCATAAGGTTTTGGAAGCTCACACTAATATGTTTCGCGACTGTCGTGGCCATTGTCTTTGTCATGGGCTCCGGGGGTCGAAAAATGGCTGGATGGAACAAGAAATCGCTGGCTGCATATGCCATCGGCGGCTCCGTGGCAGAAGAAGTCCTGGCTTCGATCCGCAATGCTGTCGCGTTCGGCACACAAGACAAGCTTGCGAGGCAATACAACGTCCATCTCCTTGAGGCTCGTCGCTGGGGTATTCGTAGCAAGGGTGCTCTTGCCTGCATGATTGGGGCCCTGCTTTGTCTTCTCTTCTTGAACTATGGCCTAGCCTTTTGGATGGGATCTCGATTCTACGTCGGCCATGAGACGGACCTGGCGCATATCTTGACCATCATTCTGGCCGTCATGATCGGCGCCTTTTCGTTTGGCAATGTTGGTCCCCATATGCAGCACTTTGCGGCTGGTGTGGGTGCAGCATCCAAGATCTACTCAATAATCGACCGAACGTCGCCGGTGGACCCTTTGTCTGAACAAGGTGAGAGATTGGATCAACTCGAAGGCACGCTTGAACTGCGAAACATCAAACATATCTATCCTTCTCGTCCTGAGGTTGTGGTTATGGAGGACGTCAGCCTGGTAATTCCCGCAGGCAAGACAACTGCTCTTGTGGGCGCCTCTGGATCAGGAAAGTCCACCGTCGTTGGCTTGGTTGAGCGCTTCTACGACCCAGTGAACGGCACAGTCCTCCTCGACGGGCACGACATCAGCACGCTCAACCTTCACTGGCTGCGACAACAGATCGCCCTCGTCCAGCAGGAACCCATCCTCTTCAGTCAAACCATCCGAGAGAACATCAAGAACGGCCTGGTCGGTTCCAAGTACGAAAACGAGACTGAGGAACAGCAAACCCAGCGTATCATCGAGGCGGCAAAGAAATCCAACGCTCACGATTTCATTACGTCTCTTCCTGATGGCTATGAGACCCATGTTGGCGAGCGTGGTTTCCTGTTGTCCGGAGGTCAAAAACAACGTGTTGCAATTGCCCGCGCTATAGTGTCCGATCCAAAGATCCTGCTACTGGACGAGGCTACATCGGCGCTTGATACAAAGTCTGAAGGCGTGGTGCAACATGCTTTGGAGGCGGCCTCTGTCGGCAGAACCACGATTGTTATCGCTCATCGGCTGTCCACGATCAAAACAGCAGACAACATCGTGGTAATGCAGCAAGGACGGATAGTCGAACAAGGGACTCACGACGAACTCCTCGAGCGCAGACAGGCCTATTTCAATCTAGTCTCTGCTCAACGGATCGGGGACAAGGATGACGAAGAGTCCGAACACTCAACAGAGGTCAGCGAACCCGAACTGGCTCGAATCCAATCAACAAGGTCCGGGGGCAGTGCCGCCATGGTGGACCCTGACGACGAGAAGCTGGCACTCGGCAGAACCAGAAGTGGAAAATCCATCTCATCCAATGTTCTCGCCGACAAGAAACCACAAAAAGAGGCCAAGTACTCTCTTTGGACCATCATCAAGTTCATCGCAGGCTTCAATGCTCAGGAATGGTGGATTTTGTGCATCGGCTTCGTCTTCACTGCAATCTCGGGTGCCGCACAGCCCGTTCAAGGTGTCTTCTTCGCGAAATGCATCATCGCACTGTCACGATCGCCTGATCTGTTCCGACACCAGATCCGCCACGATATCAACTTTTGGTCGCTGATGTATTTGATGCTGGCGTTCGTCACCCTTATTGCAATGTGTATCCAGGGCATTGCCTTTGCCTACTGCAGCGAGCGGTTGATTCAAAGAGCCAGAGATGGTGCATTCAGGCGGTTTTTGAGGCAAGACATCTCGTTTTTCGATGAGGATCAGAACTCGACTGGTGCTCTCACGTCTTTTCTGTCGACCGAGACCACGCATCTGGCTTCGATATCGGGGGCAACGCTCGGGACGCTAATCAGTAAGTTCCATTGATTTGTCGATAGTGACATGGGCTAACCAACATACACAGGCTGCTCGTCCACCCTGATTATCGCGATCGTGGTGGCCCTCGCCATCGGATGGAAGCTCTCACTCGTCTGCATGTGCGCCTTGCCCGTTATTCTCGGCACGGGCTTCCTGAGATTCTGGGTTCTTGCAAAGTTCTCGGCCGAAAATCAGAAACATTACGAAAAGTCGGCGGGATATGCCTGTGAGCATACGAATGCGATTCGGACGGTCGCATCCTTGACTGCAGAACGCGAGATCTACGCCGAATACAAGCGCCAGCTACGCGCTCAGCTGCCCGTCTCTCTGAAGTCCAATCTGAAGAACTCGTCACTGTACGCAGCATCGCAATCCGGCATGTTCCTGGCGTTCGCCCTTGGCTTCTGGTACGGTGGTAAACTCCTGTCTCGTGGAGAGTACACGCTCTTCCAGTTCTTCCTGGTCTTCAACGAAATCATCTTTGGAGCGCAGTCCGCCGGGACTGTGTTCTCCTTCGCTGGAGATATGTCGAAAGCGAAGAACTCGGCGGCCGCCCTGAAAAAGCTGTACGACCGCCAGCCAACTATCGACCCCTGGTCAGATGACGGTGCGCCCCTTGATCACGTCGAGGGCACTCTTGAATTTCGAGATGTTCACTTCCGGTACCCGACTCGGCCGGATGTCCCAGTGCTTCGCGGGCTTAATTTGACCGTGAAGCCCGGACAGTACATTGCTCTTGTTGGTCCCTCTGGCTGTGGAAAGTCGACGACCATTGCAATGCTGGAGCGCTTCTACGACCCTCTTGCCGGAGCTGTTTACATCGACGGCAAGGAGATTTCCAGCCTGAACCTCAACGACTACCGATCTCACCTGGCGCTCGTTTCTCAGGAGCCGACCTTGTACCAGGGCACCATTAAAGACAATGTCCTCCTCGGTGCCGACAGAGGCCAGGTGAGCGACGAGCAGATCATCCGAGCATGCAAGGACGCCAATATTTACGACTTTATCATGTCGTTACCTGATGGCTTCGCAACGGACGTCGGCAACAAAGCCGCCTTACTCTCCGGTGGCCAGAAGCAGCGCATCGCGATCGCGAGAGCCCTCATCCGGGACCCCAAAGTCTTACTACTTGATGAAGCCACTTCTGCACTGGACTCGGAGTCTGAGAAGGTTGTGCAGGCAGCACTGGATGTCGCCGCCAAAGGCCGCACGACCATTGCCGTTGCCCACCGACTGAGCACCATTCAGAAAGCAGACATCATTTACGTCTTTGACAAGGGCGTGATTGCGGAGAAAGGCACTCACCACGAGTTGATGGCGCTCAAGGGAAGATATAGAGAGCTGGTCAGCCTTCAGAGTCTGGAGAAGCAGCGGTAACGCAGTCCGCAGCCGGGAGGCCGTGTATTCTTGCTTCATTTATTTGATTGGGATATCTGGTGCACAGCAAGCGTTTCGGGTGGGATCTTTCGAAAATACACAGTGATTGCACTGCTGGTTGCGCATATTATTATCGTTGGATATACACCTCATTCTTAGACGGTGGCGGTGACCCAGCCAGCAAAGAGCTGGACAAGGGCTTGTACAGGAAAGGAGGTCAAGGGAAGACACGGTCTGGCTTGGATTTCAAGAGACCAGCACTGCCTTGCCTTGATTGCCAGGGCTAGAATCAGTTGGATCGTCTATCTGACATCACAATGAGACCATACTCAGCTCTGCTCCGGCTTGTATCTTGCTCGAGGCTCCATTGCTTGTATCCGGGTGCGTCTCTTTGCGTCATGTTCGCGCGGGTACATCATACCTTGCCTCCGTGTTCTTGTCTGCCATGCCATGCTACAAGACGGAACGGCGGCAAAGCGAATACATCGACAAACAAAAGATGATCGAGGCAAAGAGGCCATTTTGGCGGTTCATTCTATGCTTTGTATTGACGGCCAAGGTCATGGTCATGGTCATGTTTTGGTTCATCAGGTATTTAATTTTTCCCTGCTCATGGTGCGTGCGTGCTATCTGTGTCTGCTCAACGAGCCACCGCAACCGAATATACGTCCGTCCTTTTTCGAGTTCATTTTGGATGCGTTCTTCATTTCTCCCGTGCCTTGCTTGACTGCACAACATATCAGATCAGATCAGATCAGATCTGATGGCTGGACTTGACTTTGGTAGAAAATCGACTCTGATAGACATGCCATCAACCTCTGTCGGTGTTGACTTCTTCCCCTCCCCCTATCCCATCTCGGTCACACCGACATGTACTGTATTAACTTACAACTTACTCTTGGCGTCGGCGGCGCAACAGTCCTCGACGGTGCCCTTGCCGACGACCAACTCCTGGGTCGGCTGGCGATGGGCCTCGGCGACCAGGGTGCTCTTGTTGAAGACCTGCTCGCTGGGCGGGACGTCCAGGGCCGGGTTGCGGTCGAAGAAGTTGACGGGCTTCAGGCTGACCTTGAGGATCTCGCAGGGCATGACGGGAAAGTCCTCGATGCGGGGCACGTGGTTGATGCCGAACTGGATCCAGACGACGATGTCGGTGTCGACGACGCTGTCCTGGCGGGCGGCCCAGCTGCGCACGCCCGTGCCGCCGCGCGACTGGTTGGTGTACCAGCCGCCGGCGTAGAGCTCGCGGTCGGCGTGGGTGGTGACGTAGATGTTGTGGTCGGCGAACTCGGCGCGCTTGAAGTGGAACGAGTCCGGGTGGGCGAGCATCTTCTGGAAGGGCGGCACGTGGATCTTGTACGCGACCGCCTTGCCGTTGACCGGGTTGCGCACGGCCGCGTTCTGGATCTTGAAGACGCGGTTGGCGTCGACGTCGAGGTCCAGCCCGCCCGCGCGCGGCACGACGGTCTCGGCCACCTCGTAGCCCACGCCGTGCGGGTTCCAGTCGGGCGTGACGGGGATGGCGTGCGCCTCGTCGTACACCAGCCGGTTGGCGTGGCCCTCGAGCATGGGGTCGACGCGCAGCGAGAAGATGTGCTGGTGGTGCACGGCCAGCACGCCCGGGTGCACGACGGTGCCGAAGGGCACGCCGACCGTGTCGAGCTCGTGGTCGATGGGCTGGGTCGAGAGCACGCCCGTGGCGCGCACCTCGTAGATCAGCTCGCCGGCCTGGTTGAACATGAAGGCCAGGATGTACTCGTAGTTGCTGACGGTGATGATGCTCTGCAGCACGAGCTCGCGGTTGCGCACCACGGCCGCCCGGCCCGTGCGGTAGTTGGTGTGCTTCCACCCGATCCCGGCGTCCTGCTCGTGCACGCACACGCAGTTCTCCAGCGGCGTCGGCGCGCCCTTGTCGTCCGTGATGACCGCGCTCAGGTACTGGATGTGGCCCAGGCAGTCGCAGCCCAGCCGGAGGTTGTTGGCCATGGCCCCCGCGCCCGCGTCGCCCAGGTCGTACGCCGACTTCTTGTGGAACGGGTGCCGCGGGTCCGCGTAGGGGATGTTCATGTCCGACAGCGAGAGGCGGTAGAAGAGCGGCCGCCCGGCGTAGCGCACGTCGTACAGCACCATGCCCTCGCGCTGGTTGTAGCCCACGCGGAACGTCCACTTCTGCCACGCCAGCACGTGGCCCGTCTCGCCCACCGGCGTGAGCGTGAAGCTGGCCCCCTCGGGCTGGATCACGTTCAGCGGCTTCAGGTCCGTCCGCAGCGCCTGGTACTCGTGCACATACTCGTTCGGCGGCTGTGCCTGCCACGGCCGCGCCGGCTCGTGGATCGTGTTGTCCGCGCCCGTGGGGAGATAGTCGATCCGGATCACCTTGTACTCGTTGCAGTCGAGGACCGGCGAGATGGGCAGCGGGAAGGCGTAGTGGTTCGAGTCGAGCTCCGTCGCGTTGGCCGGGTCCCGCATGTACAGGAAGACCTGGTACATGCGCTCATCGTCGTTGACGCCATCGGAACCTAAGAGCGGCGAACGAGAGAATGGTGTGAGCAACCGAGCCACTTCTCAAACTAAACTCCACTCTCCGCTTCCCGGACGAGATTCAGCAGGGACACGGGCAAAAAGACTCACCATAAATCCAAGGATCCGCACAGACCACCGCCCCCTCAGGCAGCTGCAGTTGCTTGATCGCCTCCTTGACCTTCTCGTCCTCCAGAGCGTTCTTCTCCACCTGGAGGATTTCATCGTAGTCGCCGTTGCCGTGCTGGTTGGGACCGAGCCGGACATTGCTCTCCACCGACCGAGACGAGAGGTTCACGATGGCCTCGTGGAACCGATCCTACAGCATCGAGTCAGCGTGATGTCGCGGGAGGGAGCTCGCGTATGATAAAACGGAGGCAGAGTAGCTGTTCGTATCAGACCAAAAGGGTTCCCCCCTCTCGCCGATACAACCTTGCGTGCTTGCCCATAACCCCCCTGGGACAGAGTGTAGTCTAGTGCAGTGCGCGGAACTAATAATATAACGAGATGTCGGGATACTCACTGTGTTACGGATATAATACGACACAAAGGCCTTGCGCGCGATCCCGGGCAACGCGGCTCCGGAATGCTCGGCCTCGAGATACGGGATCATCGACTTCTTGGCCGGCTCGTCCAGCGTGATGACCTTGAAGCGCAGGTCCACGCCGGCCGGCCACACGGACCGCACCAGCTCGGCGGTGGTGGCAATCTCCGCCGCGCTCAACGGGCATAGCGGGTGGGCGACGGGGGACGTGGCGGTGTTGGGGGAGGGCTGGGACGAAAAGTCCTGAGACTGGGCAGCCATGTTGGAAAGATAAATTACAAAAGGTGTATAAATACACCCTTGGGTATTAATTGAATATCTGATGGGGGGAGTGTGAGGAAGGAAAGAGAAGGGAAAGACAAGGAAACGATTGGGACTGATTTGATCTTCAATATGTACTACTTGGCTTGCTACTGTATGAAGAGACGCAAGACCCTTAGAAATTCGTGTATGCTGCTTATCAGGGTGGAAATGCTCCGTATCTGACCAGCAGCCCGCCGCGCTTGGGTGCTTGCAAGCTGTCGGGGCCTGTCGTTTCTGCTTAGTCGAGAGAATACGCGGCGTGCGCCCAATCAGCAATGATTCCGCGGCGATGGAGAAACACGAAAAGACTTTCGCACGCTTCGACGGCGAGCTTGGGTCGGGATCGCTGTCCTCAACCCGGTGGCCCAGAAATCCGTTTCCATTTGCCACGGGAACGGGTGGAAGCCTACAAAAGGCCCAAAGAGGAAAGAGAGATGCGGAAGACGCTTTCGATTCTGCCGGCGGGCCTGCTGCTCGTGGTCCCGTGCTTCGTCGCTGGAGGTTGAAATAGCAAAGAATGCGATTAACTGCAGCAGGCAAACCTAGCCGAGCAGCCAGTCAGGACGAGGCCCCCGATGCCGCCAATGTCCGTTGATTGTCGATACTCTGACTCCGTCCATGGCCTTAATCAAATCCAGCGCCTTGGTATCTTATCCTGTCCCCCATCGATGGCTTGTCCGGACCCCCGATATGGATGATGGGACTCGGTCGTTCTGGATACGGAAGGAAAGCTTCAAGCACCGCCGCGCTTGCCCGGGAGACGGATCAGGTATTTGGGTCGAGACTCTTGAGCCTCCCCGATGCTGCTGCTCCACGCCTCCTTGATCGTCTGCTTCGACTTCTCCTCGTCCAGGTGGAACTTGGATCCCACCTGGAACCATCCGTTGCCGAGGTCAAATGCCTCTGCAAGTCCGATCGCGTAGCGTGGCCATCCCGCAGGAGAAACCTTGATGCAGTCGAGCTGTTCGATGAGTTCCTCGAGGGGCATCGAGTAGGCCGCGGTCATGACACGGAACGGCTCGCACGCGTTGGGTGGGATGTAGAACTGGTTGCTGGCGTTGACCGTGTACTTGTCGATGACGTTGTAGGTGAAAAGATGGAATGTGGCGTTGTTCTTCGACACCACGTGTCCATGTCCTCCGCTGTCCCTGACCACAACCAGGCTGTCCTTGACGCGGTTTCCGCTGACTGGTGGTTCGGGCGGCTGAGCAGCGGCTTGAGCAACTGCGCCTGGCATGGTGGGCGGAGGCGGCGGCGGTGGAGGGAAAGAGTACCAGCCTGGCGCAGCCGGAGGAGCAGGCGGTGGTGGTGCTGGACGAGCTGCTCCGTTGGGCACGCAGATAGCGCCAGGGAAGCCGGGGCCCGGCGGGATCATGAAGGGGGCAGCCTGTGGAGGTGCAGGGCCGAACGGTGGAACCAGAGAGTAGGGAGGTGGAGGGCCTGAGCCTGCTGGTGCAGATGGAGGAGCACCCTTGTTCGGTGGTCCGCCATCACGAGTCATGTAGTGGTAGACGGTTTTGCCAATGAGGCCTGGAGCTGGAGCTGGAGCTGGCATGGCAAAGTACGGTGGTGGAAGACAGGCCATGGTCGAAGTCCTCGGGAGATAGGTGGTCTTTAAACAATGAGGAACAAACTGATTTGCCACGGCTGATCAAGAAGCTGGTGGCGGATGAGCCACTGGGGATCGAAGGCACTGACCTGATTGCTGAGAAGCTTGCCTCTGGTGAACTGCTGACCGGTTTGAGGAGAATCCAGCACAGGAGTGGGGTGAGGCCGGGCTCTTTATAGTCGTGAGCCATGGCCCTGCTGCTGCTGCCGATAGTTACTACCGTTCGTCGAGGTGACGCTCTGACTGTGAGTGCTGGTTACCTTGCAGGGGCAGTACAGTCAAGGGCATCCAGTCAGCGGTGGTGATAGGCATCGTGACAGAGGAATGCACTGCTTGCGGCCGACGAAGGAAGAGACACAGTGGCGAGAGCAAACACTCCCAAACTCTGATCTGTCTAGAGGAAGGGCAGGGAAGACCGGCTCGTCACAGAATGAGGTTGCTTTCGTGACAGAACATAGCATCATCACAGCTGCTCACCGACGAAGACACCTACCGAAGTGGTAAAGGAGCAAGCGTCATCGCCACTTCCGTACACTTTGCGGTGGCGACAGTGCGGTATGGTGCGTGTTGGTGCCTGTACCATGACAGGCGGAAGGCTTCTGTGACTTAAGGGTTGCAAACAAAGATCCAAACCTAACCTTGTAGTGTGTGTGTGAGAGTGGCCGTGGCATGTCAGCTGCAAAGGAAGTTGATCACGGGGAGAACAAACGACTGGGATGAACGGATGGCCGATCCATGATTGTGCTGTACATGACAGACCATGCGGACCATGACTTGCGTAGATACAAACAAGCGGCGGTAATGAGCATCGCCTCATCCATCCACCCTTAACCGGCTGCCACAACTGCAAGGCCGTCGTAGATCTTCTGCTTCACGCGTGTAAAGTTGTCCATCGTGTTCGGATTCACGACAGCCGCGCGGACCGGCACGCCCTCGACGATGATCTTCCCTGTCCCTAGCTTCTTGACTGCGATCATGCCATCCACGAGCAAAGTACCTTCGCCTCGAAACTCAGCAGCATGACCATCCATGGCAATTAGCCTTCGAAGCTCCGCAAGCCGCAGGTCTCCAACATGAATAGCATGCGAGATGGACCTCGTCGCAGCTGCGAGACTCGCAGGCAGAACATCGAGAACCGGTTCAACAGGAGGAGCAGGCGCGGGCTCGGCCGCGAGAGACACCTCGGTGTCTAATTTCTGCTTTTTGGTCTGAGGGTCATCCTCCTGGATCTTGTCTCCTTTCCGTGCGGCCTTGAGCTGACCCTGGATAGTGACCACCCCCATGTTCTTGACGTTCTGCCAGTGCAGCGTCTTGACCAGCTCGCGACTGAGCTTGACGACCCATGCATTGGTATCAACACTCGCATCGACAGTCTGGCCTTCAGCAGGGGTAAAGATCTCCGTGGAAGACTCTTCCCCTGCTCCCGCGACCTTGACTCCCAAGAGTTCACTACAATCGGCAGCCAAAGCGACTGTATCTGAGGTGCTGCCGCCCACTAAGATCAGTTTCCTGGGTCCGATCAAGGGTATCAGCATCTGCAAACTCCGCTGGTCATGCAATCCAGCAAAGTCGACAAATGCCAACCGAGCGTTGACCGTGACTTCTGAGGTGGAATATACGATCTTTGCGGGGCCTTGGAACCCTTCATGCTCGACTTGCATCTCTTCGTCTGAGTCGTCCACATCTGAATCCTGCTCGGATCTGTTGGCGGCTGGAGCGTCCGTCGCAGCGCCTCTGTTTCGCTTGTTTGGCGGATGCCTGCGATCGTTTGCTTCATCCCACTTGCGCTTCTGGCCCAACTGACCGCCAGCCTTATTGTCGTTGCTGGCGTCTTGCTCTTCCTTCTCCTCCTCTCTCAAAAAGTCCTCGGGTTTGATAAAGTCACCAAAGTCATCGCCATGTCTCCGGGAATGGGTGTATGGAAAGAGAGCGTTTCGGCCTTTCTTGTTCCGCACATCGTAGTCATAGACGCCTTTCTTGCGAATCAGGATATTGACCCCCAGATCAGCATCACTCAGGGCCGTTTTCGTCCGCGCTCCATGACCGATGGCAGCAGAGACATTTAACACACGGCCTTGCTGCTCATTGTCCGACTCTTCCGATTCCGTCGTGGTGGTATCATCGTCATCCATGTTGTCTTCCGCGTTGGCCTGGTCTCTATCAGTGCCCGGCAGTGAGTCTTGGATTTGTCTTTGAGTGGCCATGTATTGCTGGTATCTTTGACTCTCTTGCGTGTTCAAGGGTGCTCTCTCAACGACTCTCAATTTCAGCATCCTGCCTCCACTATGCACTTGCTCGAACTGTTCGCCAGTCTGAGTCTTCTCGAGGGCGACGCCGTCCTGACGTTCTCTAAACCAGGTCCAGAATACCTGACTTGGGTTTTGAGAACCCGGACGCGCATCGAGCATTTCGGTGAGAATGATCAGGTTCTCCGGCCTCTGCACGACATGGTCCAAGAGCGACCTCGCAAAACCCCAATCCATAGTCAAGTCACTGGCGAGAATAACTCGGGGCCCTTCTGCTCTCAGAAGCCGCTCGAACTGAGTCTTCCGCTCGACGACTTTGACGTTCTGAAATTGAAAGGGTCGTGAGGGCTTGACCGTCCCGTTGACCTGCTTACTGCCACTTCTCCTGTGTGTCTGCACTGGGGCGGCGTTTTCGTCTTCGCCTTCGAATTCGCGGACGATGCTGTCGTCCATCCATTCGAGGAGACTCCTGGCATGCCGCAGCGTCGCATTGCCGGATCGGCTGGCCATGTATACTTTGGCGGTCTTTAGGGACGCAGCGTTCGAGGGGTCAGACCACGCTTTTTCTAGGAGCCAAGCCAGCTCCAGGACTCTTGCGCTCGAGTCGGTCGGGATGAGAACCGTGCCGCCTTTGGCGACGCTGCTCCTGATATGTGCAAGCAGGCTCTCGTCCCGAGCTTTCCGCCCACCCGTGAGTGCTGCTCTCGTTGCGCCGACAGTGCTACACACGAGAGCCGTGGGCTTGCGCAGTTGTTCAATGACTTCGGCACCTCCGACGCCTCCGAACCACGCCGCTCCGGCTATGACATTTTCTCTTGCTTGGTTCCAGTCCACTGCATAGACTATCGACTCCATGCCATGTTGGATGTGCCATATTGTGCCTCCCAGGGTGTGGCCCGAGTTGTACGCGGTCAGGGTGAGGCCTTCGATGGGCGCGGAGAACGAGGAAGCTGCGGGCTGATGAGGTTGGGAATATTTCAAAGGGGTGATCAGCGTGAAGTACTTGTTGATCTCGTCGAAGGTCGGGGCCTGTCGCAGGATGTTTGACCGAGATTTGTCGTCCACACTCGAGCCCGTGTCAAGTGAGCCTGAGCCGGGGATGAAGGTGGCAGCGAGCGGAGAGGAAGAGTAGAGGTCTTGCAGCAAGGTGCGACCGAAGGCGATGACCGGAGCCGTGGCGTAGACCGGGATCTGGGTGAAGAGGGGGATGTGTTTGCAACAGTGAGCGAATGCTCCGAGATGAGCGGTTGTCGCATGAGTGAGCAGGATGAATGAAAGCGTGGGGACATGTTTCTCTATCTCTGCTAGCTGGCGGGTGTCGAATTGCTCGTCCCATCCGACGTCGACCAGGATCTTGATGTCGCCATCTAACTCGAGGATCGACTGCGACGCCCGGGAGTTGCTCTGCGATCCGAGCAAGGGCGTGAAAACGAACATTGCCCACGCGTTCTCAACCGTCGGTTCTGGGGGAAGTTAAGGTTCTATTAGGCGTGTGAGAACCCCCATCGACAGCGGCGCGTCGTAGCCTCGCTCAATGGCAAATACTGGATGGACGGAAAGGCAGGTCGAGATGCGTGCGCATCGAGCAGGAAGCGAGGCGTCGATGAGCAGCCGAAAAAGAAATGGCGTGTCTGACGTCAAGGGCAGAAATGAGATTGAATGGGGCCCTCACGACCCTGACGTCGACCCTGCATTGTCTGACGGCTATTTACACCGTCTGCAAGGCTGCTGCCCCTCACACGCTTATGACTTGACCTTGAGGAGAACAGAGGAATGAGTCCGTCTCGGCCACCGGATTCAATGGCAGCAGTGATTGTTGCAGTTTAAAGTGAGTCTACGGGATGAAAAATCGACGTGCCAGGCAGAGGCATCAGCAGAATGCGACATTCCTAGTATTCCCGCGAAGCTATGACAATGCTAACAGAGTTGATATCGAAGTGTTTCTGTGCTAAGGACTTGAACTGCTGCAAAGCTGAGATTTGTACCCATGTATTCTCTGCAACAACTCTAAAAACCACAAGGCAGATATGAACCCGGCCAGAGAGCCAGTGGCACCCAGACCCAGACCAGACCAGACCCCCAACCAACACCGACGAGAGATCATCTCCAGCTCCGATATTCTGGCCGAAGCAGAGGATAGCGAGCAACCCCAAGACACCGCTCACCCAGGTCAGAATGCTACACCCACGGCCACTGCCACAGCCGCTACGGACTCAACCTCAACCTCAACCTCAACCTCAACCGCATCAGAACCCTCCCCGAATTCCATGCCTCCACCACCAAACCCAAACCCAAGACAGGCCAAACTCCAGACCAAGATCTCAACCCTTGAATCCACCATCGCGGCCACGGAAACACAACTCGCGCTCAAACTCCAGAAGATCACTCAATTGAAATCGTTTCCCCACCAAGAACTGGGAGACCGAGGGAACCGAGAACGAGGACGAGGAGAGCGCGGAGAACGGGAACTAGAAACGGCGACCCCATCTCCAGGCCCAGCCTCAACCCAATCGCAAGACTACGCCCAAGCGCAAAACCACGCCCAATCCATCATAACACAACACATCGCCCTGCTCAAGCGGTACAACGAGATCAAAGACATCGCGTCCGGGATGTTGAGTCTGATTGCCGACAAACAAGGCAAGCGGTTAGCCGACGTCATGGCCGAGAGGGGGTTAAGTGAGCGGGATTGAAACTGGTTGACCCAGGGCAGACGATACCGGAGATACAGCTACGCCAACGACGACGACAGTGAGTGCAGGTCTATTCCATTCTATACAGTGTCTGGTCGAGGTGAAAGTGGAAGTGATTGCCGCACGACGACTTGCAGTCTATTCCATCCATACAGTGTCTGGTCGAGGTGAAGGTGGAAGTGATTACGGCATGACGACTTGCATGTCTGTCCCATTCCATACAATGTCTGGTCGAAGTGAAAGTGAAAGTTGATTCACTGAGAGTCGATTGTGGGGAGGATTCACTGGGTTGGGATGGGACTGGACCTGACGATAGATCCCCGATGTGTTGTGACTTGCGAGCACATGGAAGAAACAATAAGAGAAGTCACTTTATGACGGTACAGCTTTGAACGGAGAACTGGTATCGATTGCCTCGCTAAAGTCCATAAACTTCATATCCATACGATCCCATTGCACATTTCCCTAGCCAACCTTAAACCCATAAACCATGTAACATACAAGGATGCCATTAGAAGAAGTTTCCATTGCCTTGCCCGTCCGGCCCTCTTCGTAAACTTGCGTCCGGACTTCTCGGCGGGGCCATGTATATTCGACTGCTGTCTTGACCTCCCAGATGTGAAGGCGCTTGTGCAGCCGAGTGCGAGTCAGGGTACGGTACAGCGACTTTGCCGCTTTCCTGACGACCTATCGAACTCTGATAAGATGGATAGGACTGTGGCGGCGGACGCTCGTTCGGAGGATCGTACCGTCCATTGTATTTGTCATCAAAACTAGAGGTTGCCAATCCAATATCGCTCACGTTGTTCGAACCGTATGGGTCCGCTGTTTGGAAGACGGGCGGCTGAGACGTGGGCATACTTTGGCTGTTGGCAAGCAGATTGGCGCCTTCTTCATCGCCGACACTGTTGTAGGGCGGCAGCTTCGTGACTCCACCGGTGTATGTGGGTTGATTGCTGAAAGTGTTGAGTGTCTGGCCTGGAGCACTGAAATCGCTTCCATCGGTGTCCTTCCGGTTGAGACTGTAGCTCGAGTCGGTATGGCGAGATTTCCGTCCCTTAAACAGCCACCTCGCAGATCGACCCGTGGCTTTCAGCATGTCCCAACCGTTGAACGAGTCCGCCAGAGCCTTGAGACCCAGAAATCCGCCTTGGTATGATCCCTTGGCAACTCCTTCCCCTGCAACCACCTCCGACATTTGCTCTTTTGATCCAATCGTGTACGGTTTCCAGCTGAACGACCAAATGTGAAAGACGGCAAAGAAGGCCATTTCGATGCACAACAGCAGTGCAGGAATCCCGACTTTGATGTCGGGTGTCTGAAGATGGTTGGTGGCCTTGATGGCTCCCGCGCTGGTGAGGAAAGTGATTGCAATGGTCTGCCAGAAACTTAGAAAGATGACCAATTTGATGGCCGTGATTTTCAGGAGAGGTTTATGCTGTCGAATGTCGTCTTTGATCTGAACGTAGAACTGGATCAAGCAGTACATGGCGACGGAGATGGAGATGGTCTCGAAGACCATGACCCAGATGTGGGAAAAGGCTGGACTCAGCGATTCGAGACAATAGAGGTCCAGGGCCTGAGTAATGACCGACACGACGGTGAAGAAGACGCGGATGAAACAGTACTGGAAAATGGACACCCAGATCACCTGCCGCCCCAGTTAGTCGTGCACTGTCGGTCTAGGAAAAGAGCGCTCACATTGAACCAAGTCAATCCACTTCTGGGATTCCTCAACCAGCCCTTCTCGGCACCCCCCGTGATCTTCTGCAGGTATCCCATGGGCCACACCCACTTCTTGGGCTTGATGGTTCGGAAGTAGATCTTTTGCTGGTGGAGGTCGGGCGCCAAGTACGCGCACATTAAGCTGAAGAAGGAGGCGATGGCAAAGGCCTCGTAGCAGTCTCGAATAACCTCAAAGTACACGCTGTGCCGGTAGTAGTAGAAGGAGAGGAGGGAGACGGCGGCGTAGATGGGGACCATGAAGAGGATTCGGATGATGTGTTTCTGCTCCCATGGTTTCAGGTATCGGCTCGCATGCATTGCTATGAGGAAGAACGAGACGAGGAGGGCGATGGCGGTGAATAATGCGGCGATCCAGAGACCGATGGTATGAAAGGTGTGGCCGTCCCATATGGGGTCCTCCGTGATCATCATGTCCTCCTCCGTGGTATTGCATTTTGGCCAGCCCATTTTGGCCAGTCCTCCGCGTTAAAATTGATGAAAAGAGATGTCAACTATTGTATCGCAGGCGCATCGCTTTTGAGCGGCGCTGAGAGCGTTTGTGGGAGTCTGGGTGAGATGTATGGGCGGCTGTCGCGAACGAGTGAGAGCGTGAAATGAGCTTCTCGCAAGGCCTGCCTTGAAGGCGTTCGCGGGGTGCGGAGTGATAGAGAGCGATAGCAGGAATAAAATCCAGGCAGAGCGTCGTATGCAGGTTTCGAGAGAGTGAGAGGCCTGTATGTGTGTTTCGCAGGGTGCTCAAAGGACACAAAGCGGCGCCGAGTGGTTGGGCGAACGTTCAATTGCCCGCGCGACTGCGCCTCTTCCATCTGACAGGGAAGCACCAGGCACGCCGCACAGCAGCAGCACCGCGTGTTTCAGCTCGGCCGAACCAACCCTAATCAGCCTCCCCAGTTTATAGATGCCCTGCATAAAATTCGCAGTCGTGCAGTAGTGGCTTGTCCTCCGAATAGCCTGCCCTTCATGGTCCTGTACAGTACACCGCTGCCACTCCGTCTACAGCATCCTGCTCCTAGCGTTGCGAGGCGTCCTGGGCTTCCTTACCAAGCCTATCCAAGCCCGTCCAAGCCCGTCCAAGCAAGGTCATAAGCTCAGTCCCAAGATCCTGCCTTATGCTAAGTGGCCTGATTTACCTAAGCGGGAAACCATAAATCCAGCGCCGTCGTAAGTCCTGACGGAATTGGGCATTGCCCTGTATCTAATTATATAGGCCGCGCGACAAGGCGCCGATGCGGCAATTGTGAGAAGGGATTATCCCGACTAGATCGCAATGGTGACAGCGAGGTTGATGAGGGGTCAATTCTCCTTCCAACGCTCGGCGATATTCAGAAATCTGTCAAAGTAAAATAACTCTTTCCACTTTGCTGTCCATTTTCCCTCACCTTCATATCCGGGGTATCTGCGAATGCGATCATCCGATCGACGGCAATAACACAAAGTATATACAGCCCCAACCCGCACCATGCTAATGGTAGCTCGATTTCAATTCCCGACATGGTGTCCGGCCAGAGTTGAACTGGTCCGAAACACCGTTCGCCCGACGGTCGAGTGATCCTACCAAGCGGTCAAATCGCCCACCTCAGCCTCACCGAATGTACTCGACTTGGTCATCATGCCTACTCCATCTTTAACTTCTCCATCTGTCCCCTCCACGCCACCAATGCCCGGCTTGTCCATGATATCCGCCAAGAATTCTCTGAAGAAGCCGAGCAGGTAATGATTGACTTGCTCAAACTGTAACAAAAATGCATCGTGCCCTTCAGGAGAGTCAATCTTCTTCAGCCGTCCGTTCGGAATACACTGAGCCAGTTCTTGTTGCTCTGCAATGGTGAACAAGCCGTCTGACTCAATGCCGAGCACCAACGTCGGCTGTTCGATCTGCGCAAGCGCTTCTCTGACAGTGGGGGCTCGGTTCCTGGATACGTCGTGCGTGTCTAGCTTGCGCGTGATAGCAATATAACAATTTGCATCAAACCGATTGACAAACTTGTTGCCCTGATATCTGAGATACGACTGAGCGGAGAAGTAGTGGTGCGAAGGCCTCGCACTATTCTTTTCAACGACAGGGACGGGTATCGCAAAGTCCGTATTTCCCGAGAATTGAGGGTCTTTGAAAGTGTGCTGTCGGTCAGGCGACTCGGACTGCGAGGTCGGTTCTGAGACGGTGCCACTGCGAGAAGCCGGTCGAGAATCCCGTGAACCTCTGGCGCGTTGATGGCCATGATTGTGAATGCTCCAGTGCTCATTCTGCACGCCGTTGGTCTTCTGTCCTTGGTTGATCGAGGGCCGTTTCAAGAGATCGGGAGTGTTTCGACCAAAGCGCGCCTCAAAGGAGTCCCGGCTCCGATACGTGAGTAGAGCCGACATACGCGCTGCGCCCAAGCCAGCGGTGGGAGGGTCGTCAAAGGAGTAATACCCGTCTTCGTACCTTGGGTCCGAGTAGATAGCTTGTCGTTGAGCTTCTCCCCAGCTAATGCCCCAGGCACTGTGAGTAGCCGATGTAGCAATGGGCGCAATGGTCCGTACGTAATCCTTGCCAAAGTAGGCATACTCCAAACAGAGCATTCCTCCCATCGAGCCGCCAACCACGCACGCGATCTGGCGGATGCCAAGGTGGTCGAGGACGATCTTATGTATCCTGTCATTCGCGGTCAAATTGTGCATGTCAAAGTCGTTGCCACCCAAACTCACATGACATCGTCTCTTATCGTAGTCAAAGGGAACTCGGGGCCATATCTCCCCTGCGTTGGGTCTCCGTCTTTGTTCGTCACCGGACTGGCACTGCCATACGGGCTGCCCAGGCTGTTCAAGCACACGACGAAGAACCTCGTCACGTCAAATGCCTGGCCCGGGCCTCCCATCAGTGGTCCCCACCAGTCGGCAACGTCTGCGCTGCCACTAAGGGCGTGACAAATGACAAGGGCATTGTCTTTTTTGTTCGAGAGTTGACCTCGGATAGTATATGCGACAGGAACATTCTTGAGGACCACGCCGGATTCGAGCGTGAAGGAAGGGATGGTGGCGATGTATTGATCAGAGACAAGTGTGGCAAACGGGTTCTCTGGCTGGTCTCGGACAATCTCTACGGGATTTAGCAGCCGTTCAATCATGGTCGCAGTGAGGGAATCAGCAAGGTATACTGACGGAGTGTTGTCGAGGAAGGCTGGGTCGGAGCCTCTCCGTTGGTATTTGTAGCTGGAGTGGCCATGTCAACGGCCCAGGTCGGGGCGACTATTGATTGAAAAAAATCCAAAGTCGAGATGCGGGGACAAACTGCGGAGGGAAGTTGCTGGCGGTGTGTAACAGGGGGGAAAACGAGCTTAGGTGAGATCCATTGACAAGGACAGGGCTTGAAGTTCAGCTCTGTTATATATCATCGATTGAGAAAGCTGTCGCCGTACACAGACACAGTCATCCGAGTACCGACTGAGTCACAATGCGAGGTCGCGGATTGAGACGCCGGCGAAAAGTTCGGAGCCTCTTCGTGAGTGTCTGCGGTGGGGCCGGCGAGCACATCATCGTCCATTGACGAATCACAGTGGCGGCGAGTGAGAGCCTCGGGAAATTGTCAGAGGGCAGCTTTTCCGAGACCGCCGAGAGAGTCTGATCACGTGACCACGGGGTCAGGGTCAGGGTCAGGGGAAGAGGATGGACTATTCTGCGGTGGTAGAACTATCCCCTTGTCCCCTGGACACCTTGGCCCAAGCTCACAAATTCAACTGTAACTTCGGGTGCGTCCGTATCCTCTCGCCATACTTCAAAAAGACCCATATCATGGGCGACATTGCCAACGCAATGAACGCAAGCAGCGAATTCCCCCAGCCGAGCCCCAAAGTATTGTACATATCTCGGCCCGCAAGGGGGAGGAAGGCGCCTCCGAGGCTGCGAAGGACCGTGTTGGCCGCCATGGCGCTCGCGGCGTAGACGGTGTAAGCGTCGATCAGGTACACACCGATGGGGAGGAAGCAGCCCGTCATGCCGGCTCCGAGCAGGAGGGTGCCCAAAATCGGGACAATCCAATGCACCTTGTACTGCGCGGTCCAGCCATACAGAATGAGACCCAGGGGCACGATGATGGCGCCAGGCCAAAGCAGCGGCAACCTGTATTCGGGCTTCATCTCGCCTCCCTTGGCCAGTTTCCTGAGCAACTTGTCGGAATACGCCCCGAACAACGACAGGCCGATGAATTGACCGAGCCCAATCCCGAGGAAGACCAGACCAATGTTGCTGTCGCTGATGCCGTACTGATCGTGGAAGACGAAGGTCATGGTCGTGAACAGGAGGTACAGATAGCCGTACACCACGGCAATGTACAGCGAGAGTCCGAACACGAGTGGCGAAAGGACCAGCATCTTGGTCGGACGAACCACGCTCAGGAAGAATAATTGCCCGGGCGTCTTGCCTGACTGAGGCACCGATCGGAGATTGTGGTTGTCTGTTTCTTTGCGAAGTCGCTTCGCTTTCCGTTCGAGGAGCACTGGCGGATAGGTTTCCCTTTGGATGGCGAGCGCCACGACCAAAAGGACGGCGGTCTGCTTGCTGTCAGCTTCGATGGCTTGAGATTCACAGGGCGGAATCGGTACGTACACAAATGGCCAGCAGGTAGAAGTTCCACTGCCAGCCAATCTCGGACAGATACGAGCCCACGACCGGTCCCAGGCTGGGATTCGTTAGTCCGGACAAGTTGCATGAGAGGGGGCCCTCCAGGATTGTAGTCACCTTGGTCCGAATAGGATGGGAAATGTCCAGATACTCATCACCTTCCCGCGCTGGTCCTGCCTGAATGTGTCTGCGATCGAGCCCGAGCCGACAGTTAAAGGACATGAGCCGGCAACCCCGGCGAGGAAGCGGAACACAATCAGCATCGACATGCTGGTCGATCTGCCACAAGCGAAACTAAACACCATGAAGAGGAAGGTATTGATGTGATAGACATATAGCCGACCATACAATTCACTCATTGGGGCTCTGCGATTGACTCGGTCAGTAACACGAAGCTTCCCGCCATGAACCCGGAGTAGGCACTCACATAACGAGGGGCCCGAATGCATATCCCAGGACGTAGACCGACACCACGAATGAGCCCAGAGCTTCATTCTCCGAGTTGAAGTCTCTCATCACCTGTGGCACGGCGGGTGCTAACATGGAGGAGCCAAACGGCCTAGGAAATTGTCAGCATCGCAAGGCCAGGCTCACTTCGCCATGTCTAGCAGCCACCGACGTCAAAAGAGTGATTGCCGACAGCAATCCAATGTTTGTCCATTTCCTTTTCGCCGTCCAGTTCAACGGGTTCTCGGGATCATCGGGTCCATCCCAGGTGACGATATCCGGGTCGACCGTTTGCGTTACTGTAGCTGGGACATCTTTGCCCTCGTGGATCGACAAGGCCTTTTCAACGTCGCAGTGGACGACTTGAGAATTGTTTCGAGTGGATCCGAGGCTGGACCGGCTACAAGGCGAGACTATGCGCTCGATCTCTGATGG
This sequence comes from Phialophora tarda, assembly GCA_016109495.1. NCBI lineage: Eukaryota > Fungi > Ascomycota > Eurotiomycetes > Chaetothyriales > Herpotrichiellaceae > Phialophora > Phialophora tarda. The sequence continues at coordinate 102,934 of JADWPL010000037.1, read as the reverse complement.
TTTCATGTCCATGGTCATCCCGCCACGTGAAGCGCTTAGTCCCACGGCGTTCCTCTGAGCACTCGGTCAAGCTCGTAGATTCAAGGCCCAGCTACCATCTTGCCGACTGTGTGAGAGCGAAATCAGGCATCGGGACAGAAAAGGAGACTGTATTTGCAAAAGGTTGGCACTGGCGCGCATATATTCCGTCTGGACGATTCCCCGAACATGGCGAAGTGCCGCATTTCTGGTCTTGCTTCGACCGAGGGATTGATCTAGCTTCGGTGGAGACTGCGGACGATCTGCTTCGACGCGGTTAAAAGACAGCAAGTGCTGGCGAAAGAGTAACATACAGTGTAGGGTTTTTGCTCGAAGGATCGGAAGCCGGCACGCGATGCGGGGCAGATGGGAATGGAAGCATTCAACGCGGCACTCATGGGGGGGTCGAGGGGGTCCATGGGGGGTGGGCAATGGGGCCGGTTACCCCCTTTCGGCATCTGCTGCTGCTGTAACGCATGACAAAAGTCCCAGAGGCGGTCAGAGGCGTTGCATGCGGTTCTCAACATTTCCCATCATGCTTTTGTTGTCTGAATTGTCAATCTGCAGAAAGATCGACGGTCGCAGGAGTAGCTTGTTCGCATGGGCATTCGACCAGGGCCTCCAGCCCTCCAATTGTCATGCAATTCCACGCCGCCAGGGCCATACCCGCAAGCAGGATCAAATCAAATCATTCGCTGTTGAGCTTCTCAATCTATCGGGGCTTCATTCACAGGCATATCTGCGTCGCTCGTGTCAGATCGGCCAGGATGATCATGTCCAGTACGGGGCCTTCAGGCTCGTCAGGTTGCTCAAGATGCCCTCATTATCCCCCGTATCCTCCTTCTTTCTCTGGCCACTCAGCTCCATTTGGATTGCGCGATGCACATGTACCAGCCAGTCTACATAACTTTGAGCCTCATTGTTCCGGTCTTCCACCAGCATTCGCGCATACTCGAACTCTGATCCGTCGAGCCCTTGTCTGGCAAGTGTGAAACTTGCCGCCTTGCTTCCGCGCACAGTAGAAAGGTATTGCAGCAGATTTCGTACCTGAGCGTTCAGGTGCGTTTCCAGCACAGGGAGCTCATTCGTCATGGGATCCAGGTCTTGTAGGCTGTTCTTGCCCTCCCCGAATAGATCCTGTAACAGATTTGGCGAAACCTGGGCGTGGAGCCAGAGAAGCACGACCTGTCCATTGTCGACCAGATACACGCCGCCTTCTTCCACCCGAGCAAAGGAAGCTCGAAGAGTAGGTGGGACGACAAGTTGCATCGTCTCAGCGTCAGCAAAGCAATCCTCCGGGTTCAGGTTGTGAAGTGAGTAGATTCGGGGGTAGAGGTATAACGATGTTTCCGTCACCCCCGAAGACCGCATGAACCGAGCCGAGTGCACTCTGCGGTCGGTGGGTTCAACACCTCCTGCGAGCGGCATTAGCAATCAAGACAAGAGCAAGTCGACGCCGCGGTTTACCTTTGAATGCCCGGCTTTTGATCAACCCGAGCGTGTACATGGCGAACTCTTTCAGATGCTCCGGAAGCACGAGCTGCCCAGGAGGATGCGAGCCGGAGAAATTCTTGCGGTACCCAGCCAAAATGTCAATGGTCTTCTCCGTGATGCTGGCTCGAATATCCTTGAGCGACTTTTCCGAGATTTTAGACGAGAATTCTTTCGCGATAATGTTGACCACCGCGTCCTGATCAACCGTGCGCATGGTGTCGGTGGCGCCTTCATTGACAGCTGCGACGACGTTGATACACCTCACCCTGCGCTGGCCAGTAGCCGACGTGTATAGCAGAGCCGCTTGGAAATGAGCGTCCAGCTTCGCCTCGAGCTTGCCGTCGTAGGAGAAGGTAACCCCAATAGCTTTGTCAGCGTCGATGGTGCCGATTTCAAGATCTGCTCCGAAGGTATGCTGCAAGAATGAACCATAGTAGGCAGTCACTTGCAAACCGGTCGAGCAGCGCACCTTCATCAGCGCCTGGTAACCGGTTTCCCGGGTTAAAGAGTGTTTGATTTCAAGCTGAAGTTTGAGGACGTCGCGAGGAGCCACAAAATTGGGGTAGAAGAACATCTCACCGCCTGTCAGTCGTGACACATGACCGATGGTGGCAATGTCCATATACCCTCCGCCGGCAGACGCAAGGAAGAAGTCCACTCCGATACCTGCGGTCACCATTGCGGCAGCAGTCTTTTTGTAGCCTGCGTGTTCGGTGGTGAACAACCTCCTTTCTGCATCTGTGTCCCGGCCTTTGCCGTCATCCCTCAGATGGAGCCTTCCTGGACCCCAAGTCGGCAAGGTGGACAGTGAGCATATTATCTTCCCGCCAGTGGCAGCCAAAGCGGCCAAGGCAGCGTTCAGAGCGGGTAACAGAGCCGGCTCTGGATTCTTGACGAGGGAAAACATGGTAGGGATTGAATTGAGAAGTGCCGTAATGACTGTTTTCGATTGCTGTGGATCAACAAAGAGCCCCTCTGCCAGAGGAACGAAGGGATCTTCCAGATCGGTCACAACCATCATCTGTGCGGTGTCCAGGCCAGCTGTGAGGTTGTAAAATTGTATCTCCTTGTCGTAAGTGACGATGGCGACCTTGGCGCCGGGTGGAAGCTTGTGCGGTTCAGTACCATCTTCTGGGACATCTTCGCCATCAGGATCGTACATGGTATCGAGAATACCTTTGCAAACCGACTCAAGAAATCCCCGGTTAATGGCCTCCTGGGTGATGTCGATCATAAACAGCCATCGCATTGGCACAGGCTCCTTGGTTTGATACTCTTTCGGAACCGTGAACTCGACCGTGCCCATCATGAGTTCTGGCCGCTGCAGTCGGTCGACTCTGACACCGGCCACGTCCGTCGGCGCAAAGTATTCAGGGGGGACATCGTTGGGGAAATTGCACATATTGCAGACCAGTTTATTGCCGCCAGCTCTGAATGTCATAAATGGGTTGATGTATGTTCTGCACCTCCGGCACCGAGGAGGTCCCCCTTCACCGAAGTCGAGCACTGGTACGGGTTGCTCTCCTTCTTGCAGCGCGGCAAAAGGCTGCAGCACGAGACCTAGCGGTAGTCCGGTCGAGGCAAGCGCTTCCGACGTCGCAGGGATGTTGTTGACGGTCAATCTTGCAAACTTCGGGGATGAGTTGCCTTGATCATGGGCAACAAAAGGGATAGCCGCAGCGGGGGGAAGATGCTTCTCCATGGTTGGGTAGACATTCTGCTGGTAGAACTGTGTCGCCACATCTCTTGATCTCGCGACGCTTGGTATTTGTTCTGGATTGACTCGGCCCTGAGCAGCGACAGCCTCCTCACCCATCCTTAACCTGTCCGCGGAATTGAGCAAGGCATTGTCCCCAGGTTGAGCGGGCACACCTCCTAACCCTGCATGGGGTGCATTATTCAGAAACTGTGAGCTTCCAGCAGTACCGGTGGGTGGAACGGGGGCACCTGACCCGGTACCAGGAGCCGGAGCTATTTCGTGATATGCATGTCTTTCCTTCTTTCTGTGGGCTCGTACAGGTACGGCGGACACGTCGAGACCTCCCATCTGCGCAGCCAGCCCGTTCATGGCGTCAGGGTGTTGCGGAACCTGGCCAGCACCCGGTCCCGGGTAAGACATCTGTTGCGCGCTGGCATACAGCTGCGGAGCGTTGGGATCCGCGCCATATTGCTGGTAGCCCGGCTGCGGGCCTGGAGGATGCTGTTGCGCTCGAGGATCCGCGTATCTAGGATCTGGGTTCATATGGGGCGGCTGGCCGGTGCCAGCGCCGTAGTGTGAGCCGTAGTCGGCCATGGCTGAGGCATGAACAGTAGGAATTTTAAGGATTCGACAGCCGGCGCTTCATAATGGAGGTGAGATTCGTAGGCCAAATCTTGTGAGGAAATTGATCGGATTAAATTGGCACGAGCCGAGATCTGGTTGAGCCAGGTGCGAAAGTACGTCCTAGGCGAGTACGGCGCTCGATATATCTGCTACAGAAGAAGGACAAGTGGCTTTATCAGTCGGACAGAGATGTGAGCCTTGCTGGGCCGACGCGGGCAGTGAACACGAACTTTTGGAGACGTGGACGAAGTGTGGAAGCACCTAAAATGAAGCAGGCCTCGCTTACCTAAGCCGAAGCCTCGTACAGACACACTGAGGACACCGTACAGATAGAACTGGTGACAGTCAAGCATATATTTGTCTCTGTCTAATCAAGAGGTCCGCAGAGAGCCTTGATGTACTAACACATTTGGACTGCAAGAAAACTTCAGCATCTCCCGTCCGTGATATACAACACTTTCTCGGTCTGATCCCGCCAGCTACAAACGTAAGAATCGCATTTGCCGGCCTGTCCTGCCCTCCATTCTTTCAGAGGCCCCGTCGCATGCGCTTGTCTCCTCCCCTCCCACCGCCGCCGCCAGTGCCATGGCCCCTGCCATATGCATTCGGCTCTTCATCACGGCCATGTTTCCTTGAAGACTGTATCTCATCCCTCGGGCCCGATCGTGCATGGCCGCCTCTCCTGTCATCCCCCTCCGATGTGTGGTTTTCGCGCCTGCTAGGTCGCTCTTCCCGCCTGGGTGGCTCCCCCCCGCTGTGTCTTTCATCTTTGCCGTCACGCCCGTCTCGCTCACTTCGGTGTTCCCTATCCCCGCGTGATTCATCATGCCGACTCGAATGTCGCGAAGATCTCCTCTCAGATCCTCGATCCTCCGCCAATTCACTTCTCCGGTCTCCCCTACCGCCATCGTGCCGTGACGAAGGCTGTCTACTGCCAACAGGTACATCGTTGGGATTTGAAGATGCGAAGAGGTCAGCGGCGGGATGTCCATCTGGACTTGGACCAAGGCCCGAAGGAGAAGGGCCACCTGGTGGGGGCGGAGGCGGTGGCGGAGGCATATGTAGACCGAAGTTTGCGCTGTTTTGTCTCGGACCACCTCGTCCACGGGCCGAAGATGTGCCTGCCTGCGCAAGTGTGTTGTTGATGCCCGTGAGCGGGTTACGATTGGTCCGCCCTCCACGGACGCTCGTGTCACCTGATTGGGGACCGGATGGAGGCCCTCGGCTTGTAGGCGATGGTCCAGATGGAGCTCCAGGAGGAGCATTGCCTCGAGGACCTACCGGTGGATGAGCCTGCTGCGGAGGTTGGACGCTCTGACTTGGCCGCGAGGAGTCAGATGCCGCGGCATCAATCTGACTGAGGCGGGAGGGATGGACGCCTGCCGAATCTGTAGCAGGAGTGCTTGGTGCAGAGGATGCCTCGGCGTATGAGCTGCTTCGTCCATGTTGTCGTCTTGAAGGCCCAGTAGGAGTAGGTCGATCCGCAGGCGGTGTTGGCGGAACTTGGGTATTCAGTGGAGGAGCTCTCATTCTTGGTCCACCCCCTGAAGGTGGTCTCCCCCGAGGGCCGGATGGGACATCAGCCTCTTGAGGCCGATCCGGGGTTTGTGATAGCGATGCTCGAGGTGACGACTCTTGCTCAAGCCTGCCATGTTGCATGTCAATCGCTGGCGGTGGACGAGCCTCTCTGGGCTCCCTTCTGTACGGCCCAGGCCCACCGAGGCGCGAATTTGAAGAGGGTGGTTCCAACGAAGACCCATTAGCGGAGGGCTGACGCGTGGAAGGAGTCTCTGGTCTGGTCCGCTCTTCGGCATCGCGACGGGGGTACGGCTTTCGTTCGTCGTCTCTTCGGGGCGAGCTTGGCCGGGAAGGTCTTGATGGCCTATCCAGTCCGTGGCCTCTCGTAGAAGGCGTTCTCTGTTCCCCAGCACCCCCTATCAGCGACGCTCGTGCAGGGTTGATCGTGGGCTCCGTTGGGGTCTCTTTTCTCGGAGGATCTTGTGGCTCCGGCCTTGAAGGTTCCAGAGCTGGCGGAGGTCTTGATCTAGGACCGGGCTCACGAAGCTCTCGCTCACGTTCACCAGGCGGAGGGCGAACGGGAGGACGATCTCTTTCCTGGGGCGGTAGAGGTCGATCATAAGGGCCTCTCCTTTCATGCTCGCGACCATATCCGCGGTCCTCGCGTCCAGGATAGGGCGGGGCTTCAGGCCGCTCGTATCGACGAGAATGGCGATCATAGTCATCAAATCCATGGTCAGGGCGTTCGGGCCGCTCCGGACCACGGTATCCCGATCTTGCGTCTCGGGAGTGGCTCGTGCGACCATCGGGCGGCGGTCTGGCCGGCTCGATATCTGCACGATTTGAGAGCCGAGGGCTATCTCTGTGACCATTGCGAGAATCAACTGGTTCGGGGCGTCCCGGCAAACTGGCCAAGGTCGAACGCGAAGGAGGCGGCGGAGTGAGGCGTCGCGGAAGATCATGAGGCTTAGATGGCTCGGGACGAGAAGGTCGAATATCTCGCTTGGGAGCTCCAGAAGCCTCACTGCTCTGTCGTGACGGCGTCGAACCACCATTGGTAGTCGCTGGCCTAGATGACGGCCTGGAAGACGGTATGAAGGGCTCAGCGGTAGGTTGAAGCCTGGTAGATCGAGACAACTCCGCACTTTCCGTCTTTTCAGATCCAGGTGTGGCTGTTGGCTTAGGCGGGGCGTCCGGCATTGGTTCGTCCTTGATGTCGCCGTTGCCTTGCTGCGTGGTTGTTTTCGTGTCTGATGGAGCGGCATCCTGTGAAGGCGTAGTGCTAGGTTGGGAGCTTGGTTGCTCTTGCTCTCCTTTCTTTTCGGGCCCTCTGCGGAATTTGGTTGTCTCGACCCATGCTTTTTCGCGCCTATGCAAGGCTCCAAGTAAGGCTTGAGACGAGACCTTGAGGTCTTCTTTATCAGAATCGCGCAGCTTATCAACTGCCTTCTGCAAGCCGGTCCCATGCCAGTTGACGGCGGGATAAACCCCCGAGATGGCGCGCAACACCGATATCGCGTTCCGAACGTGCATGTACTCCGACGAGGCCAGACATTTCTGGAGTGCCGTATACAAGTTGCTGTGCCATTTAAAGAGAATTTTCTGGAAGCTTTCGTAGTCCAGCAATGCGACAACCCTCCCAGCTTCGACTTTCAGGGCAAACCCAGGCAGATTTCTCTTCAAGCCCCCGCAACCCTCCCTCTCGTATATCGATTTAGAATCGTGCCATCGTCCAAGATCTTTCAGCACCTCGTTCAAAAACTTTCCAAAGTTATCGGCCTCCTTTGACGTGCACATGAAGATCAATGAAATCAGTCGGGCTGTCTTGAAGAAGAGGTCGTAAAAGCCAAGGGTTCGAAAGTTTGGTGTGCCCCCACTGTGGAGGAGTTTTAGGAATTTGAAGCAGAAATAGGCGTCAAGGGGTGAGGAGAGCATTCGCGGGAGAAAGCAATGCTCCATCAGGGCCGTGTTCAGGGCCCTGTCCATCCTAGTCTTACCCAGGAACCACTGTTCTTTTTCACGCTGTAGCCGAGTTTTGCCCTCCAGGAAGGATTTCAGATGTTGTTTGTTTTCCAGCAGTAGCTTGTCGATGAGATCTTGTATCTCTCTTGTTGCCAATTCCTTCTTCTTGGTGCCAGAAACACTGACGTCTGTCCGGTCGGCTGTGACCGCAGCCATCCTTTTGCGCTGTCGAGCACTCTCATCCTCATACGACTTACTGGGAACGGCGATGTCGTACAGGGACAGTTGCCAAAAGGTCGAATAAAAGCCGGTGCCTATGATCTGGGTGACTTCGTCAGGCAAAGATGGCTCGATGGTAGTCATCAGATCTTTCATCACAGGATGCCAGCAATCTTCGGGTATTGAATCCGCAGTACCGGGCGTCTTGCTGCTGGCATCGAGATCAAGCGCCGGACCCATAGTGTCGCCCAGAGCCGGTGAGTCATTCGTGATATTCTCAGTCTCTACGGCCTCGCCGTCCTCTTCCGAACCACCGTTGATCTGATCTGACATGTCGACATCACCACTGATGTCCTTTACCTCCTCTCCTTGCTGTTCTTTGCGATTTTCTCTGTCGTAATCCTGCATTTGTCGAGAAATGAGCGGACGAGCGATCCAGAAGGCAATTTCGGGTCGAATCTCGTAGTCAACGAGTAGACTGACCACGTCAGGAATAGTGGCTCGGAACTCATCTGAAGATAGGTTCGTTCGGAGGAGGTCAAGATACTGCACCATCACCCGGTGAACCTCGTCATATGTGTTGCCGATTGCTTTCAGGGGGATGTCACTGTCCTCAAAGACCACAGCCTGCCGCTGTTGAGCCATGGAAATCAGGAATTTTGCGGCCAAGCCAGAGTCTTGGAGCGACTTTATCAAGCGCTCCGAAGTCCTCTTCGAATCATGCCGGCGATCAAGCAGTTGGAGGATGATTTGGCCTTGCAGCAGCGGACCGCCTCCCATTGCTTGCAACTGAGCATCGTTATAACTCGTGTCAGTGGCAATTCCGGCCATGGAAAGTACAATTTGCTCCAACATCTTGAGGTCCATAGTGTTGCCATGCTCAAGCTGCTCGGCAACATACTGTAAAATCGGACCAGGCTTCATCATCCCGTAGCGCTTATATATCTTGCCAGCAAATACAGAAAGGGCAGAGAGCCAACGGCTGGCGAAGATGCCACCTTCTTGAGTTCGGTTCCGGCCCGTCTTCGCCATGGAGCTGACAATTGCCCAAGTAAGGACATCATAGCCCAGATCCGTGAAGTAGCGAGCCCCCTCGACAAACACCTCTGCTATACTGTCGTAGACTTCGATTTGAGTGAGGGCAGTTGTTATGACGATGTGCGGATTGGCAAAAGCAATCTTTGCCAAGGCCCGTGCCATCGGTCGTACATTGGTGTTCGATATACGCTTCAGGATGTCCTTAGTCTCGGCCCTGGCTTGATCGAATGCTGCTTTGACATCTGGGTTGCGGGAAGTCCGGCCGGATGACCATTCGAGGTACATCAGGTAGCGGACGTTCACGGGGAAAATACTGACCAGCTCGAAGACTTCGTTGACCGCATCAGCATTCGACCTTGTCAGGCTCAACGAGGGCAGTAAGGTGCGCTTGATCAAGTCCAACCATCGTGACCGGTTCGACTCGCTCTTATCGGTGTGCAAGCTATGTTTGCCAATGCGGGAAATCTTCAGCAGAAGGCCGACGTCTTGGCCTATCTTGACACCCACGAGCGGCAGGAAGATGTTACACAATGTGAAAACATCTTCGATGTTCTGACACACGGGAATGTTGTCGTTCCATTCGTCCCAATAAAAACGGTAATCGGTGCCGTCGAGGGAATCATTCTTGTCCAGTTGAGCCCAACGAAGGACTTTTCTTTCGGCTGTTTCTACGATCTTGACTTGTCCCTTTGGAACTCCAGGTACGTCGGTTTCGTAGCTCGGCTTCTGAGCGCGCAGACTCGGTCTTTTCTGCAGAGGCTGTATATCACCGTACACTTTGCTAAGTGAATGATGTAATATGCGATGGATATACTCGGGGAGTTCAGGTATGAGATCCATCAACCAAGGAAAGCGGCCGAGAATGAAAAGCGCCTCTGGAAGCGCGCCTATGGCGAGCAGGCTCTTTAGCAGAAGAACCTTCTGATCCGCTGGTGCGCTCTCTTTCGTAGGTGGTTTCTCGATGTCTTGCTCCCTGACCGGAGTATTCGAACGTGTGGCAGATTCTTTCAGACGAGATGGCACAGGTAGAGTGTCATCGGCCAGGGCTCCAGCCGAAGCAAGCGCGTTTTTGACTCCAGCACCCGGTCTTGCCGCTCTTTCTCGCTCTAACTTCTCTCTGGTCTTCTGCTGCTTGAGTTCATCCATGGCGTCATCGGTCCTCCATATGTGCGGATATAGATCCTTCAAGGAGACAAATCCAATCTTGATGAGAAGGGCTGAAAGGTAAATGAGGTTGTCCGGGAGAATGTCCATCTCGTCTCGCGCGGGAGAGGACGAGTAAAAGCGCAGTTTGAAGCCGAGGAGCTGGGCAGCGTCGCGGTTGCCCGGCGGCGGCAAGGTACCAGTCTCCTGAACCCACTGCGCGAGCAGCTCGTCTCCTGAAGCCGTCCGTTCCACCTGTTCTTGAGCTGGTCGATATCCCCGAAGCAGATAGAATGCCCGAAGCCCCTTGTCTCGAGCGTCGGACCAGAAAGCCTGGTCCCGAGTTCTGGTCTCCTGAGCCACAACCTGCTTCTGCTCCTCGGTGAGGTGCCATTCAGGTGAGCCCGGAAGAGCCCACAACGGCAACCCGGTCAGGACCTGTGTCTTTCTGGCGGAGGCTGATGAACGGGGCCACCAGGGGCTTGCGCGGAGGAACTTGACGAAAAATCGACATTGTTTGACAAGGACTGCGCTAAAGACGTCGAGCACAACATCCAAACTCCGTCCCACATCAAGGTCAAAGGCGCCGATCATGGCCTTGACCTTCTCTACCGTCTCCTCGACAGTCTCTGCGGTGGGGGCCTCGTTGCTGCTGGTCGTGAACAGCTCAGTCATCAGCTTAGCAAAACCTTCGGACTCTTCCCTCATCAAATTGAAGTTGGCTTGTCGATAGAGAAGATTTGTCTGTTTCCTGATGCCCATACGGCTGAACGTGTTTCTGATCATACTGAACTTCTCCAACAACGCCGCATCAATTTCGTGCCGAAGTAGCTCGTGAGGTATCCCAGTCGCGAAGATGAAGACTGACAACCGGTCGAGGGGAATGGTAGGATTGTTCTCGAACATGACGGACACAGAGTCTAGGAGCGCCGCCTGTAGAGCTGTGGGATGCGGTACGGATTGTTCCTCGTCTTCCTGTATCTCGCTCTCGAGCATTTGTTTGACGAAATCGCCTGCTTCGGCCGGGCCCAGCCTCCCATAGACGACAGACTGCACCAACTCCTGCATCAGTACGATCAGCTGTGTCCCTTCCTCTTCCTGCATTCCTTCGAGGCCCTGGCGCAATGCGTCTTCTCGGCCACCTGTCTGCCATGAGTCACAGGTCTCACTTGTCAGGTAGGTGTAATTGTAGGGCTGCGATTCGGAGGGAGGGTCTGAGAGGACTGGAGCCTCAAGTGAGGTCGGCTGGGTCGAGGACATGTTTCCGTTTACACGAACGAGCTCGGCCTCGGATACAGGTGTTCTTGTCGACGCCGGAGGCCTCTCGCCAGCACTGTTGATGGGACTTGACGCGGCGTTGGCGCCTCGGCCTCCTCGGCTTGATCTCCTACCACCTCTTCCGCGCGATTGAGTATAGTCGCGTTCATTGGACTGAAACCCGGACTGCGCAAGATTGAGATTTTGAGGGCGATGAGGTGAAGGACGGCTAGGAGGTTGATCGTCTGAATAGCCGCGCTCCGGTCGCTTTCGCTTACCACCAACCGGCGGGGGCATTACGCCCGTGCTTCGGACGCTGTGACCTCGACGAGGCTGCTGCGAAGTTCGTTGTCTCTCGTATCATGAGGTTGGGCTACGACATCTGGCTGGTCGCAGAAAAGTGCAATAGTATTGGTCTAGATCACCGCTAAACTTTGGCCGTTGTGACAGACCCGCTAAATGTAAAATAGTAGTCTCCTCGTGGAGATGGTTGTGGTTGAAGAGATGCTGGGACGATCCTGCTAGTCCCGTCAGGATTGCAAGTCGAACAGCCTCGAACAGCGAGACGGATTGGAGAAAGACTAGCACGCAGCAGCCCACAGGGCTTATGTAAGCCAACGCCGTCGTGAAGGTTGGTGGAAGGCGAAAGCCGTTCAGTCACGTCACTGCTCGTCGAGCCTCTCCGTCACACATACTTGACACTTTCTACTGTTCATGACTGACTTTACTTCATGATAGTTGAAGGTAGGTGCAATTAAAGTAATTCATTTGCCAATATGGCAGCGAAAGTGTTCCTGACCGGCACGACTGGGTGAGTCCTTTTGACTTCCATATCCATTGCCGCTTGTCTCATTTCCTGGCTCTCTCCCACAACTCATAACTGCTAACAGTGAAGCAGCTATATTGGCGGGGACTTCCTCTATCTCGTCTCACACGAACACCCCGACTGGGACATCACGTGCTTAGTTCGCAACAGCGACAAGGGTGCCAAGGTAGCAGTGTAAGTGCATCGCTTTCCGTCCTCCCGAGGCATTGTTGACGTCCTCATAGTGCCTATCCGAAGGTGAGACTAGTGTACGGGGATCTTGACGCCGTCGAAACAATCGAGGAAGAAGCCGCCAACGCCGACATTGTCTATCATTTCGCCAATTGTGATCATGAACCATCAGCGAATGCCATTGCGAAAGGCCTTGCCCGGCGTCAGGGTGACCGACCAGGCTACTGGATTCACACTTCAGGCACTCTGATTCTGGGATGGGAGACGATCGAGCTCGCAGAGTTTGGAAACAGGCTGGATAAGATCTTCGACGATTGGGAGAATGTGAAAGAGTTAACAGCTCATCCAGACCAGGCCGCCCACAGAAATGTAAGCGCTTTGACACGGTCAGCATGAGAAAGTACTGATGGATTCCACGTTATCAGGTCGATAAAATTGTTCTGGGTGCATCGTCGGACAAGGTCAAGACAGCGATCGTATGCCCCCCGACAATCTGGGGAGTTGGTCGAGGTCCAGACGTAAGTTGCCCTTGTCTCCAAAATCAGCTCTTTAAACGCGGCAGTGATTGTTCTGGCCCTGTCAACAACAGTATCAGCTAACAGGGATGTACAGAATACACGGTCTGTGCAGATATACAATGCCACCAAGGCGTTCTTGAAGCGAGGCAAAGCCTTCAAGGTCGGCAAGGGAGAGAATATCTGGCATCAAATTCATGTTGCCGACCTTTCAAACCTTTATCTCTTGCTCGGAGACGCGGCATTGAACAATGGGAGCCCAGCCACGTGGAATGCCGAAGGCTACTATCTAGCCGAGAATGGACCTTTTGTCTGGGGAGATGTCCTTCAAGAGATAGCGAACGTAGCTCATAAAAAGGGGTTCCTGCAGGATTCGACGCTTGAGAGTCTGCCACCACGAGAAGCCGATGCGATTCTACCTGGCGCCAGCTTTGCAATTGGAACAAACTCGAGGGGTATATCGATTCGCGGCAAGAAACTTCTCGGATGGAAGCCTGTTAAGGGAGAACTGGTTGACGAACTTCCCGAAGCTGTGGACAGTGAGGCTCGACTTCTTGGGCTAACTCACGGCCACGCTGCGAAAGCTGCGGGGCAAGCTGATTAAATCAAGTTGTTCCGAAGAAGCTGCCATCCGAGCAGCAATACTGCCTTAGAACTGACGATCAGCAAGGGCAAGGACGGGTATGTCAGCAAATACTTAGCTGGATATAACCCGGAGGAAGAACAAGCCATGTCAATGAAGTGCAGCCTCAGCTGACGTGGGCATCCTCCAAGAGTTGACTCTTAGTCTGCTGACGGTCCAGTATCTCTCGAGACTGCTTGGGAGCTTCCCATCCTTAAACCATCCTCAGATCAAGCACAGTTCTAGGCGGAGTGGTGCGTTGGTTGACCATATCTTCTGACAGTCTCTTCTCCTGCCTCGGCGAAACATTCAAGAGCCGAGAGGTATGGTGAACAATATTCTAGGGTATCTCATAGTCGCTCCGGCTCAATCGCACCAAGTTTGATTGATTCGAAACCATCCGCCCTGCCCACTCAGAAAGGAGTGTGCAAGATTGACTAGCCACGTTTTCGTATCTCCCCCTGCTATGCTCTCGACCCGATATCGCGGTCCATGGTGACATTTGTACGGATGTCGTGTGCTGGTGGTTAGTGCCTCGTGAAATGGACTCATTTGGGAATGTCATGCGAAGCGCTGACCCCCAGATCTGGATAGCAGCTCGTCAATGGGGACGGCGTCAGTCCGGTTAGTACCCTTTGATCTCGAATAAATCTCCTGGAACAGGGATTAATTGTCCTATATCGCATCAGAACTCTCGCATGTCGTGTCATATGGGCACTACTTACTCTGCCTTGTCGCATTGAGCAATCAATGAGCCCTTTTTGCTTCGTCATCAGCATATCCAACCACTGAGCGATAGGTTACCATGTTATATAAGAATGGTGATGCTGGACTCTTGCTGTAGCCTCCCCATCATTCTTCCACACTCAAAAAATCCTTCAAAACGAGACCTGCCTTGTTTGGCTACACTGAACGCGCCACCGCAGCCAAGCTACATAAACGAATAGCTTCCACCCCATCGTCCCGAAGAATGTGTCTTGCGGCTCTGCTCTTGAGGAATCGCATGAGCAAGGAACATCAGAACGAACCCAATGTCAGAAGAGTGTCCGCTGAAGATCTGCCGAACTGGCAGCCGCAAGCACCGGATGCACATAGAGGCAATCGACGTGCTCTCAAACCCAGCAGCAGAGAGGAGCCTCAAAGGTAGACAGACAATGCATTCTGTTCAAGACACGCGGTATGAACACTGTCCACTTTTCAGCCACAGTGACAGACTATTGATGGATGCTGAACAGAAAACGATCGAGGCGCACCTAGGGCGGGAGGTTGAGCCTTAGACCGACACACGTTCCAGTTCGTTTCCAAGAGCTGGATCCTGCTACTCGTCCCAGTTGGTCCGGAGTAGTGGAACTGCGGTCCCAGGTCGTATATGCCGGCGTGATTACGATAGCAAAGTTAGAAACGAAGCTGTAAACGCTGCTTGGAATGCTGCCCAAAAAGGGATGGTCCAGACCGCGTCGCTTTTATACCTGCCCATCCCGTCACTCACCCTCCTCCTCACCTCTTCTCACCTCTTCTCACCCTTCGACTCACGCTTTAACTCACCCGCGCCTTGACGGTCTGATTTCTGCTGCAGTCCCCTTGTACGTCTCTTCCAAGGACAGGATCTATTATTGGCGAAACTTGGTGGACTCCGTTTTTGGGCCTCTTGTGGTCGACTCTGCTTCCGGTCCTCTTCTATCCCCTTCCTGGCCCCCTGCGGTCTCCTTCGACTCTGCTACCTCAAGTACAAAACTGCGTCCATTCCACGTCTCGGCCTGCCGGGCGCGATCTTCCCTCTCGACACCAGGCCCTTCAGCCCTCACTGTAGATGTCGTCTCTCCTAGGACGAGGTAAATCAAGGTCATCAGAGAAAGGTTTTTTTTATTATTACGGAGCCAAATCCGAGATGGGGATCGCAACGAGAGAATGCCGATTCTTACACTCTACCATCCGACTTAGCCATACAGATTCAAATAATTGAGCCTAAAAAGTAAAAGTCATCAACCTTATCCAATCCATAAATCATCTGGACGTACCACTTGGAAGAATTACCACGCAGTTGGTGCGAGCCGGATTTGTCCCGAGTTCTCAGTTTAGTGCCTCAAACACATGCTCTGATCTATACATTTCCATATTTACCTGTTTCCCTTCTCTATCACTTTTTCTCATCTTCATTCCATATCTCCTCGTCCATAACTATATCCATCACGACTGTACTCCCACTCATCCCGCCAACATGTCTATCGTTACTCAAAGAGAGACCAGCAAACACACTCACACAGTCATCTTCCTCCACGGCCGAGACAGTGACGCCCAAGAGTTTGCGGACGAGTTCTTCGAGAGCGAGGCATCCGAGCCTGCTGGGAGACCACGCACCCTTCCAGATCTGTTTCCAGGTATCAGATGGATGTTTCCCACAGCACCAGCTCTTTACTCGAAACGTTTCGATACCACGATATCGCAATGGTTCGATATATGGTCAGTCGAAGATCCTGAGGAGCAAGTCGAAATCCAAATGGATGGATTGAAACAAAGTGTTAGCGCCCTGCTGGAGGTGATAAGAGCCGAAGAAATTCAGGTGCCTCGACAAAACATCTTTTTAGGAGGTATCAGCCAGGGATTTGCGACAGCGTTATCTACCTTCTTCGCAAACGGCCAAGGGTTCGCTGGCCTAATTGGCCTATGTAGCTGGATGCCTTTCGCCAACCTTATCGAAGATCTTAAAGCATCTAGCGCCAATGACGAGCAGCTTTCCAACGCAGTTCAGAGGATTTACTTCGGTCAGCAGTCCCCAGAAGAACCATCATCGCCGTTCCTCCGGTCTACTCCCATCTTTCTCGGCCACTCAATCGATGATGACACTGTACCCATTAAGAATGGAAGGCGAATGTGGGATGTCCTAGTGCGTTCCTTACGATTGAACGCTCAGTTACACGAGTATGCGGATGGGGGTCATTGGGTGAACGAGCCTCAAGGTGTGGACGACATTGTGGAATTCCTGAATCTCACCATGCGAAACCTGGGAATCTCTGATGATGAAATAATACACGTCGAATCGACCATCGACCTTCTGCTTGTCTAATGATGCCAAGAGATAATAATACAGCCAACCAAGCTCAAGCACAGCTTACTGCTAATATTCTCTGAGCCTCAAAGTCGACGAAGTGCCCGTCTCCTTACAACCAAACTGCCGCAAGTTCTCAACCACCAGACTATCTCAATGACCCAACGCTGGCAGTTCCAGCGCGCCGACACGTTGTTTACAGTCCAACTTTGTATGAGCCGACGAATTCTGCGGATATAAATTAACCGAATATGGCCAACACGAATGCGCATTCGATACAGTCGTGCGTGACTCGGCCGCACGCCCCAGCGTTTGTTGGCCACATAGTAGCCTCTGCCGCCGATCTTATCGTGCACTTAGTGCAGAGTGCTACAGCGAGTAGGGGAGGTTAGATGTATCGCCCAATGATGCGGGTCTCTAGAGTCTGTCGGTCTATATATAGCGACGTCAGACGTCGACTCGACGTTATGCGGCTGAATAGACTCGCGAACAGGAGGAGGAGTGACAGGAGCTGGGAACTGTTGAAATTAATGAGACTGCAATGCAAGAGAGTCGCAGCCAGAGTCGTAAACAACACTACGTCAACCGTTATGTAGTACGCCGCCCGGGTGGGTCAAGGGTGATCGCCCACCCAGCTCGCGGCGAGCCCGGGGTGAGCACAGGGCGGCGTCACCCTCCCGCCCAAAGGGGGTGAGTTCATTGACGAAACTCGTCCGTCCCCTGACTCCATCTCTCATCTCTAAGCACATCATCAGATCATTCATCCTTCGTCTTGCATGCCGGAGCCCAACATGATTAGAGGTAGCTGCGCTTGCGGGCGCATCCAGTTCAAGACTCAAGCCCAAGCACTTGCCATCACCTTCTGCCACTGTATAACCTGCCAGCGGGTTGCAGGTGGCCCTTTCTTGCCGTTTGTCGGCTTTCCCAGCACGGCTATTGAATGGACACAGCAGCCAGACATGTGGCAAGCCAGCAACATTGCCGAGCGCGGGTATTGCAAACAGTGTGGTTCGGCTATATCGATGCGGTATTTCTTCGAGGCAGACCGGATCGGGTTGACGTTGGGGACGGTCGTTGAAGCTCAGCCGGCTCTGCCACCTGTGGGAGCACATATCTTCCTGAAGGACAAAGCGCGATACTTCGATTTGACTGACGAGGGGGCAGAGCGGTTCGATGAGTTTTCTCCAGGGTTTCAGGATAAGATTGAACAATGGAAGGCCGCCCAGCAGAAGGAGTAGCGCCGGGACTTGTTGAGGACCTGTACCTTTTCCCACAGTCTTTGACTTCGATTCGACAAAAGCTGGCAGTGAGGATGAGACAGGATCACACTGAGCAGGCAGCAACAAAGCAACTTCACAAGTAAATCTTTCTGCCTCACCGCTGGTGCATGGCAGTAACATGAGTATTTCCGCATTCACCGTCATCGCACGTTCTCGTCAACTTCAAGACCACCTTCCCCCTTCTCCCAACCGCACCTGCGCCTGCGCCTTCGCCTTTCCGCTCCGCAGCGCTACAGCTATAGCGCGCTGTTATTTAAGAAGACGCTGTCGCTGCCATAATGTCAGAATCATCACGTCTTCCATCTTCAACCGCGCCGGCAGGGGCTCCCAAGGGACCCAAAAAGCTTCGCTTCTCTACCATGCCGCCTCGCTCATACCTCCAACCCACTCCGAGTCCCTGGGCTAGGAATCGTACGCATTCGCCTTCAAGTCAGCGTCAGAGCAGCAGCCCACTTGTTCACAGCCCCCTTCAGAAGTCATTTGAGCCCGACATGTCGAAGTCCGAGCCTAGTTCGCCAGGAAGAATGACCACTCAAGAAACCCCTTCTCGTCGCTCTCGTGTCAGCGAGCAGGTCGCTTGGCCACGAGGCGAGTCGCGCTCCTCGTCCGTACCCATCGTCATTCGCACTCCACAAGGCGCAGAGGACGAAAATGACGGCCTCAATCAGGACTCCATGCGTTCCAGAAGCGGACCTGGCTCTCGCGCAACCTCACCCATGCCATCGTCTGGTGAAAATCAAAACGGCCAGGATCGCCGCTCCGTCAAACATCTGACCTGCTTCTGGTGGTGGGAGAAAGGTGAATGCAAGTACTCAGATGACGAATGCCGTAAGTTTCCCCTCGTCGACACATAAAATGTAGCCACATCACGAGCTCTCGAGTTCTCAGGCACTTGTCATGACCTAGAGGCTAATGTGACTAAACAGTCTACGCACATTACGACACAGGTCACTACACTGCCGCGCCTCGCCAGGTCGTCCCAGGTGAACCAGCAAAGGCAGGCAAGTCGCTTGAACGCGCCCTCACCAAACTTGCTCTCACAAACCGCTCATCAGCTTCATTGGCTTCACTCGGCACCTTCAATGGTAACCTCACCGAGCGCGATAGTCCCAGCGTTGGCAGCGGAGCGCTCTCCAGATCAGAAACTCCTTTCTCCTCTCGCAGTCGCCCTGGTACACCTTCACCTCGTGGCAGTGTCGATTTTGGCTACTCCGCCCAGCTCCGAAACGACAATGACTTCCTCCGCGGCCTCGTTCAGCAAACTCAGCGTGAAAAGCATGCCTTAATGGACACGATTGAGGGACTGCAGGACGAAAAGTCTCAGTTGACGGCGCAGCTTGGTAACATGAAAGAGGAGCGCACCACCTTGCTTGAAGAACGCGAAGCTCTTCAAGCGACCATCAAGACTATGCAGTTCCCTTCCGGTGTCAATCCTTATGCGCAACAAGGCCTCGTGGCACCAGCGCGATCTCCAAGCACTGCCATCTTTCCAGCTCAGAATCCCTGGGGGGCAATCGGCAGCAGTCGAGGCAATGGCTCCAGCCGATCAAACACTCCCGTTGGCACTCCTGCCGCTAGTCCGATCCCGCAGCCTCGCAGTTTCACGTACCCAGCTCTTGGTAGCTTTGGTTCTGTCGGCGCCGTTCACAACTCCAATGGGTCTGGCCCAAATGGTATGCACGACTTCCTTCCCCCGACACTGAACCCAGGTGCCCCTGCTTATGGATCTGCTGTACGAATCCCAACCCATCGAAACGCCGCTACGCCAATCAGTCAACTCGAGAACGATTTTGGCGGGAATGGCGCGGATGGAGAAAGACTCCAGAATGTGCTGCGACACTTGGGGCCGAGTTTCTAGGTGAAAGAGTTGGATGATCGTGACGCAGAGGAATGAGAGCGGACACAGACAGAGATCAACGGTTTCACCATCCTTCCGGGTGATCCTTGACGGTAAGCCTGGATTTATCTGCAAGCGGTCAATTCTCCTAACTTGTTCAGCGATCCTACTCCGCAATCACAGAGCAGTCAGATACCCAGGCAGGAAGCTTACCGACCACCACGGCTTTCTCAAAGTTCAGAGACAAAGTAACGACAGTGCAAGCAACCCATCGGAACTCAAGGGAGTCAAACCAGGCTCATGAACCTCAGAAAACACCAACAATCTCAACAATGTCGAGCCTATCGAGCAAACCGATCGGCAAAGTCTTTCACGGCAACTTGAACAGAGGTTGAAGAGAGTGCTGGAGGGCTGGCTGACGAGCTTGATTTCTTTCTTTTCCTATTTCCTATTTCATTTTCATTCTTGTCATGATGCTCATGGGGCTTTACGGGGGGGGGCCTCCAGGACCTCTCTGCTGAGCAGAGGCTGGCTACAGTACGGCATGATGCTGGATGGGTGGCGATACAGCAAAGCTGAGCTTGGATAGTGAGACAGATGAATACCCTCCTGTACTGTACTGCCTGTGGTCAATGTAATACATCACAACTGCTTCGGGTCCGGTTTCTCTGCCCCTCGGATCCACGCCTTGCTTTCTTTTCGATAACGTGATGCTTTCCGGTCGACGCGTCTTAGTGACTTGATGCAGCCTCCATCAAGGAAGAGACCCAGCTCGCCTAGAACGTACTCTGCGCCAACCGACTCGCCGCGTTCCTAGCATCGACGCGGTCCTCATCTTCGTCCTCCTTGACCCTCTCCAAGCTCGCGCCGGTGCCACTTCTCGGCCTGCCCCCGTGCGCCGCACCCGCCCCGTTCGCCGCATTCTCTTCATCCTCCGGCAAGGGCACGCCCAAGGCGCCGGGTCCGAAACCGCCAGACATGCTCCGGGACAGGGCGTCTCTGCTGCGCGGGACACCGGACCATGAATCTCCCTTTGCGCCCTGGCTGCTCGCCATGGAGATCCTCCTGACGGTGGGATGGTTCTCGCGGCCCAAGCGGCTGAGGCCGCCCGAGGCGTCGATGGCCCGGACATCCGGTCTGACGCTCTCGAGGGTCGCCAGGGTGCGTCTTTCCGCCTCGATCTGCCTGAGCACGTATTCTCTCAAGGACAGCATGAATTCCGTGCTGGTCCGGTTGAACCATCTTCTCTTCTCGAGCAGCAGATTCGCCGTCACGCGCTGTGTCTTGGAGCGGAGGTAGTTCTCCTGGCTGATGGCTTCGTCGAGCGCGGAGATGGCCTCGTCGACTTTATCTCTACGGACACTGCTGGACGACTTTAGACGTTGCACGGCGGATTCCTTGCTTCGTCGACCGGCTTCGGTCTGCAGGAGTTCGCGGAGCAGTATGTGGCGATTCGTCAGTGTCTCTTTGACAATAAAGGCGTCGGAGGAGTGGTAAGTCAGCGCATCACCCATCGTGGTGGCTTCTGCCGTGCCCTGTGCGGCATGGTAGTCGCCGCACGTCTGGATTATACGGCCAAGTTTGCGGTAAGCGGTTGCGAGACCAGGGTGCGTCTCTTGTACGCCCATTTGACCGATTTTCTCGCCTAGGGAAGATTCTCCCAGGCCGAGCGCTGTAGACTGTTAGCATTCATAATCAGGAGATAGTCGAAGCGATTTACCTCGTCTGGTCTTGACGACTCTCTCCAGCTTCTGACTGGTGTCGAGCGCACTAAGATAAAACATCTTGACCACAGGTCTGGCCTCGTGTAGCTCTGGCGTATCATCCGGTGGCGGCGCAAACTGCTTCAAGACTTTCCGCCTCACCCCCGTCGCGGGTTGTTTCATTCTCACCACAGGCGAGTACCCAAAGTCGCTCTCCACAAAGAACACCATCTCTTCATCCCGCATGAGCACATCATTGCTGCAGACAACATTCAGCCACCGTTGAACCGCAGCCTTGACTCGTGCCTCATCTTCATCGGTTCCCACGCCGGCGGAGGTCTGAGCTGGGGGTACAGCTGGAACCAATGCTTCGGGGTTTGAGGATATCAGGTGGTCGGCGAGCTTGACGAATTCTCCATGTGTTCGACGGACGTCTCGGAATTGGGTGGTGCGGAATTTGGGGAGATTGGTCTGTACGGGCTTATCAGCAGCGTGTGTGGCTTATAGAAGTTCTGCGACGCACATAAACATCAAACCTGAAGACGGGATCTTTCCGGCCGCTGCGTTCGAGCGCAGTCACCTTGGCTTGCAGCTTGTATTGCGGCACCGGTCTGTTCTGCCTCGCGCCATGATACCTTGCAGCGCCTGGCCGTTGCTGCGGCTGACCGGTATGTTGCTGACCCGGTTGTCCCGCCTGGGCTTCGTGCTGATGTAGTGCGGGCGTCTGGGAGTGCTGCGAAACACCCGCTGGCTGTTGACCCTGCGCAGCTTCCCCAGGGATCGCGTTGTCCCCAAAGACAGATGCACCGGTTGGGTCAGGTGGAGGTAGGTAAGGAGAGTCAGGAATGCTGTCTTGCGACTGGTTGTAGGAATGCCCTCGGATAGGCTGTGGGGATTCTGGTGAATCCGGCGCCGGTTGAGGAAAGCCTCTGGAGGCACGGGGTGATGAAGAACCCCATGGCGATGACCCGTGAAGGGCATCAGCTTCGCCTGCAGCGGCGCTGTAGTCCATTGCGAAGTTGGCGGAGAGTGGTTGCTCTCGATGCTGTTGTCAATCAAGCGGAGCTGTAGCACATGCCTGCGCGGGAAGCCGTGTACTGTATCTAAACACGAAAGTATTCGCGGGCTATGGGGAGGGGCCACAGACGACGAGAGCAACCGTGCTATTCCAGTCCCTGATGAAGGGGACCTTGTACACAGTAAACCAGCGTTGTAAATGGTATCCTGATCTAGGCGGGCGGAGAGCAGTGGTGAAAGTCGTGGGAACAGCCGAACACGGTTAGCGGTGCTGAAGCCGTGGAGTTTCCATCTTTTCTGCCCTCCAAGTGCCTCATTATTTCTTTCGAACCCACCGTTTCAGTCGCTCATTTACTTTTGGCCTGATAGAATCTTCGCATTGCTTAATTCTTCAAATTCCATTCTGATACAACTGGCTTGGTTTGTCTCCACGAGGTTGAGAAGGGAATGAAAGTCCAACATGGCCGGCCGATTTTATACTCCGCTCTGAATCAAACACTGCGACCTTATCCATGGTCTCGAATCCTGGTTCGGAGAGCGGCTCCCTCATGTCGGAAGTATGCAGGGGTTGCAGCAACAGAGGCGGTACAATCGTCACGGACGAGAAATATCGGTATCATCGCTCACATCGATGCCGGCAAGACGACTACTACGGAGCGTATGCTCTACTATAGTGGTCACACTCGACGGATAGGCGACGTGGACGAAGGCTCGACTGTGACCGACTTTCTGCCCGCCGAGCGAGCGAGAGGCATCACCATTCAATCTGCAGCTATCACGTTCGAGTGGCCTCCGCTACAAGTCGCGGTCCACGAAGATGGCGCTGACTCAAGCCTTCAACCTCGTTCTCGCTTTCCACATACTATCAACCTAATCGACACTCCTGGACACGCCGACTTCACTTTCGAAGTCCGCCGTTCTTTGCGTATCTTGGACGGCGCCGTTTGCATTCTCGATGGTGTCGCGGGAGTCGAAGCCCAGACCGAGCAAGTGTGGGCTCAGGCAGGCGCATGGAAAATACCACGCATAGCTTACATCAACAAGCTCGATCGCGATGGTGCTGCCTTTGGCCGCACAGTCCGTGAAATTGGTTCACGGCTAGGCGGGTGGCCAGCCGTATGTCAAATCCCTTGGTTTGAAGGTGGAAAGGGGCGGTTCACTGGCGTGGCTGATGTGGTCAACCTCGAGGGGCTCCTTTACGAGCACGGAGGAGATGGCAAACAGATCAAACGCTATAACCTCTCACAGTTGGAAGAACAACATTCAGGGCTTGCTCAAGAGCTGAGGCGTGCGAGAACTGCTTTGGTCGAACTTCTGAGCGAGCACGATGACCAACTGGTCGAAGCCTTTTTTGAGGCAGAAGAGGATCATCTCAAGGTCACTCCTGCCCAGATTTGGGACAGTTTGCGCAGGTCTTTACTATCACCCCAGAGCAGGGTCATCCCAGTTTTTGCGGGCGCCAGTTTCCGCAATATTGGTGTTCAGCCACTCCTAGATGCTGTTAACAACTTGCTTCCCTCGCCCGAAGAACGTCCAGATCCTGAGTTGAGCCTCGGGCTCATCCACGGGGGCCTTTCACAGCTGATCAAAGGTGAACTGTTGCTACCAAAGGACGCACTGAAGCATAACAAGAAGAGCTCTAGTCCTCCGATGATCGTGGCCGGTAAAGCGCTGCAGGGCTGTGCTTTGGCATTCAAAGTGGTCAATGATCCAAGGAAGGGCATGCTGGTCTACATTCGTGTATACTCAGGCACAATAGAACGCAACGCAACGCTCTTCAATACCAACCTCCAAAACTCGGAAAAGGCAACAACGCTGCTCCGCATGTATGCGAATGAGTCCGTCCCTGTTTCGTCGCTTCGCGCAGGGGAGATCGGGGTTATCGCCGGGTCGAAGTTTGCAAGAACAGGCGACACTCTTATATCTTACGCTGGTAACAAGGCTACACCACCCGACCCTCTGCACAAATTGGAACTTCGGCCCATCAAAGTGCCACCGCCGGTCTTTTTTGCGGCCATTGAACCCAACAGCCTACGAGAAGAAAAAGACATGCACGAGAAGCTGGCGCTCCTGTTGCGGGAGGATCCCAGTCTGCACATTTCGCAGGACGAAGACACTGGGCAAACCCACATCAGCGGTATGGGAGAGCTGCATCTTGAGATTGCCCAAGATCGACTCGTCCATGAACTGAAAGCAAAAGCGCGAATGGGTAAGATTGCGATCGGCTACCGAGAAACCCTTCCTGACTCTTCTGGATTAATTACAAAGACATTCGAAGGCGAACGTGCAGCCACAAAGGGCAAAGCAGGATGCTCTGCGAAAGTTGAACCTTTGGCGGATGCGATTGATGGGAGTGTCACTGACACTGAAGATGTGTTCGTCCATGAGCAGGATGGTAATGTGGTGATCATCGAGACACCCACTCTGGACCGACGCGGGCGACCTTTGGACAGTGACACGCCGGGGTTGCCACCACATCTTTTGCTTCCGGAAGTCCACACTGCATGTTTGAACGGCGCGCTGGCAGCGTTGAGTCGCGGCCCGTCATGGTCATATCCGATGAGAAACACGAAAGTCACATTGACGCTGCGCCCAGACGAGCATATTTTTGGCTCCGAAACAACGTACGCTTCCTTGACCGCGGCGGCTCGATTAGCTACCATCGCGGCCTTCAGGGATGCCACCAAGAGCAGTCCTTGTGCGTTGATGGAGCCTGTGATGGACGTGGACATCAACGTGGACGAAGTGAATCTGGGCAATGTCATATCAGATATCTCCTCAGGTCGTGGCGGCCACATTGTCTCGTTGGGAGATCATGAAGAGGAGCAAGCCCAAGCAGGCAATGTGGCCAAACGGATAGACGTGTCCAAAATATATGCGCCAAAGGATCCTTTCGAATCGGGGTCGGCATTGTCAGGAGAGAACCACCAAAGGGTGAGCTTTCAGCGGACGGTCAAGGCCAAGGTCCCCCTGAAGGAGATGGTTGGATATCTCAAACATCTCCGGAGCATGACTGGGGGAAGGGGCACGTTTGTGATGAGCGTAGACCGCTTTGAGAAAGTGACGGGTGCTCGTGAGAAGGCTCTTGTCGCGGAGCTGCGAGGTGATGTCTGATGATATAGATTGTATTATATAGTTGCTCCAGCTGTCAGATGTCAGCTGAAGCCAGATTGGCCAGCCGGTCTAGAACTGTACCAACAACATGGATCCTCGCACTCCAAAGTACTAGACCAGGCATCTGCCGATCGCTGAGGACCTTGAAATCTATTTGCCGCATATCTGATACAATTATAACGCCATCTGAGCATGCATAGACGAGCGAGCTAACGCCGCGAGAGGTCGAGAGACTTGAGCACACGAACAACTTCCACCCCGCGGCCCGGAGCCCGAATCGCGAACGAGACTCGAATACAAAATGGCCGCAAAGGCGAACTTCGAGGTGAACCAGGAGACCAGGAGCAAGGTAGTCCTCTTCACACATCGCGATCCGACGCTCTCTGACTCGCCTTCTAGCTTGCAGCGCTGGGGAAAAAAGGTGCCGGCAATGACAGGTGTTGCGACTGCGGCGCCCCTTCACCACAATGGGTGAGTATCTCTCGACTCGGTGCTCGACTGCGAAATCACGGTGCCCGATGTGTTGTTTGTCTTCTCTAACTAACGCGGCTTCTATCTCTACAGGCTTCACCCAAGTTCTCGACGTTTATCTGCCTACAATGTGCGGGCGTGCATCGCGGCTTAGGCGTCCACGTCTCCTTCGTGCGCTCCATCTCCATGGACGCCTTCAAAGAGGCCGAGCTCCTCCGCATGGAACGCGGCGGCAACAAAGCCTGGCAAGACTTCTACAACAAGAACACCACGTCGTTACCGTTCGACGAAGCCACGATAAAAGAACGATACGACTCGGAAGTGGGCGAGGAGTGGAAAGAGCGGTTGACGTGCCAGGTCGAGGACCGGGCGTTTGACAAGGCTGCTTTTCAGAAAGAGAGACAGGCCATATTGCAAAAACAGGCGAGTCGGTCCGTCACGCCTGCTGGAGGCGTCAGGAATCATGCCGCCGCCGTCTCGAGCACCGGTTCGGGACCAGGCAGTCGGACAGCGTCTCCCGCCCCTAAGGGCCGTATACCCGCCGACCAAAAGGCGCAGAACGAAGCATATTTCTCGCGGATGGGCGAGGCCAATGCCTCGAGGCCGGACAATCTCGCCCCCAGCCAGGGCGGGAAGTACAGTGGCTTCGGCAGCGCGATGCCCGAGCCCGTGGACAGGCCAGGGGGCGGTGGTGGGATCGCGGACGAACTCACGAAGGACCCCGTCGCCGCCATCACCAAGGGCTTTGGCTGGCTGGGCGGTATGGTGAGCAAGCAGGCCAAGTTGGTGAACGACTCGTACATCCAGCCCACGGCCAAAAATGTAAGTCTAGCTAGCATGCATGCATTCTACTCATCCCCAACTGGAACTGTACCGAACCGAACGAGATACTGAACGGCAGCGGCGGATGAAGTGACATGATATGACTGACACTAACGACCGCTTTTTCCAGATCGCCGCCTCAGACCTCGCGTCGCAAGCCCAAAAGGCGGCGCTGGCTGCCGGCCAGGGTATCCAATCCGGCGCCCGGGGAGCCGCGCAATCGTTCAACAACTTCGTCGAAGGCCAGGACGAGAGGGCAGCCTCGTCCGCCGCGTCGAGGAACGTAGAGCCCGAAAAGAAAGACTTTTGGGATAGTTTCGGACAGGGAGGCGGAGGAGGCGGCGGTGGTGGTGCCAGTAGCATCGGCACCAGCGCGCTGAGGAAGACGACCTCGGGTTCCCCGGCAGCGAACCCGCCGCGGAAGACAAAGGAGGATGGATGGGGCGAGGACTGGTGAGGCGTCACCGTGCACTGTGGGTTCAATATCTTGGTTTTGGATTGTGTTTTGGGAGTGTCCGCCACGTTGCAATCAGTCACGGACCAGATCTGGCGTTGCCATGTTCTACATCTACGTCGACATCTATATCTCGGTCTGCGTCTCCGTCTCAGTCTGCATTTACATCATTTGCCTCTATTGTTCTGCCGGTTAGATGGACGGAACGAACAGGAACAGGAACACGCGGTCAGATATTACCTTCGCACCAGTCGGTTGCGCAGGGCAAGCAAATCAATGCAATGCAATACTACCTATGCAATACCATACTATACAATGCAATACAATACAATGCCATCCGATGTGGCATAATGCAATGCAGCGCAAAAGTATTTCGCACTTTGTCCCTCGTCAGATGCCGCATAGGATAAGTCACTCCGCTGATGAGGCTCTCTATTAACCTACATTACCGTCCAGAATACATAATACTCTGTCCGCAGTGAAGTCGATTCACATACCATGTTCGAAGGATTCAAAACTCGATGTGAGGAACTCGAAGACTCGAAGACTCTGGGATGATCACGGCCCGAAACGCCTTCCACTCGTCTTAATCATTTTCGCATACATCCAACAGACCTGTGAGGCCCGCGATAGCGGGAACCAAGTAAACAATTACATAGTGTACACAGTAACTTTCAGCCCTTTCGATTCTCCGATCTGTGTTGGGAGGTAGGTAGGTTGCATCTCTAAGTTCAGCTCGACGACATGATCATGATCTCTGGAGATACGGATGGGCCGGGGGGGACTCAACCCTCGCCTTGTCTCGTCTCATGGACAACATGAAGGATCATCGTGTGCTGCCTCCTCGCCACGAATCCACGGCCCTTGCGCCATATGGTCCTCCACGCCCTCTCCCTCTGAACCCTCTGTCACCGCCAACGAGCCTCTCCTGGCCTCTCCTGCCGTGGCCGAACTCCGGGCCTTTATCCACCCATTCGTCTCGGTTTTTGGATTTCTCAAAAGTATACCGCTTCATGCCTTCGTCGCCGGTGCGGCCCAACTCGGCGTATCGAGCGTGTAGGCCGCGGAACATGGCCAGTCTCTCGGCCGCAACGGAAGAGGGCACAGGTTTGTAGTACAGTTTCGGCTTCGCAGTGGTGGAGTTGAAAAGCTCATCGAGTGCTTTGAAGCCTCTGCCTGGGTCGGAGCCGGCACCCTTAGGTCCAGTGGGTGGTGCTCGGGGCCGATCACGGTCTCTGCCGCGATCATCCCGTGGGACCAGCGCTGCACGATCGGGATGGACACCAGCGGGAGCTGGAGCTAAGCCTGACGGTTGTCTGTCAAGGGACATGCGTGACCCTCGACTCGGTTCCAGAGGGGGCCGCGGCTTTGTGGTATCCGCTTCTTGGAATATTGCTTCCATGCCGTCTCCTCGGTCTTCGTAAACGACTTCGAAGACGCGACGACCGGCGCTGCCGCCTCTCCCGAAGCCGCTCCCTGTCTCCTGATCGATCCACGACTGGATCTTGTCGTCTGGGATGTAGTCTACGAATAGCGGCTCTCGCGAGCCTTCTTCTGGGAACTTCACGCCATGCATAGCTGAGCGAACGCGAGATGCAGCCGACACGGAGGTGAAAGAGACGAATGCATGCGATCTGATGTTGTCCAGGTAGAATGCGGTAATGGGATCGGAGTCATCCGAAGAGCGGGTTTTGGTCTTCGAGATGATGTGGCTGCGGAACACCTGGGGTTGAATCGGTCGCTTGAGTCTGCTGATGTATAACGAGGACGTTGCAGGATGGATGGCCGGCGGAATGTCACGCCCTTCGGACGGACTTCTCGATCTAGACGGGGATCTCGATGGAATCACTTCCTGCGGCCCTGACGGAACCAGGGTACTGCCTTGCGAAGCAGGAGGTGGTTTAGTAGCCGCGGGGCTTGCATCTATTTCTTTGACAAGCACAGCAGGAAGTTCACCATCTGTATGTTCCATGCGGACATCTTTCGCAAGTTCGAATGCTGTTTCCATCTGTTCTAAGGCTTCTTGTGCCGTTGCTTCTTTGGCTTCTTCACTCAATCTCGCTCTCTTGTGGGCAACCTCCTCGGCGGAGGGAATGGGCGTGGCACTTCGTTTCCTTCTGTGTCTCTGATCCTCTGCAAGGTCACTGGGGGGTATCTGGGACGTACGCGGCGTGCTCGAGTCGGATGGAAGTTGCGACGGTTGCGGCGTAGATGATGCGGCAGGCTTGGGACTCGAAGCGGATTGATCAGCCGTGGTGGTCTCTCCGTCGGTCTGCTGTACTTCCTCGCTAGGAGCCTGCTGTTCATCGTGGTGTCCCTCTACGGTTTCCTGCAGCCTCTTCTCTTCTACCTTGTCGCCAACTGTCTTGGGCTCTGGCACGAACAGCGCGTCCTTTACACCGGCGTCAGCGGTGGGGTTGGGTACTCCGGGAGCTGGCTCTTCCTCCTTCTCCGAGTGTCCCTCCGCGCGGCGTTCTTCTTCCTGAAGCGCCGAAGGGACGTTCGCTTCGGTAGAGACTTCTTGGTTCGATATTGTCGCTTCTCTGCTGTCTTTCTCCGGTGTTCTCTTATTCTCGGCGTCACTCACATCGGGGTTGGTATCGTGAGGCTGCGAGTTCTCGCCGTCGGCGCGCGGTACAGGTTCTTCACCGGCCATTTCAACATCTTGGTCCTGGACATCTTCGATCGCTCCTTTGTCGTCCTGCGCCTCGTACTCTTCAAGTTTGTCGATGTATTGCTGTTTTAATTTGAGCCCGGTGATAGGGATATCACGCGACTTGCACTCCTCCTTAAGGTCAGCGACCTTGTACTTGCGCCAGTCCGTCATAGTGTGGTGTAGTGTTTGGAAAGATTGGCAGGTTTACATGAGAAAGCAGAATTGGCTTGGAACATGCAGATATGTGCCATTTGTTGAATCGCAGTCAAAATGCGTCCATCTCTGCAAAATGCGCCCTGGACTCGTGAGATTGAATTGCGACGCGTGACGTAGTTCTTGGCGCTTTTACAATGTCGCTGCATTTCATTCACCTCTTACTTTCGCCTCACTTCATCATATTCAGAGCCCTAGTACGCTGGGCTACCAGTACACGGATGTCAATCTTGATGGTCTGCAAGACTTGTAAAGCCTGGTATGTTAGGCTGTTCAGTCACCCGAAGATGCCGTCTCCCACCGATCCCTCTGCAAACTCCCGCCTTGCATTTCCTAGCCCTGGCGTGCGTGAGGGATCTGACCCTACGAGTAGTCCGCTCCCTTGTTGCGCGCCTATCTCTTCGTTGTGACTTTACACCTGAGCTGCGAAACAATGGACCGAACTCTTTTCTTTACGCGAGATCTGCTCACTGCTTCTCACTATCTCGGCAACTCTGGCACAGCAGAGGCACTTCGCTCGATCCTGAAAGCACCAGATCTCAAGGCCGAGAGGCGACCGCGTTCTGGTATGTACCAGATCTCATTCACGGCCCCTTGTGCCACCTGTTGTGGCTTCATTCACGTGGAGCTCGCTTCGGCTTCGATGCATCCGAGAAGAAGCCGGCCATGTCTCACCCTTTGAGCCGCACTAGTATCTACTTGGGCTAGCCTCGCCAGCCTTGCCGTCGTGAAACAAGATCCCATACTGTGACTGCCTCAACTTTGACAACTTGCAAAGCCATGGCCTCGGTCAACCATCCTAGGTCCAATTTGCCAGTAACCTTCGTGACGTTCGATCTCTCTTCTGAAGCATCGAGTTACTCAGTCAAGAAGTCGATGACGCCATATTCTCGCTGGTCAACACTCGCCTGTCCGGCCAAGCTCGCCGAACCGCGTCAAAGTTAACTTGGCGGGCATGTATCAGGTACTTCTCGACGTCCTCGCCTCCAGAATTTCCCGCTGCACTTGATCTCAATCTCCTTTCCACGACGGTTACGCTAATATCTGTCTTGGCCAAGGACAGCTCTGACAACAGAGCCGCAAGGTTATGTTGGGTATAAAGGGCACCCGAACTTGATCATGGGCTCTTTCTCTTTCCCATCCGCGTCCAACAATTCCCTCTTCTGCCTTTCTTGCATATCCCACCGCTGGTCGGTACATTCGTTTCTCACGCGAGCTAGTCTCTCTTTTACAACCTTCTAAACTCGCTCTTCGGTCTTTACTTGCATCTTCCGCATCTCAACTTGAACATGTTCGCCAAATCAACCGCAATTGCGGCCTTGCTGGCCGTTGCTCAAGCTCGATTCGGCCAGGAACAAATCCCTATTCCTGCAATTGCTGCTGTCCAAGGTGGTGCTCCTGGCGTGGCTCCGACGATTGCTGGGGCCGCCGTGAGCGATCTACTTGCTGGGAGTAATGCGTGTGACAAGCTCAAGCGTGGTGATCAAATCATTGCCGAACTCGGCACGGGAGCCGATGCTATCGCCGCCGCCATTGGCATGGTTGTTGCTGAGAAGAACTTCAACCCATTCGCTCAGTCGATCCCCACAATCTGCGATGACCCTACTTTGCCAGCCACGGATATCCTTCGAGGTATTACGCCCCAGATCGACCCTGCAGTCACCGGTTCGGACATAGCCAATGCCTTGTCTGCTAGCACCCAAGCGAATCCCCTTGATGCCACGGGCAAGAGCGTGGCCGATTTGTTGGCAGAGAATGGATTCACTGATTTCATTTCCCAAGCTGGCGATGGAACTACAAGTGCTGTTGACGCTGGGGGAGCAGCCGGTGGAGCAGCTGACGGTGATGCCGCTTCGGCAGACGTCGAGACAAGCACCGCGGCCGCAGCCACAACTGCCGTTGCTACTGCTTGTGGAGCTGTAGAAACTACTGGTACGTTTTACTTTACCGGCCTTTTCGCTCGACACAGCTAACATACCCCAGCAGCGGCTGCAGTTAATGATGACGCCGACGCCTCTACTACGACTGCCGTTGCTGCTGCCGAGACCACTGCGGCTGCAGCGGATGGTGCCGCCGAGACTTCAGATGTGGCTGGCGCTGACTTTGGACTCTGCGTCCCCACGATGAAGTTCGAAGGAGGCCTGGGTGGACGCCCTGCCACAGAATTCACTTTCCTGCCGATTGACCCTCTAGTTGCCCAAGGTCAACAAGAGGCATTGAATCCAAGTACGTACCCTCCCGGGATAATTTCCTGCTTCCCTGAGGCTAACGCAAAGCTACTAGACATCATTACGAACAGAATCTGCGACCAGTTGACCAACGTGTGCGAAGCCAACGATGCCGCGAAGACCTTGTGCGAGTCTGTGCAGGCTCAGATCCTGGCGTTGGGAACTCGGGACAAGTCCACAGCTGATACCTGGAACACTGCCCTTGGCTTCCCTGGCACGGTCACTAATCCAGATGGTGGCCCGGCTGAGCCTCCTGCGAAGATGAGAGTGGTTCGATCCTACAAGCCATCCTAGAGCTTGCTCTGTATGATTCGGAATAGATGGTGATCGTCTTTCGAGATCACTGATGTTCTTGTGCCAACGCGCAGGGATGGAAAAAGTTCAATTCGAAACATCGTGTGTTTTTATGTGAATGATTGTACAGATATGAACAGGAGGTCTTGATCCAGGCGGCAGCAACCAGACTTATTCCTGTCAGACCATTGCTTCAACCCCCTTCATTCACATGGCGGCCGACTAACAAGGGTGAAGCACGAACTCCTTAGGCGGGGATCCCTTGGCATAATACATTGAACAGTAGAGAAAGGCTCTATTTCCCAATGAGCCAAGGTGTTTGACACAGCGGTAAGAAGCCCATGAACACACACACACAGCTACCAATTCCGCTCTCAGCATCATTCTTTCATCCTGTCACAGTGTAGAGAAACGGGGTCCCGACAATAAGTGATGCCGCCAACCGAGGCCCACGCCACACCCTCATTGCCTAGTTAGCTGATCAGAAGCCCTTCTGCATCAAACTGTCCCAGATTGGCAAGAAAGGTAGACATGTGCATATCGGATGGTCAGGACCTCTCATGGCAGTCTACGTGGCTTGCGCAAAACACCAAAAAGGCATTGATAACCCGAATATCCAGCATGATCTTCTCGACCTTACCATAGATATATATACGAATGTTATGAATGCTGGGAAACCTTCCTAGCCGAATAGACTTGAGCCTGAAGTGCGCTACACGATATCAGCCCATCAAAGAGAGTACGTCTGTTTAATCTATCTAGCTGTCTGACCATCTATCTATCTGTGTGTCTGTCTATCTGTATGTCTGAGGATAATGTGAACGAAACCCCGCGTGAACCTTGTAAGTGGCTCGGAATTCCACGTTAGCCGCAGTCCACTTCAGCAAGAGTAGAAGACCCAAGCTCTTGAGAAAGGATTCGAAATCAAGACAAACCGTCTGCAGCCCACGGCGCAAGGATCGGAGCCAGGTTCACTTTACCCTTCTGCGAGCCTCCAGTCACCGGACACTTGAGTTCATAGTTCATGAACATGCCCTGGAATTCCACGTCAAGCTGGTAGTTGACCCAGTAGTAATCGATGCCGCGGTCTTCCAATGTTCCTGAATTCTCTTGTGCGGCCAAGCCGACCCCCGTACAGGTGGACGTCTTCGTATCTGGGGTTAGGAGTGCACCTTCAGAGACCCGAGGCAACTGGGTCTGGACGCCGCGCGCTGGGTTCCGTTGCTGAAGCCGGGTGCTCTTTCGCAGTTCGACAGGCTCCGCGCCCCCGCCCGCGTCCTTGGAGTTCTTCTTCTCTGCCTTCCCATGCAGTTTGGACACGTCGATGTTGAACGAAACCTCTTCCAGGGCATGTAATTCTGCCCCAAGGTCGACCGTTAGCGGAAGACTTCGACATGTTGACTTCCTCTTTGGTACGAAAGGAACTTACTTCCTTTGTTCCTGGAGTGGGCGATAGGGAAATGCTCGGCAATATCTGGATCGTCGGATTCTAGGATTGTGATTGACAGGGGCACAATGTCCTCGTCGCATTCGATCGTGCGGTGGAGGTGGGAGGTCTTCCTGAGGCCTGTGGAGGGGATGACCTCGTCCTTTTGACAATCAGCTAGGCATGCGCAGAGTCGCATGACGGGGCCGAATCATGAAAAGAATCTAAGCTCACCATCTTTAGAAGGAGTTTCACGCAATTTTGAACGTAGTCCCTTTTCTCGAGCTCGTCAAATACCGGTTCCGCGTCTTTGTGGGCTCTGGATCTCGGTTGATATATCTCGTGTCGACAGATGGCAATACTTGATCGACTAATGTAATCCTCGACAACACAGGTGTTTAGCGAACGACAGACGGCCCCGGCGGCTATAGCAAAATCCCTGCGCGCTTCCATAAGACGTTTTCCCCAAAAAGTATAATGTGGTCAACTTACGAGCAGGGGGGAAATATGCATGAGATCTCATCTCGACCGGTACGGGTGACATAGTACGTGGTCATTTGGCGGATATGCAACTGGAAGCGATCAGAGCATGAGAGACCCCCAACGCAGAGGAGCCTCTAGAATTTGTCTTTGTGTCAGTCTTGTGAATTTTGCGGAACACATGGCGGAGAAAAGGAGACTTTGGAGGAAGGTGATCACAATAGATATCTTACTGTTGGCTTGCGACCCTTCCGATATGCTGAGTCCAGTTGGCTTTGGATGAGATTCCATGCCGTGTCCAAAATGGGTTTGAAAACACTCTCGAGGTGATCGCTTTGACGAGAATCAGTCATGTCCATCCAAGTTGATGCGTCGACTTACCTTGTGATCTTCATTTCAGAGAGCTCGAACCCCTTCTCATCGTCTTCTGGGAGTCCATATACTGGCAGCCATTCTGGTTCGTGCTCGACTCCGTTGTACCTGGATTTGATGACATGTTCGAAGTGATGATCAGCGTCTTGAAGGTGTCTGTCAAAGGACTTTGAATTCGGTGCAGCCTCGAGCTGCTCTCGCACTGTAGAAAGCCGAACGCTCACAAGATCCACAAAACCCCTGTTTAGGTCCGTGGCGCCACACGAGATTCCTGGGTCCTGTGTTAGCTTCAAGGCTGCTGTGAAATATCGTGGGCGTTCAGTACCGTCTCCACGGACAATCTCTTTCAGTCGCAAAGGACTCAGTCCTAGAATAGTATAGGTCACAATATCCTTTTTGGGCAAATCAGAAATATAGTATACCCGCGGACCGGGAAGCATACCATTGTGATTCCGCCTGCGTCGAGGAGCGTGAAAGTATCTCCCTCCTGCATGCTTTGAGCTGGGGTCAATATGAAGCAGGGAACAACATACATCCCAAGCGATGGTTTTGTCGGTGGCTAGGACGTATGCTGTCGCAGCTTCTGGCTCCGTCCAAATCGAAATGTCCTTCTCAATGGGAATTCCAGCTGAGATACATGCCTCGCTGAAGGCGTTCAATGTCCTTCGTTTCGCTCTTAGTGGCCAGATTGCTGGGACGGTGCAAGTCAAGTGGATCGTGTCTCGGTCGTCATACCCGGACAGTATCATTCGCCGCTTTGCATGGGAGAGGAGAAAACACAGAAAGTCAATTGCGACTGCGTCAACCGTTTTGTCGCCTGGAAATCTGGCGAGTGCGTCTTCTATCCGAATTTGGTCTTTCCTGGTGCGTTCCCTGTCGTTAAATTGTGGCTTGAAACGAGCTATATGCACTCCCATTTCTTTAGCAGCAGTGGGTGACTTTCGGGCCTCCGCAGCCTCATAGCCACATAAGACACTCTTATCGACTCTGTAGTATAACTCTGTTGGGACTTCGCACTGTGACATTTTCCCTGAGCCTTGATTCCTGGCTTTAGGGTAGTTTGTCACTTGTTGGATGTTGTGCGGTGGGACAAGATCCGCGTTGGTGTCTTCAGAATTCTGACGGAATGCGACTGATGAGTACGTAGATCCGAGGTCGGCGCCAACCTCCCATGACTTTGGCAGGTCGTTGTCGTCCGTGTCAGGAAGCCCCCGGTGGAGTCGTAATGGAAGGTTCATGGCAGGAAACTTGCTGATCGGACAAAGGAGACTTGGGTATCAAGGAAAAGCTCTGTGGTGGGCCGACTGTTGGCATTCTGACTGAAGTTCGTGCGACAGAGGGCCAGTATAAATATCCAAAGCTCCCATCGGTCATGATTCTCAGCCTTGTCGACTTTTTCCGCTGGTCCCCAACACTTTTTCGTGGCGTGTTGCGGTGTCAGTGATGGCGAGTTCTGGTCCAATCCAAGTCAATAGTGCAGTGACTACCTGCGATCCGGATGGAAAAAGTCACAAAAGATCTCCCAGGGCCGCCGGTTCAGTATACTGGACGCGAGTACGGCTCGCTTCAATGTGCAGGAGAGTGAGCTCCGAACTCAACCCATGAGGTGTTGGTGTTCTAGGCGCCAGCCGTAGCTGCAGGGCCCCCGCTAAGCATTGCGGAGGCGCCCATGGGGTTACTCGTACCCGGTTCCCCGTCAACAAAACCCGCCTAGGGGCTACTGCATAGCGGTCCGAAGCCGATAGCATGCAGTACTCCGTCCTCACCGCATCAGCCGGAGAGGGTGGGTTGCAGGGGTGATGATCTTGCTGGCTCCACTCTCTGCCATGCGCTTGACAACACTCGATTTTACAAGCAGGCACCGTGGCAGGCACATAGGACTATCCCAAATTCTCATCGACGCGCTGAGAGAATGGAGGTTTCCAACGATGTACTGGGAATGACTCACCACGCCCTACACCGCAAGATTTGTTGAGATGCACTGTCCTTCCAGGTCGTGTCGGACGCCCGCAAAACTAGACCGAACTTGTTCAGCGGCTCCTTCAACAAAATCCAGTCCAGCAGTTGTAGAATCAAGATAATGGAGCAAGCCCGGCTCATCCAGACTTACTCTGCTCAGTCTCTAGCATGGCTGCCACCAGAGGTCGCGCATGGTCTCGGGAGGAGTTGGTGGTGTTGCTTTCAACCCTGAATTTCAACATGGCCGAAATACGAAGTGCATTCATGGCAGACAAGAAGGAAGGCGTCCTTTTCGCAGCCAATCTGATTAGGGAGAAACTTGAAGACTGCAGTGCCAACCGAGTAACATACAAGATTCACCATCTGTGGACCAACTATGGACCAGATGCAACCATCTCCAGGCCTGATCCAATCTACCTGACTGGCGCTTGGTACAGGACGCTGCCGATGATAAATCTGGACTATCCCGGCCTGCTTGAGGATGTCAATGTCAATGTGAAACTTCTGCTGGCGTACGTGAACAGCGAACACCGGCTCGGTCGCCAGTGATCTTGTACTCACGGCTTACAGGAGAGAGAATCGTCCGCAGAATCCGTCAAGCCACTCCCATAACACGCGAAGCACCTGCGTCGATGTCAACAACCTACCGATCGTCTGCACCTGCACCTTCGTTCATGATGTTGGAGAATGCGTCTTGTGTGAGGACTGCAATACATGGCAACATACGCTATGTTATTACAACACCAACAATGCCGCATGTGTACCTCGAAGCCATGTCTGTTGCAGCTGCAGCCAGTCGGCAACGACATCGCCAGGTAACGAACCCGCAGACGCCGCTGATGGGTCGGAGGAGTCCCTGATAAGAGTTTTCGCACGGTTACGTCTCGAATCCAAGGAGAACAATGATTCCATGCTCAGCCGGAAACAAAAAATGCACCACAAGCGAGCCAAAAGCAGCCAGGCTCTCGTATGCGACCTGGTCAGTGACGAAGAAGATGTCTTCTGGGGACCTGAAGACGCATACATCAAGAATGCCATGCTCCTAATCTCC
The DNA here is from genome assembly GCA_016109495.1 of Phialophora tarda. Classification (NCBI taxonomy): domain Eukaryota; kingdom Fungi; phylum Ascomycota; class Eurotiomycetes; order Chaetothyriales; family Herpotrichiellaceae; genus Phialophora; species Phialophora tarda. The sequence goes on along the minus strand of JADWPL010000037.1, from coordinate 65,405 downwards.
TCTCTTCTCCGGAATGTGGCACATTCGCTTCCTAAAAAAGAGATCAGCTGCGAATCCATGCCTCCTTCGGGAACCAGCCAGGCCGACCTGACAAGGGTGCTTGAGGGCATGCCGTATTCTGTGGAGCGGTATCTGGATTTTCTCAAGCCAGCAACTCACCCGCACGTCCGCCCAGTCCTGCTTTTCAGGGCGCTAATGGGCGCAGCGGTGTGGAAATGGATTCTCGAGGCGGAAGACGTCGCAAGAGACTCACTCGACAAGATTCTGCTTCAGCGGTACCAGGATATCATCCTTGCTCGTTGTATGCGTTTAATCTGTTCCCCCCAACTTTCCCGTGCACAGCGCTGACAAAACGATAGGTGGAGCCGATGCCCTGGCAGCCGTGCAAGATGTGGCCTGGCGTTCTTGCGTGCAGCAGTCCACGGACCGTACAAATGCGGTTCTGGAAAAAGAGGCCGACACATACGCCAGTCGACTGCTGGACATGCTCTCGACGTTCGTTTCGCAGAGAGAACCAGGTCTACAGAATCTCTGTCGAGTCGACGACTTGAAGGGCCAGACAGCTACTGCAAAGGCCAGATACAGAATGCTAGTCGAGGCCTTTGACATCGGCTTGAAACAACTGCGGTCTAAGCTACCGCTATCTCGTTCTTGGTATGAATTCTATGTCCCCCAGGCTGGGGAGCCTTACAACGCAGATCTCATGGAAGACGAAAGCCCCGTGGTCGAGAAAGCGGAATCCAAGGTCCTTCTAATGTTCTCGCCTGCCATCATCGAGTATGACAAGGAGACATTCCCTGGGGGAGCGTGTCGACCTGCATTGTCGGTGACGGACCACTTCGTACGGGCCACTACTGCCATTCAGAGGGCGCAAGGGAGGATCATCTGCCGAGCTGCTGTCTTTTTGGCATGAACGGCAGACGTTACTTTTATCTTCGCTATAGGTAGTAGAACTCGAAAGACCTCTAGTTTTGTGCACACCCTAGGAGTTTAGATCAATCTTTGCCCGTTGATTAAAAGCCCGTGTCGTACTCCGTACAAGCGAAGCCTATCCCTTGTGCTTCCGAGTTTTAAGGCTAGCTGACTGGGTCCGCAACCTCAAATCTACAGTATCTATACGGCTATTACTGTATGTAAAGAATTATTATACTTTGGAGTGGTAAGATCCTAACTTTCGCCGTTGGACCCTAGAGGCCTTATATACAATGGCCGAGATCGCGAGCACAAGCGATAATCTCTGTCAACTCCAGGTACCCGGATGCCTGTCGGCGACTATCCGGGTAGAGCTTCGCCTTGGCTCTTAAGTGTAAGTGTGTCAAGACAATAGGGGCAAATATGCTGGCACCGGCGCTTGCGATGCCAGACCCAAATTTGTAGATATCTGTCGTTATCTCTGTCCAAGTCGATGAATGGATGAAACGGTGGGAAGTGGGGAATGCTATGTGGTATTATGCTGGTGATGCTTAACGGATGCCTTCTCTCCACGCAAATGATACCCCTGACCTGTTCCTTCGAGGATTGAATACGCACGATAATCGGGGGCCTCAAGCCGAAAAGGAGGGAGATAGACTGATTTGCCGTCGACCGGTGTGACAATCGCAGATGGTTCACTCATTCGCTCTCCTCGAACATGGGTATAGGTCCCTGCGGAACTGCTGGGTCGTCTGATTCTTTGTAATATCCCCTTTTCTGGAGATACTGGTTGAAGTCGGGAATTTTCGGAGATCGCTCCCAGACCTCCCGTGTCTCTTTCCGCACTCGTTTGACTTCGCCCATAGTCAGAAAAGACCGCCTGCCAGTAAGAAACGCTTCAAGATTGACAAGTAGCTTCTCGGAGTCCTGTATGTCTATCTCGGCGAATTGACGTGCATGGGACTCGCCGGTCAAGACCGCGGTCCTGATAGCGGGAATGTCATCTAGCCCGGGCGTTAAAGATTGAGATTGTCCCCGCTCCGATACACCGGGGGTCGAGTCCCCGACATTATGTTTAACCTCGTTGTTCTCTGCTTCAGTGCCTTCTGTCGGAGAATGTGGAGTATTATCTTCTTTGTAACTAGGATGAACAAGAAGTATCCGCCGGTAAGCTTGTGTGCGCTGCACTTCGGGTCTGGAAAGGATCCCTGCGGCTTCTGGGGAACGTCTCATTTCTGTAGACATGCAGAGATTTTGAAGAAGACATTTTGCGTTGACCTCGGCGGCAAAATGAATACCAGAATGCAGGTCATCCACCCGACTCCGCACCCGTAATCGTGATGCCATTAGGCGCCGAGAGGTGTAGTAACTCGGGTAGAATTGCTGCTTGGATTTCAGGAGCAAGATCCGATCATCAAGGCGTGCCCCGCCATCCAGGAAGGCTTTGAGGGTATCGATAATAGCTGGTCCTCCAATTTCAAAGCTGGCAAGATACTGAAGCCACGGCGAGAGCTTCAGCCGATCGTGCACACCCCAATAAAAGGTCGCATTTGGGTTCCCACCGAGTTCGAGTAGTTTCCGTATCCAGGGAGTGTCAATTTGGCTCTGTGTGTCGTCTGTACTGTAGCACAAGCACAGTAGAAGGTAATCCTTGTATCCCTGGCTCAACTTCCGTTCCGTGTTCAAGTGGTGGGACAACAGCACGTGCGTCCCTGCCTGGATGGTCAACCCTGTAAAATCCAGCGCGGCATCACATCCAGAATCTGACTTCGCCTGGTCGTACACCCAATCCTCATGTCGACATCCACCTTTCATGGCATGTGCTAGTGACATTGCTTTGTTGACATGTTGAATGAAGTTCAGCTGGTCGGCGTCTTCCAACTCGTTCATGTAATGAAGCCATCCAACCATTTCCATGGCCTCATGTCCACCCAATTCAAATTGACAGTGGCTATGCCCATACTTGCATGTGCTCTCAACCAAGAGACAAGAAAGTTGAATTTGAGTAAGCTTGCAGCTTTCAAGAATCTTCATGCCAATTGGTTCGTGGAAGAAATCCCTTGCGGTCCTGTGGAAGAAATCGACCCCTTGACCGAATCTAGCTTCCTCATCCACCATCACCAATCCTGCGCACAGATCGTTGATCCTATCGGCTACATCCCGAAGTGTGGGTGATCGAATTCTGTTCATACTTTGTTTGTTGAAGCTTTCATACAAACGCACAAAGTTGGCGAGGGTGGGCCTCGCACAAAGCATAGGGAGATTATGGGTTTGGTAGTGGTGTAGATGGAGTCCACCACATTCGACGAGGAATTTGAAGTATGATGCAGCCTCGGCCTTGTGATGCTCTCCAGTGGCGCCGGATTTTCTAAGCATAGTTTCGTAAAGCTCCATCATGTCCTTTGGCATTTCTCGCAACTCCTGTTGGAGCAGGCTGGCATCGTCTTTGCGTTCGATGCAACGACGCAAATTCCTCGCCACGAGGAAGGCCCAGAGGAAGACTCCCTCGGAGGACCGAACAAGGAGATCGATTATTCGCCCTTTCTCCCCTTCGGACAGATATGCAGCTCGATTTGAGCAATTGTCGAACTCATAGTTGACATATTTCTTGATATCGTCTTCGGTAAGCTTGTGAAGCTCCAGGATCGAAGGTTTCAGCTCTCGTAGCCAGTTTTTGATTCTTTGTTCAGGTCGCGACGATAAGCAAAACTTGATTCCGACGTCAGGATATGAGGTCAGCTCTTCAATGACTTTCACGACACGAGCAAGGTCATCCTCCAGACATTCGTCCAGCGCGTCGATGACAAAACAAACCGGATTATCAGACGCAACTTGACGAGATACGTTGTGCAAAAGGTCCTCTAGCTGTTCCAGATCCCAGTTATCAAGGCTTCGCTTCGTTCGTAACTGCTCCATCGGCACAAGGCTTGAAGCAAATTCCGCAGTTGTTTTTGCTATTAGCTGGTAAAGTAGATGGCATAGGAAACCTCGGAGACGATTCTGGACGTTGGAGCTGTCCGCAAGCCAAAAATAGAAGGAAACCAGGAATGGGCTTTTGGGCGCTGCCCAACATCTCAGGTACTCCAACGTTCTCTGGTTTTCGTTATCCACACCAGCAAGGAATTTCATGAAGGTACTCTTGCCGGCACCAGGCTTTGCTCTAATCCAGAACACACCAGTACCTCCTTGAAGCCATTCACGGAAATGCGAGACCGGTTCCAGTGACCGTGATGTTTGAGCATCAAAAATCCACTCAAAGGTTCCTTTGGAGCGTGCTGGTATATGGTTGACCCGGGTGAACGGACTGGCGTAATTCAGGCTGAGTAACAGCTGATCCTTATGGCGAGAGGACTCTCCTGCACTGCTGCTTTCTTGTGTTTGGGAATGAAGGCGATTCGTTTCAAACGCTTCGAGGAGGGTCGTTTCCAATTCGTTGATTCTTTGTTTCAGTGCTTCGTGTGCGGAAAAGCTGTATTCTCTGCGGTCTGTCAGCAGTTTTCTTCGTCCTGAGAATGTGAGCATGGGCGGCTAGAGGATTCTCTGGCTGCTCCTCATTTCCGACTGCACGTACCGCTGGCCCACCAACAATCTGAGGTTTAGGTCATTCTGAAGGTGGCGTAAATCCTTCTGCCACTTCTTGAGCTGCTTCTGGTCAGAAACAACGACTTTAAGTACCTTGAAGAAGGCTTCGCGCCTTGATTTTGTCGACTGGAGGTCCTCCAGCTTCCGCCGAATTGTCGTAGCCATGTCAAGACACATTCTCGCGTAATCACGCATACAAATCTCTGCGGAATCGGAAGAGGGCGAGCTCATGGAGTGGCTGTTGAGTTGGTCGCATAGCTCTTCGAGGCGCTTAGCATAGTCTCCGAGCTGATCGTTGAGTGGTATTTTTTTGGTCTCGTAAATCTCGACCATGCATTTCACGACTTTGGCACCGAAGTCAGCAAGGCTGAAGATGGCCGACACGAGTGCGATAGCCGAAACGGGGTCCATTTGGAATGTGTCGGATGTGAATGGCCGCAAAACACTGCACAACACCCCCAGGATGGTGAACACAAAGAACAAGGTCTGATCAGTGAGCGTACCAACGTCTTTCGGGACTTCGCATTCGTGCCGGGCAAGCAAAAGGAAGGAGACGTCAAGCCGAGTGCCCTGGGCGGCTTTAGACGTTGGTCCATTTGGTTCATTTCCCTCAATGCCACAGGTAGCTGTCGTCCTGACGTGTCACTGGTTAATTCGCGTGTGGACATTTTCGACAAAACCCTGCCATTGGTATGACAAGCAGGCTCTATCACTCGCGTATGTCATCATCGACGCACATGCAGAAAGGCGCATGCAGCGAGGGTTGGCAGACATTTGGCCCGATTTATTTGAAGGTCAAGGCTGGGGAAAAGGCTGAGCAAGGTTGAATCTGCCTGGTCTGGTCGTAGGGGGGCGCGGGGCTGGCGTGCTCTGATTCGCCAAGACGTCTTAGTCATCCGGCACCAAAACGGCCTCTTTCCACCCGGAGGAGAGAAACATCCTTCTACCAATGCTTGGAGTCTAATGTACTGTCAAGACAAAACCATGATGACAAGGTAGTCCGGTCGTGGTTGCGGAACCGTTCAGGCTGAGGAGACGGGCAAAAGAGCTTCATCGAGAGATCCTCGTGTCAAAAGGTCGTTCAGTTCGACAGGGCACTTTTAGATACCAGCTGGTCACCACGACGCCTCCGTTAGGCAGCGCCCCAAACGGGCTCACCTACGCGCCCGACCCGTTCAGAGAACATCCAAGTGATTACCAGACGAGCCCGGGAGAGAAAAATGCTACTCCCACGACCAGCCAACTCCGCTCAAGGCTGAATAACATTCACCAAGCACCGATCGATTGGACAGGACACGGTAAGCCCTCCCTTGACCACTCTCACATCTGCCAAGTCCTCAGGAATCACGAGTCTTCTGGATCCAGTCAATCGCCTCGAGGAGATACGGCACCTATTACAGCACCACAGAATTAGTTTGAATTGGGTTCGCCAAAACGCAACGCACGCTACGGGCGCAGCTGTGCTATGTTAGAGGCACAGCGGACACTCACAAATTTCTGCGGATCCTCCGTCGCCGGGAAGTGACCCAATCCCTTCATCGAGCTGAAATTCGCGCCGTGGATCTTCTTCGCCGTGGCCTGGCTCATCTCCGGCGTGGTCGACCAATCGTACTCGCCCGTGAGGAAGTAGATGGGACACTTCTTGACGTCGATGGAGGCGACGCGGTCGCGGGCGTCGAAGCCGCCGAAGTAGAAGTCGAGATCGCCGTGGAAAATCCCGTACGCTTGACCGGAGTACATGTGCTGAAGGGCATGGATCAGTACTTGTACGGCAGTACCGAGTATGGGGCGGGAGATCGGAAGGGGGACACTTTGAACCGAAAATTACGCACCCAGATGAGCAGCTTGTTGACCTTGGGGCTCTTCGGCGCCATCATGCCGTAGACTATAACACGTAAGTCAATCAGACCCTCATCCCTGATAGCCGCAATCTGATTAGTGAATCGAGTAGCAGTCACCACTTACTCCAGTCAGGATTGAACAACGCCTGGTTACACACGGGACTCTTGTCATGGAACTGCCGCTCCATGGTCAAATAGTCACAACCCTGCAGCGGGATTGTGCCGCCAGCACCGACTTCATCGGCGCGAATCGCGACCGCGACGCAGACTTGGCCCGCCATCGACGCACCGCAGATGATGGGCTTGTTGAGCTTCAGCGCCTTGACCATCTCCCGGATCGTCCCCACGTACGCCTCCTCGTTGTTCGTATGGTTGCCGGGGATGTGGTTGCTGCCGGGGAACGAGCGGCCGTGGGCGGGCAGGTCGAAGGCGATCATCGTGCACTTCTCGCGCATGCGCGCGTCGTTCATCACCCCGTGGTACTGCCGGCTGTCACTGCCCGCGGTGTGCAGGAAGACGATCTGCTGGGCGCCCGTGCCGGAGGTTTCGTAGAAGACCTTGGTGCGGCCCCACACGGGAGCGTTGATGTAGATGTACCGGCCTGTGAGGTGGTCTTCGTCCGTCTCCGGCTGTTCGCCCTCCTTGAGCGGACCGTGCTGGCCTTCTCGGAGGAGCTCGAGCAGCCGGGTGGCCAGGTGGCCGTACTGTGCGAATTTGACCTGGTCGCCGTGGACGCCGACGCCTTCTTGGACGATGTTCATCCCCTGGGCGAGTTGCAGAGTCAGTGAGAGTCCCGGAATCGATTTGTGTGTGTGGTCGACGCAGCGAACACGTGAGCGAGCGGCTGGAAGGGCAGACATACTTGAAGACCCACGAAACTCGTATACGGCGCCACCGGGTCGGCCGCAAAGAACTTCTCCCACTGCTGAGGCTGTGCTTGGAGGGTGAAGTCTGCTTTACCAGACGATCCCGTCGAGGTCGACGTTATGGCACCAGGGGAGACGCTGACGAGAATGGCTTCGTCCCCGCCCGTGCTCTGGACGCCCATGGTTACAGGTTCGATGATGGCCTTAGTGTCAATAAACGCCTGCCACTGCGCGTCGTTGTTCAGGATCTTGTCGAGCGAGGACACGGCCTTGGACATGGCCTGGGGTAGGGAGATCCACGAGTGGCTGGTGCCATTCTGGTCGCTGACTGGAGGCATTTGTCCTGCGGAGCGTTAGCGAGGTAGTCGTATATTGTATTGCAATGTGTTAGAGTGAGCGAGGTAGTCGTATAATATAGCGCAAAATGTAGATGTCAGCGAATGTACAGTAATTACACCATGCACACAATATATTGACACCAGCGGTATGGTATGTAATAGTGCCGCAATGGATAGAAGTCGCCACAGAAATATGTACTGTGTAGCGAGAACTCGTAGAACGGACTAGACACGACACCACACGTCAATGTATATATATTTGTAGTCATCAACCCAACCCATCCCCAGCCAAGGCAACGTTTCCCCGCAGGCTCATAAAAGTCCACGTTGATCCTCGTGTCCCAGTCCAGGCATTATGTACGTATCTCGAATTTTGTAGGGCAGTTCCGAGACTCGGTTGCCAGGCCATGCCATGCCGTGCCAGGCGGGGCGCGCATCCTTTTTGAGCCATGTGAGCCCTATCTGCAAGCGACGGACCTGCCTAATGACTGATCATCCATGACCCGGCTTTTCTTTGCCTGGTTATTGAATAGGATCTGCTCGGGCGTGTTGTGTTCGGACTTTCTTTTTTCGAGATCGAGAAGCGCAGGCCAGTGCACAAAACAAGGGACCGCTCGTCCATCTCGGTACTTGCCAGTCGATCTCTCGGAGAACTCCCTTGGCCAGAACCAATGATGGGGCAGACAACCCCGCAAGGGGAAGGGGTTCGAGAGGAGACGAAGGTGAGGAGAGCCGATGGAACGCGCCCGAGGAAGTGATCCCCGCGGGCCAGAGACATGGCCGTGGAGTCCATTGAAGGCTCAGCCGTGCATGGTAGAAGTGAGGACAGCTGGGGCCAAGCAGTGTGCGGACAGGAGGAGCCTGTGAAACTTGGAGAGGAACAAGAAACGAGAACACAGAAAGTGTCATGCTTGCTCCTCCAATGCCTATACATATAGTTTTATTACCGCGTCTTTCCCCCTTGATGTCTGGTTTCGACCATCTCGTGGCTTCAGTGTTGACATATGTACAGTACGAAGCCGTCGACGCCAGAAAAGCAATCTACCAACTAATAATCGAATGGTGCCGCCCTCGCTGAAAGTGCATAATACCAAAAAGAATGCCTCCAATCTGTGTTCTAATCCCTTTTGGTACCTTTTCTAAGAGTCGTCAATCAATCTCCTATCCTGCCATGCCTTCTTTGCTAGTTCGTACAGAGTGTCGAAGTCGCCGCTCGTTTCGCACATGGCTCTAAATTGACCGTCCTCGTTCTGTATCAATTCCCAGGGATCAGCATATTCAACCACTTCTCCTTGGTCGAGGACCAAAACTCGGTCATAGTCGATGATGGTTTGCAAACGGTGGGCGATGGTGAGGATCGTGTTGTTCTTCAGCTCTCGTAGTGTGTCTTGGATTTTAGAGTCGGTTGCATAGTCAATCGATGCTGTCGCTTCGTCCATGACCAGCACCCTGGGTGACTTCAGCATTGCCCTGGCTAGACACAGCAGCTGTCGTTGACCCTGAGATAGATTTGAGCCAGATTCAGCCACAGGCGAATTCAGGTCCCGGAAAATGTTCTTGTTTTCCTTTGTGTTGGTGGAAACTTGGACCAAGGTCGAATCGGACTTCACGGTCCCGTTCGCTGACAGTGATGCATGGCTCTCCGGAGGACTTGAATTCTCTCGGAGTGTTGGAGATCTGCTCGAGCCGTCAATTGGTGTTGGCGCAGCTGATTGCTCTGGGCTGCCATGTGCTCCGGAAATCAGTTGTACTCGCCGTAGAGCAGTGAAGATCTCTTCGTCTGTGAAAAGTTCAAATGGATCGAGATTGCTTCTGAGAGTGCCCGAGAAAAGGGTCGGGTCTTGAGGCACGATTGTGATAGCCTCGCGCAGATCTTGGAGGCCGATAAGCCCAATGTTAACATCATCAATCAAGATCTTGCCTTCTTCAGCCTCGAGGCCTCTGAACAACGCAAGAGCGAGTGAGCTCTTGCCCGCCCCGGTCCTGCCCACAATCCCGACCTTTTGTCCTGCTTCGATGCGGAAAGAGACCTTCCTCAGAACCGGCTCAAGATCCGCCCGGTACCTTGTGCTGTACCCGACGAATTGAACTGTTCCATGGCTGGGCCAATTGGCTGGAGGCTTCGTGTCGGGGATCTGCGCGGGCGCTTCTTGCTCCACATTGATGTACTCTTGGATCCGCTCGACTGCATTCATGTTTTGTTCATTGGCCGCATAGAGTCTCACGAGCCAGAGAACGTTCTGGGTGAAAGTAATGGCGTACGACAAAGCCAAACCGGCCGCCCCTGGATCGATCTTACGAGCGTTGATGACGACAAACATGCCAGAGAAGAATGACACCAGCGCTCCTGCAATGTCGATTCGGAATGCGAGCCATCTGTTAGTGGCCCATAGATAGATGAATGGACGGTTGTGCGTGTTGACCTTCGAGTGACTGTCCTGAATGAACCTCGCCTCATCTCCGTACGCTCGTATCGTGACTACTCCGCTCAGCGTCTCCCCGAAGTGTTGGAAGAGTGGGCTTCGCTGTACAGCCTCGATCCGCTTCAGGTCGCGCGAAGAACGAATGTAGAGAAGACCGGTGAGTACATACAGTATCGTGATGAAGAAGCCGGGGACCAGGAAGCCGGGAGTGATGACGGATATCAGGATCACAATCGTGAGGACGGATGCAGCACTGTGAAGCATGCCGATGGCGACGGGTGCAACTTCCTGGTCGAGTGACTGAATGTCTTTCGAGAAGCGATTGGTCAGTTGGCCCAATGGCGTAGAATCGAAAAATCGGAATTTGGCGCGAAGGATGCTGGTTAATAGTTTCTCGTGGAGATGCCAACTGGCCCGCTTTGAACCCCAGAACAGGATGATCTCCCTAGAGAAGCAGATGAACACGTACACGGCGCCGAGGATTGCATAGACACGAAGATAGTAGCCCGCATCGACATCGTACACCGACTTCAAGATCGAGAGTCCGCTTGTAATGGGAGCTGTTTGTGGCATCTGGACGTAGGAACCTCCAAAGTCCGATGTTGAGGGCACACTGGGTGCATGGAAAGCGTTCACCGCGGCGTGATTCGCATGCGCGCCCCGGACATGGTAGGCATTTGCCCATTGGCGGATCCACAAGTTCGTCGCAACGGATCCGAGCTGCGTTGCGATGAAGCCCCAGGCGGCGAAGATCCAGTACCACCACGGGCCCATAGCCTTGAGATACATCTGGATTGTCGACCATTTCACGCTGCCTGTAGCCTTGGCCTCCAGGCGGTGGTCGACGAATTCCCTGTCTGGCTTATTTGCCTTGCTTTTTTGCTTGCTCGAACCCGTGGCACGTGGAACTGCAGTTCCGTTGACGTTTCCCCCAGACAAGTGTGATCTCTCCTCTTCTGGATTAGACCGAGTGGGCGAAGGCGGCCTTGAGTTGGCCCTTGACACAGGACGTGATTTGAGCAGTTCGTCCCCCAGGGCGCCGCTTTCGACGATCTGCTGTGGTGTTCCCTGAGCAACGATCTTACCGTTGCCCAAGACAACCACTCGACTTGCCAGAGGAACCGTCAAAGCAACGTTATGTGACACCAAGATGCAAGTACGATTGGCCATCATATCACCTGTCAACGCCTCCTCAAAGATGTGTTTGGCAGTGTGAGCGTCCACAGCACTTAGACAGTCGTCCAGAAGTACATGTCTGGAATTCGAATAGATTGCTCTGGCGAGTGAGATCCTTTGTTTCTGGCCACCAGAGAGGGCGATGCCCTTCTCACCAACAAGTGTCTGATCGCCTGCATCGAGGATTTCGAGGTCTCGCTCCAGAGCGCAGATGGCGATAACTTTGTGATAGCGATCCTCGTCATAGGGGCTGGCAAACAGTATGTTCTCCTTGATGGTCGCGTTGACGAGCCACGCCTGTTGCGCGCAATATGCCACGCTTTCGGTCAAACCAGTACAGGGATCGGGTCGCAGATCTTGTCGTACCGAACCGCCAGGGATGTAGACACTGCCACTAAGTAATTGCATTTCTCCAAGCAAAGCCATCAGAAGGGATGTCTTGCCGGACCCTGTGGGACCAGCAATAATATTCAACCGGTCAATTTCGAATTCGACGCTCATGTTGATCAGTCTGAACGCTTCGGCGGCGTCTGCGCTGGTGGTGCCCCACGTCAAGGTAGCGTCCTCCAACGCGATGCGAATTACTGGCAAGCTTCTTCTTCTGCTCTGACGCAACTGAACGTATTTCTCGGTTTCTTCTTCCTCTAGGAACTTCTCGACTCGATCCACCGAAACTTTCGATTCTTGGACATGAGCCACCATATCTGCGAGCTGATCCAGTGGGATGCGCAGTAACGAGAACATCGACAGTGCCGGAAAGGCGATCGAGGGAACCAAGGGCCGTTTCTCAACCTGGGTGTACATGAGAAAGGAGACAAAGGTGATCAAAATAGGGACACCACTCCAGATGGTAGCTGCGGATGCCCACAAGATGTACTTTCGCCACAAGGCATTAAGTTCGACTTGCCTCTTTTCGTTGACGTTGTTCTGGAACCGCTGCTCCCAGGCAAAATACTTGATGATCCTGATATTTTGAAGGACTTCATTCGTGACGTGGATTCTCCCGTCAGTAGCGGCCATGATCCGTTTCTGTGCCGCCTGGAACGAATGTGCAATGTAGAGGTTGAGAGGCAAGATAAGGATCATCATGAGAATGCCGACGAAAGAGCTGTAGCCGAGAACTTTGTAGAGCAAGCTCACAGCCATAACCAACTGCACAGGTACCGCAGCCCAGAGGAAGTGGAGGTATGAGCAAACCTCGGCCACTTTGAACGAATCGATGGACATCAAGTTGATGATTGTGCCGTTATTAGCCTGTGACCCCTTCGATTTCTGGAGATTCGGGTCAGCAGCATCGCTGGACGGCTTTCGACCTCCTCGTTTTAGGGCCCATTGGAATTTCGTCCAGAATCCAGTCTTCTTTGGAGTAACTCCCTCTTCAGAGTCTGTATCGGTACTAGCAGCTGCTCTCCGCCTCAGAGTCTTGGAGTATATCTCGCCAACAATGATGGCACGAAGCTGGATGCAAACCTTTCGACCGATCCACAATCCTTGGCCGTCGCTAACAGCTTGGATCGCACCGGTGGCGAAGAGGAGGATGACATACAGCCAGGCGGCACTAACGGGCACAGTGTCTGTATTTTCCAGATATTCCAGGATGGCTTTCAACAGCAGAGTCGGCAGGAACATAAAAACGCTCGCGACCATGCACCATGCACCTTGTATCAGTAGAGGCATCTTGAAGTGCCACAGCAGTCGGACGGCCAATGAGTGAGCTTTCAGAATTTGACGGAAGTGAGCCAGGACCGTCTCCGCTTTGTCTTCCAAAGCCAGGTTCCAAACGTCGGAAAGTTCCAATGTTTTCTTAAAACCCCTCCACACAATCGGGTCGCACCAGGCAAATGTGGCGGAAGAGAGGACACTGGCCAACGGCTCTCGCGACGGTTCGATGCCGCCTTCGTACTCCAGCAGCACACCCTTGTTCCCTTTTCTGGCAGTCAGCGCGATAATCACCAGCGTACTCGTGATGGCGAAGGTTGCCACTGAGAGGGCTTGAAGAAGACGGCCTGGTGAATGCACAAGGACCGATCGGAAAACCCAAACCTGGCAGAGCCATTGTGCGATATAGATGGCCGCGCTGTGGCTCCAAAGCCCTGGCACAGGCGATTGAAAGTTTGTGGTCGATGAAACCAGTCGTACACCAGCAATCACCGCGAGATAGGCCGACACCGTAAACTGCGCGATCGAAGCTCGCTTGCCTCTGCCTGTTGTACTCAATACTGCGGCCGCGTTGACAACTACCTGTGCTAGCAGCAGCAGGAATTCGAATGCGACACGGAAGACCTCGTCGGTTGGCCTGTTCACATCCTTCAACGATTGGTTGCCGTAACTGTACCTCTTCTGTAGCGCGAGGTCTGCAACACTATCCTCGTCCCCATCTTCCGAGACCACGTCGTCTTCATCGACACTGATAAGAAGGTCATAGCTGCGGTCACGGCGTCGTCTCGTTCTCTGTCGCTGGGCCGCTCGGATACACAGGAGGAGGAAAGAGGCTGCGCACGCCAGCAACGGGAAGAGTGATTCGAGATAGCTGCAGAAGATCAATCAGCTCCAAGCTTTGATGCCAGCTAACAAAGGGCACATACTCTGCTTGGAAACACGCGGAAAGGTCGTCCACGCGCCATATCGGATTCCTGCAGTGCGCAAACATGGCCGCGAGGGATTTCCACCACAATCACCTTTACTCCAATGCGGGGATCGCCTGTCTCATGTCGACTCACACTTGAAGGAAGCAGAATCTGCGAGACTGATCAGACGGTTGATGCAACGAGACGAGAAAATAGAGATCCGGCCCGCCACGCAAAGAGCCAAGTCAACGCAGGTCAGTTGCTGTAATTATCGAGCAGTGGCTCTTTCTCCAAGACCGACCGAGCCTCTTACGCCATCCATTTCCTCCCGCACATGCTTAACTAATTCATGGCGATGCCCAAACAAAGTCCTCGACCACCGTCAGACCAAAATACCGACATTCCACCAGAACTCTGGCGTGTCTGGTTGCGCTGCAACCATGCCTCCTTGCTTATTTACGCGTTTAACTTTTATACTCCGTAATTAATGAAGATCAATAGCCTGACATCTGCCCTTTCGTACGAGACATTGAGGATTCATGCAAGCCTCTCAGCATGCTGTCGGCTCCGGCATCGGTGGGCATCAGACACCAGGTCTTGGCAGCACCCACAACAATGCACTTCGCTTCACCACAATAAAACGCTGAGCTGCACTAAAAGGTCATTTCGGAGACGTGTTCGGAATTTTTACCCAGAAAAGGCACCTGGAAATGGCCAGATTGGGTCGTCACCGCCACGGCAAGGAGTGCTGCGCAAGGGCACGAGCCCGGATTTGTTACGACTGATGTGCGGGGAAATGGCTGCAGGTGGTGTAAAATAACATGGTGTTATACTCGGTATGCTAAGACCTAGTACTGGCCGCATTCCTTGGCTGCGTGTGGGATAGGGGAAGGTTCGAAAGACGGTGCACAGCTGCTGCAGAAATGCAACTAGCAGTAATTTTAAACCTTCTTTTCAGAAACGAAATGGATCAGGTTGTTCATTAGTAGACAAGTATCTACTAACGAGTATAGATACCAATGTCTCTCACAGTGTGAACTTTTCTGGTATTCTCATCAGCCGGAATTTCAGAAAGCAGTATCCTGCTTTGATTGAAGCATATCCTTTTTCTCCTCGCTTATCATCAACTCATCATGTCTGTTGCCAACTTCCTCCGTGGTCCCCACCCTTTGAAATGCGTGTCAATTTACCACAATGACCTTACGTATTCAACGCTGTTCAGATATGCCTGAAAGAGTGCAAGTTGGGCCAAGGCATGAGAGTTCGCACGTTGACGTTGGACCTGTTGAGCGCGAGCGATACGCTGCAATAGTGCTCTCGCCTCGGCTTCCTCTTGCGCCCGCACCTCTTCTTGTACTAGAGCATCGTAGAACGCGTCGACTTCTTGTTGGGTCTGTTGCTACTGAGCTGCGTCTAGGATGGCTTGGTAGAGGTCAGTGTATGAGAGCTCGGAGGCGTTGACTGTCGGTGTTTGAGCTGGCTGTGGTGACACTGCTCCTGCTACGGGAGGCGAGAGGGCGGGCTGCTCGAGGAGCTCGGTGCCTCATACTCCAGTAAGTCCTCAAGCCTGTGTCCGTCATCGCATTAGTATCGGGTACAACGAGACAATGAGGCATTATTGAGAATCCGGATCGGCTCATGCCAGAACCTACCTCACCTCGAGCAACGCCATGTCGACAAGGGGCTCGTCAGATTTTTGAGCAGAATGAGCCTGAAGAGGACGATCACATGGCCCACACCCTACAAGGCATCGTTTGAGAGCTTGTGGCCTACCCCCGGAAGATCAACATCGAACTATATTCGCTAGTCCCCATAAATCTCACTCGCTCCTTGCCGGGGTCTCGATGGGGAGATCGTACCGGCTAGAGCTCTAATGGCAAGGGAAACGACGTGCCTAAGCACAAAAAATTCGAATAACAGTACCCGACACAAATGCCCTCGAGCCTAAGTCTCATGCCGACTTCAGCGGAACTAATGCGTCCTGAAGACCATGAGACAGGCGCGACGACTGGGGCAGAGTGTTGCGAGAGTTTCCGCCAGCCATAGTACTCAAGAATCTCTCAGACCGAGTCGGATCGGGCCATGACTTCAGACAGACCAAATATACGGATGATGGGGCGAGAGTAACACTTTCTGGTTTTGGTTCCATTCGATCGTCGTCTCCTCCGACACGCATTCAACCGAACCCAAGCTGCGGACCGTGCCGGGGAAGCAGGTAGTGAAAAGCATTCGTAAAGGCTCTTTCGAACACGCATCTTCTGAGTTGACACAGTGCCGCTGCACGCGGACCTCGTGTTCCCGTCAAACGGTGGGATTATCTCTGTAGTCGACAAGGCATCAACTTCGACTGGGTTTGTTCCAAGCATAGACAGCGAAAAGCCTCGAGTAATCGCATCGTCTTGTGGTAGTACCGTGATGAGGGAACGGTAAGCGGGACGGTAAGTAGAAGGGTAAGGAAGGGTGCAGGGAAGGTGAGCGGGCAAGACTGTGTTTTCAAAGGCAGAGAGGTCAGGATGAGCTGCAACTGAGCTCATGATGGATTTTTAAGTACACCAGTACTCTTTGTATCCGACCAAGAATGTGTACACTAACTACCTTGCTTCAGAATTGATCATGGGCGCTGAAGATGTCGTCTATCCGGACGTGGAAATCTAGGAAGATGCTAATTTCGCGAGTCACTGAAGGTGAGCCAGGTCCATGTACAACAAGCGGGCCCCATCGACGCGATTCAACGCTAATGTTAATCCCCTCACATGATCACCAAGTAAAGCGGCGAGAACGGTCTCAAACGGGTGCCAAGGTTAGGTGCTCTGTCGTCGCTGAGTGCCATGTCATCCCGACCTCCAGGCCTGATCCCTTTCCTGATGCTTGATAAGATCACTTCTCTGCTTCTGACTCCTTGTTGTTCCTGAAATCTGGTCCTTCCTCTGTTAAAGCCCTACCATATCTTTCAACCGTCGACGCTTCCAGCGAGTGCGCCGTCTGCGGAACCAGAGTTCCCTATCCACCCGGTCCAGACGCTTCCGAAGGATGTACAACTGTCGGTGACCATCTGTTAGGCACCGGAAGAGAGCAGTGGGACCGAAATTCACTGCCTATATACGGTCAGAACGCGGCTATTGTCTGCCTCTGAGTGATGAATACCTGCAACAACAATATAACTCGCATTCTCTCAGACCAATCTTTACCTGCACCTCACCCTCGCCACCTATCCTTCTGACGAAGTCTCCTGGAAAGAATATAATTTGACTGCCCAAGATGTCTCAAGCAGTGTTGATGAAGGAGTACAAAGCTCTGGCTAAAGAGAAATGGGTTCAGATAGACGTTGACGAGGACAACATCTACCACTGGAACCTGGCTTTGATGGTCATCAACCCCGACTCCATGTACTATGGCGGTTACTTCAAGGCTCAGATGTCTTTCCCTAAAGACTATCCGTACAAGCCACCTGGTAAGGCGCCCGGTGCGAACGAGAATGCGTTGTGACTGACCTGTTTCAGACTTCCGATTCACCAAACCCCTCTGGCATCCGAACATCTATCCCGATGGGCGACTCTGCATCTCGATCCTTCACGCACCCGGCGATGATATGATGTCTGGCGAGTCTGCTGGCGAGCGATGGTCCCCTGCTCAGCGGGTCGAGTCGGTGCTTCTCTCCATCCTTTCACTGCTGGACGACGCGGAGGTCTCCTCACCAGCAAATGTCGACGCCAGTGTCATGTACAGAGATGACGAGCCCGCCTTCAGGGCCAGGGTCAAGCGGGATGTGGACGCTTCCAAGAACGAAATCCCAGAAGGCTTCATCATGGTATTTTCTATTTCTCTCCGTGAGATTGGCACACATTTTTGACACTATTATAGCCAACACACGAGTCAACCAAGCCAGAAGTTGAGAAACCTATTGACGACAACTTCTGGAACGATAGCGAAGCCGAAGATATTGACTTTGATGACTTTGACGACTTTGACGATGACGCTGCCAATGGAAGCGAGTCCGACCAAGAACTCAACAACGATTCGGAAGATGAAGAAAACTCCGATGATGAAGAGGACGACGAGGACACTGAGCGTGTTAAGGGCAAAGCTCGAGGTGACCATGAGCGACTTGACTCTGATATGACTGAGCCTGATGCTTGAATGGGTTAAGGGGGCGTGATCACTGCGTTGGCGTTAGCGCTATGGATACCGGGATTCTCACATGGGGTATGGGCTCCGGCGATCGAGAATAGTATTCAGGCTGAAGGGTCTGTAAGGGGGACATAATGACTTTTAGCCTTGTCACTCGATTTCAGCGAAGGCGTCTGGGGTTGATGCACATATGTCAATACCACAAATGGGGCGGTGATCTTGGCCAAAGGGTCAAAGAGTTCCATTGACGCATGTTATCGGAGGAGTCGCATCATATCCAGGCGGGAGATCTTGCTCATAGTATGGCATAAGAATTCATTTCGCATTTCACATTCACTTCCTCATGCCGCAATGGCTCACTATTGGATCAGGCGTCAGATCTTGGACCCTACGCCCGATCCAAAGTCCATAGCCTCACCTTCAGTTTCGGCCGCCAGCTTCAAGATCTCCCGGACACACTTCTCTGGTTGCTCTTGGTTGACCCAGTGCCCGGCCCCGTCCACCAACACAGTCCCTCTATACATGCCCTGTTTTACACTCTGACCGTTCTCCATTGCCTCGACCGCCCCTGGCTCTTGGAACGTGCCCCAATCCTGCCTCCCGCTCAGAAACACTGTCGGCACGGCGATCTTGGCGCCCGACCACACCTGCACATCCGAGGCGATTTCAGGTTGTGTCTGAATGCGATACCAATTCAGTCCGCCTTGGAACGAAGTCCTCCCCCACTCTTCAACGTAGACAGCTAGTTCATTATCAGGCAGCCACCGGCTGGCGCGTGAAGCCACGACCTGTGGGTTCTCGTTCGCCATGTCCCGTGCCACGGCTTCACGCATGTTATCTTCAAGATCCATGATATAATAGCGAGGCATTTTTGCCAGTTCCTCGGCCGTCCAACCATCCAATTTGTGCGGTTCATTACCGTCCCAATCTGCCGATTTCAAGTGAAAGTAGCCGCGGAGGAAGGTGTGTAGTTGAGCTCCCGTTGGATAGGTCATCTCTTTGTTGGAAGGTGCGGTGCAATAGTACCATTTGTAGTGCTTCCTCGGACGGGGGAGTTGCGAAAGTGCCTTCTCCATGTCCTCTGGGGGCGTGGGCGGTGCGGAGGGCGAGCCATATGATGGTGACGTGGACAATGGCGATTGCGGAGCGCCTTTGGTCGGGTGAGACATCAAGACCACGCCTTTGAACATGTCCGGTCTGGCGAGGCCGCAGAGGCTGGCTGTGACGGCGCCAAAGTCATGGCCGACTACACAGGAGACGGAAGTATAGCCCAGGGCATTCACTAGAGCGACAGTGTCCTTGATAAGGTTAAGTGGGCGAAATGAAGCCCCTTCCAGCGGTCGCCGGGAAAATGTGCGACCATACCCTCTCTGATCGAAGGCCACGGCGTGGTAGCCCCAGGCAGAGAGCAGTTTCAAGACCCGCCGCCAGCTGTATGCTAATTCGGGAAACCCATGAATGCATAAGATAAGTTTGGGCTTTGGGCCCAAAGGGGGTACGATCCGGGGTAGCGACTCGAGAATGTGGAAAACGAGGCTGCGAGGCTCACAATCAACAAAACGAGACTGAATCCCCGCGGGTAGTTGCAGGGGCGGAAGCGTAGTCGGGTCAATGGCGTCGGCGGGAGAGTCCTGGTGAGTGTAAGGCATCTCGACGAAGGTGGCAATGCGATCAAGAAGTCAAGATACACTTGAACTTCCGTGCTGACAATAACCGGACAAGCAACAACGTGGTCTTATATGACAAATTAAACCTACCGACAGGCTCACTGGCGAGGTGCGGGGACGTCTGTTCAGCACACCTTTTTGGGCGGTACCTACCGAGGCAGGTGTTGATTAAGGGGTGTGCACGATGTGCTACTCAGCCTTGCAGCATAGATCTCCAAGTAAGACGCGAGGCGGTCTCGGAGTGGTTGAGCTTGAGCATTACCACTACCAAGTGCAATAGGCGTTTCGAAGAGAGTTGCAACCACTCCTTGCATTAGAGCTCGTCAATGTTTGAGAGGGCTTCGCTGCTCAGTCCGGTCGAGAGAATTTCCGGATCGAACATATGTAGCCGCTCACAACACTGCAAATGCTACGAAGCTGAAGAGGATAAAGCCCCTGAGTCTTTATATTGGATGATCGTGAGCTCACTATTTCAGAGTGTTTCCACCTAAGGTCGACCGCAAAATCTTGCTTAGACTTTGGAAGCCGTGGAGACATGATGTCAGGGCCGCGATGGAGCCAGGGTGTGGGTTGTGATGACTGTGTTTGTAAACACATTCCAACAACTGACGGACAGTAAGGAGCATCCTATCTACCCACGATACTTTGTACACGCCGTACGAGGAAGAAGTAGTTGGATGCGGAAGGCCGCTGCATCACCGGCAAGGGATTCGATCTTTCGATTGCCATTTTCTGGAATCGTTGGAAAGCTGGTAATCGTAGATCTGGCACCAGCCATGCGAGTAGGGTTGACCATTAGAGAGGAATGACGTAGATTACGTGGCACGTTTGGTTGCATGGTGAAGCTGTTTCTCGCCACTTCATTGGCCGCCTGTTCGACTGGAGCACCCGAACACAGCCACAATTCCCGTCACCTCAATCCTCTCTGGGAGTCTAGCTCCATGGTGCCCTTCCCTTCCGCTCTGGTAATTCCTAAACAACACACCACCTGCGATTTTCCACGCAGCTCCTTCTCTCCACCATTTTCAGCAGGTCGTCGGCGGGAGAACTCGACCAAAGCGCCATGGGGGACGTGGCGGCGCAATCATCCCAGGCTGCCATCCGATAACAATTGACCGGCTCGTTGAAACACTGCGCTCTGGTTCTCCCGTCCGCGAACGTCACCACTTCCCATCGATCCGAACATTATTTTCAGAGGGCCTTCCGTAATCATCGCAAACATGAGTTTCCTTCACAGGCGGAGCAGGTCTGCGTCGGCCTCTGTAAGTAATCACTTTTCGGCGCCCCATCCAGTCCGCTCAGCTGTCAAGTGCTGACGTTTGCTTGCTCGCTCGCCCGCAGCGGCCCCAGACACCCGCTTCAGCTTCAGCGCACAAGGCAGCTACTCAGGCTTTTTTGAGTAGCCGAGCCTCGCAGGCAAACCTGTCAGCTACCGCTGCAGCACAGGCCCTACGAACTATGTCTCCGCCTCCAGTCCCGGTTGATCAGGTCCAGACTAAGCGCATGGTTCAAAGGCAAGCCTCTTCCGGTTCCCTTTCAAACTCGGCTCGGGGTCGAGGAAGAGGTGGTCTGCAACGGCAGAACAGTTCCGGGTCTATGACTGAGAGGACATTCAGGACGCCCTCCCCGTCTCCGTCGCGACCGGTATCACGATCAGCACCGCAGGCACCTCCGATCCCGAGCATCCCGCAACATTTTGCGCCTCCCGCAACCGCGTCGGTCAAGAAGAAAAAGAGAGCGTCAAGCCAAGAAGCCCCTCCGCCTCGCGTGCTTTCACCCCCCACGGTACAACCGCAGAATCGGGGCCAGAGTCTGGACAGATACGGATCTCCTCCACCGCCGCCTCCGCCGGGTGCCCAGACGAACAGCTACGCCGCTCAAAGCAATGACCTTGAACGTATTGACAGTCGAAATCTGGTCAATTTCTCCAGACCCTTGTCGCCCCGGCCTCAATCTCCTATGACGCAGTCTCCGGTTCTGCCGTCGCCGGTAGTCACGAACGGCGATCGTTTGAATGGCAATACGCACCTAAATGCCGTCACTGCAGCTATTTCTCCGGTACACATTGCCAGCATTCAGCATGATCTGGCCCAAGCCGCGAACCAGCCTGTTAAAAAGAAGAAAAAGAAGTTAGCAGGCGGCGCAGCCGAAGGCAGTCATTTACACACTGGGACTGTGACGAGCAACGCTGTTGTTACTCCGCTTGAACCTAATCCAGAGCCTCAACAGCAATCCTTGCCAGAGGGTCAGCCGCCAGGCAAGCGAAAGAAGAAAAAAGCACCAGTTTCCGGGGAAAGCACACATGTTCCCGTGGTCGAAAGTCCTAGATCAGACTCCGACTCGGATTCAAATGTCGAGTGGAAGAGGGAGAAAAGGGCTCAGAGAGCATCTGGTATACTGCAAAAACAGCCATCTATTGTGCGCGAGGATTGGGAAGGCGAGCAGCAGGAACAGGGCACTCCTACTCCGGATCGCCTCCTAGTAGACCCCCAGGCCAAGGATGTGTCAACATTTGCCCAAGACAAGCGTCCTATAAATACAGCAAATGTATCGAGGAAGATCGGGGAACTTGGTACACTGCCGACCACAAGCCAGCCTCGCTCCCCCGAGCAGCTTGCCTCTGCTGCTCCGGCCGTACCGGAAGAGGCGTCGGCAGCCTCGATGGATCACCTTCAAGCGTCCGAACCTCAACCTAAAAGGGGTCCATCTCTGAGCCCATCGAGATCAACAAGATTCTCAGATAGACTATCTTCAGATCTTGCTGCTGGCCGGAAACACGAACCCCCACCACGATCGGTCTCACCGGCCAAACCAGCGCTCAAGCACTCTTCTCCCGCACGATCGGGGGCTGACGGACAGCTCCGGGGATCTAGCGTCACTCCTAGCGAGTCGTCTGATATCTCCAGTGCATCGTTTGATGGGCCTCCGAAACGGAAGAAGTCCGTGCGGGTGAGCTTCGATGCTCAACCAGAGATTGTCGGTACAGCTGTTAACGACTCAAGTCCAGTCGGAAGCCCGGGCAAGGAAAGAAAGAGCTGGCTTGGCCTAGGGAAAAATAAACCTTCGCTCAACACTATTCCATCGAATGGCGACATGGAAGAGTTGATGAAGCCACGCCCTCAACTTCCATCCTTTGGTAGCGTTCGTGGGCAGAAGTTTAAAGACATGAACGACTCAAATACGGCACAAGCACCAAGGTCACCCCCCGAACCTCGGTCTCTACCAACAGATGCTAAGACTCCGTCCCAATCAGGGACATCTTCCGAGGCGTCCAGCACCAATATTCCTTACACGGCTGGCGTGTCAAGCGACCACGCTGTGGGCGCAATATTAGCCCAAGAAGCTCAAACAGCCGCCCGGCGGAATACTCCAAGCCAGTCCAATGAGCCTCTTCCCCCTGAAGTGACGTCCGTCGAGGGCGTTCTATCATACTCCGACGAGGGAAGTGATGCATCTGAAGCTGAAGCGTCTGAGGGCGAAGGGACCACGATCATCACGCCGACACCAGCGCCACGTGAGGTGTCGGTCAGTACGCCCCAAAAAGAAGCTCCGGCTTTGACCATCAATCAACAAGTCACAGCTCCCGTTCAACCTGTCACTCCTCCTCAGGGTGCGCAGGCCGCCCAGGTGCCCCAAAGAGAAGTTCCTGTTGTTGCCGTCTCGCCACCCACCCCCGCAGAGGAGCATAAGACACTTGACCAATACCTTGTCGTAGTACCTGGAGGCTTTCCAGTATCGGCGGAGAGCCTCGCTAAACTTGATGACTCCAACAAAGGTCAGCAAGGCCGAAAAGCAGCCGCCGACGAAACCGATGAAGACATATCGGATAATGACAGCATCTATAGTGATGCGGCAGAGGATCCTTCGGAGATGGAACAGATGGGCTTTGGATCTATCGACGCGATACTGGAGAGTCCTATGGCTCCTCAACCGGAACATCGTACTCCTCCAGAAAGTCCACTGGCACATGCTCCAGCACCTGTTGGAAGGCCTGTAGGCGCCGAGTCTTGGGAAGAGACACGGGCGCGTTGGAGCGGAATTGCACATCAGACACGGCAAGTACTGCCTCAGGAGGTTGCTGGCGTGGAAGAACCAGCGCCGTCGGCGCCTGTTCCCGACCTGCAGTCGACGGCGCAGGCTGCATCTGGGCAGCTGTCTGAGAGCCCAAATCCACCTAACGCGACGACTACCTACGATCAGGTATCAGAACCTGCTCAGGCCTCACGCTCCTCGCAATTATCAGCTTCACAGCCTGCTGCGAAACAGCCCAGGCGCAAAAAAAGAACACCAGCTGCCATGGCTGCCGCCGCTTCTGTGCCAGCAGCGTTGGTGGCTGCACAAAGGCTACCCGAGTCGCCTCTCCGAAAAAAGAATCAACAATCTTCATATCCCGCGGTTGCCACACCAAGTCTTGGGCATGCGGCGGCGGCGGCGGCACCTTTCCGGCACTCGATGAGGGCAAGCTCACCTCCAGAGGTCGATCCTAGTTTTCGGAAAAGTATGCGCACCGATTCTCGTAAATCCATGCCTGCACCAGCCATCCCGGCTTCACAGCAACGAGCTGCGCGACCCGCCGTGTCAACTCCGCCAAGCCAACCACGGGCCGCGCTGCAGAAGAAACATATACCTCTTGCCACAGCTGCTGCAGTTCAGGCACCTATTCATCGGGCCCAGCCTGCCCCACAACCCGCGACGAATGACAGTGATTCGGAAAGCTCATTCAGAAAGGCTCGTCGCAGTAAATCTACTTCGGGCGGCAAGTACACCATGCGCCGAAGCATGCGTGGTGCAGCTGACCCGGCTGTGCGTGGTGATACCCGCAACGGCGTACGATCACTCTCACCTGTTGGAAGGCGGCCATTCTCTCCGCCAGATACTTCTCGCTCCATGAGGACAACCCTAAGGGCTTCGATGGACAACACGCCGACCCTCCGTGGCTCTGTCGAAGCCAGAAGAACCCCTTCCATGTTTGGCCGCCAACAAAGGAGCACCGGTGCCCTCCCCGCGGGCTTCACCATGCAGAACAATAGGTCTCGCATCCTGGACTCGGACGATTCGGACGACCAGCCCCGTCCCAGCAAATTCCGGTCACGATTCGCAGACGACAGCGACGACGAGATAGATATTCCGCAGTTTGCTCCAGTTCGTGGTATACCTCGGAGGAACAATGATGAAGAATCGACAGACTTGGATGATAGCTCGGAGGAGGATCTACCTACGCCCGCAGCTAAAACTCCACCTAAGCTTCAGATTCCCAAAGGCAACGCACCTGCGCCTGCGAGCAGTACCGAAGCTTTATCACCCAACAGCGAGAAGAAGCGTGGATTGCTTGGATTATTCCGGAGCAAGAAACCCAAAGATGAAGCACTCTCCCCAGTCACCGAATCCCCCCAAGCTCCAGCCTTACCGAAGACAACCACCGACACGAGCAAACCGTCGAGGCTGGGTTTCTCCTCCGCTGCTGAGCGTGATAGGATGATCGAGCAGACCAGAGCCAAACTGGAAGCAACAAGAGAACAACAGCATCCTGGTGGCCAACAGCAGGGGCATGCCAAACTACATCGACGTCATATGCCGGACCGGGTCATGAGCGACTCCTGGCCATTGCCGCCGACCTTGGCCGACGAAAAGCCCCGACCCACCACCGCCGATGGGCCGCCGACACGGAATGGCACGACGAGGCTGAACCAAGGAAGCATGCGCAAGACAAACCTGTCCGTGGAGCCGGTCGGACGCAGCGGGAAGAAGAAAAAGTTCCCTATGTTGCGCAAAGTCTTCGGACTTACAGACTAAAAGATTTCCATTTCTTTTTGACGTTTCACCTGAACCAAATGATACCATTGTGGGTTTCATTCACTTCGTCTTTTGTATTGAAATTTACGCATGACTTGCACGAATAGTTGCGAAAAGTGGTGGGAAAGATGAGCAATCTCTGGACTAGGGGTTCTAGACGCACTCAGATAGCTCGGTTGGCCATCTGGGTTCTCAGGAAGCTGGAACTACAGTACATAAATATACCAATAATTGCTAATTTTCGAGACGTGCGACAGAATCACTCCACTTCCCGCCAGCTCTGCGCTTGTTTTAGCCGGGATGTCCGCAGCATTTCCCTGTCTGGACCAAAATGACGGACCCTGCGAGGCAGAAGGGCCAAGCTATGCTGACTTCATCCTGGGGTAAGAGTCAGAGAGGGGATGCTCGAGATGGTGTTTGACGAGCCAGTGGTCAACGGTGGCAAAACCTTGTCGACTGCTGCATGGAGCAAACGGCTGGCCGGTCATCGCTCGACACGCGGAGAGCAAAGCACAACAGCTTAGTCAGTCACGTTGGTTGAGGTAAGCTTTTCATAATGGGTGATTCGATAAGGGGGCTGCTCGATGAACACATGCTGAGAGGAGGGCAGCTCGTGGCGCGGCCCCCCTCGGAAGCACGTCAGGGTTAGCGAGCCGTCGTGGTCTGGGCAGGCGAGAAGATCAACATCACGGCGGAAGGTACGAGGAGGACGTGGATGATACTCATCGCCGTCGAGGCATCAGCAGGTGAGGGAGGCGATTGAGAGCAGCAATCGAGGCGCTCAGAGTGGAAAGAAAACCGCGCAATTACGTTGGGGTTTGCACATTCAACCAACCCAAAGCGCAAGGCAAAACACAGTCGCTGCGATTTACCCGCGAGTGTCGTGTCGAGGGGTCACAAGCTGCCCCACCTTAATCGTCACAAGCTGCCGGCTTGAAACTGAAGTGAAGCCCAAGTGGCATAATAAAAGCATTCCGACCTCGTAATCCAGAAAATTTCGTTCCCGTCTACTGAACGCCCGACCTCGAAACTCTACGCACACTACCCTGAACGATCAATTGAACCTGTAATCATGTCCTCATCTCTTGAGCAGCTCAAGGCCACTGGCACCGTATGCTTCGACCCCGCCTTCCCAGCGTTTTCTGGAGAATTGTATACTGATTGAACTCAACAGACGGTTGTCTGCGACTCCGGCGACTTTCACAGTGAGTTCTGCTCGTTATTCGACACCGGGTCATTGCTAACGGGTAGTAGCGATCGAGAAGTACAAGCCTCAGGATGCCACCACCAACCCCTCCCTCATCCTCGCCGCCTCCAAGAAACCCGAATACGCCAAGTTGATCGATCCTGCGGTTGAGTATGGCAAGAAACACGTACGTCAGAGAGCACTTCTACCATGCCGGCAACTTACTGAGTCTACTGGAACAGGGCAAGGACATCGACGAGCAGGTTGATGCCACACTCGACAGACTACTGGTCGAATTCGGCAAAGAGATCTTGCAGATTGTGCCCGGCAAAGTGTCGACCGAAGTTGATGCTCGGTTCTCTTTTGACACCCAGAAGTCAGTCGAGAAGGCTCGCCATATCATCGAGGTATGCTATCCGTCTCTGCTCCAACGCGAAACATGCTAACACGCCGCAGCTCTACAAATCTGTCGGCGTCGACAAGTCCCGCATTCTGATTAAGGTTGCCTCGACCTGGGAAGGTATCAAGGCTGCGGAGATCCTCCAGAAGGAAGGCATCAACTGCAACTTAACCCTCATGTTCTCCCTGGTGCAAGCCATCGCAGCCGCCGAAGCCGGTGCCTTCCTGATTTCTCCCTTTGTCGGCCGTATCCTCGATTGGTACAAGGCAGCGATGAAGAAGGATTTCCCTGCGAACGAAGACCCCGGTGTCAAGAGCGTGCAGGCCATCTTCAACTACTACAAGAAATACGGCTACAACACCATCGTCATGGGTGCTTCATTCAGAAACGTTGGCGAGATCACCGAGCTCGCTGGCTGTGACTACTTGACCATCTCCCCCAACTTGCTCGAAGATCTCTACAACTCACAGGACAAGGTGCCTCAGAAGCTGAAGGCGGAAGATGCTCATAAACTGGATATGCCGAAGCGCAGCTACATCAACGACGAGCCTACATTCCGCTTCGACTTTAACGAGGAGCAAATGGCAGTCGAGAAGCTCCGAGAAGGTATCAGCAAGTTTGCTGCCGATGCGGTCACGCTGAAGGGCATCCTCCGAGAGAAGATCGAGAAGGCTTGAGTGGGATGCAAATTGTCATGAGGGATGCTGAGTGAGTTTCGTCGGTGGGCAATTACTCGCAGTGAATTCGACTGTTTGAACGTCAGGCTTTTAGATCGAGGTTGCGGTGACTCCACGACGGAAAACCCGCAACCTATTGACAGTCATGGTCATCATGATAGCCAATAATCAAAATATGATTCCACAAGATCACTTGGATGTGAAATGATACTATACTCTCCTACAATCTCACCCAATGCGGCCGATGCTGTCCTGCGCGGATTCTCGGCCGAGATGCGACAACGTCATTGTCCAAGTTCCAAGCACCACAGGCTCTCGAGTGAACACGAGGCAGGCCCCTGGACTTGAACCAGCATCGATCTTCATCTGCATTTGGCTGTATACTTGGTCGAATATAGCTGACTCGATGATTTACGTCGCACACTCCAACCGGTGACAGCGCCGTGTCTGCTGCTGCCCGCTGACAGCACGCTTAGCCGTCCACCAGCACCACACCCGCGATGAAGTCGATGCGCCCAGGGGAGGCCAACAAGCGAGGCAATGTTGTCACGGCGCGAATAGTCCCGCTTCTGCTACTCGGGATCATCGGGTACTCGTCCTGGGTGGTCACGGATCGAGTGTGTCTCAAGTACCTGATCAATCCGCCCGCATCGTTGTCCTCACGCCGCGACACCGGCGCGGCCGTGGCCATCCTGGTCATCTTCTACCTCCTCCTCCTCATCACCCTGATATGCTTCGGTCGCCTCATCGGGACCATATTCACGAGGCCCGGCCTCGTCCCGCGCGGCGAACAATACTGGATCGAAATGGAAAGCAAGCGTTGCGACGAGAGAAGAAGAACAAGTCCAAGCCGCAAGGAGGAAGCCCTGGGCTACCCCCCTACAGACACAGAAGAGGCAGGCTACACGCCGCGCAAATACCGCCAGAGGCAGGACCAAGAGGCCCAAGGCTTCCGCGCCCACGAGTTTTGGCAGAAAGATGTCTTCGTGTGCGGGTGGGATGGCCGCCCTCCCTTCTGTTCGACATGCTACAACTACAAGCCCGACCGGGCGCACCACTGCCGCGAACTCGGCCGCTGCGTGTTGAAGATGGACCACTTCTGCCCCTGGGTAGGGGGCATCATCTCAGAGACGTCGTTCAAGTTCTTCATCCAGTTTACGGGCTGGGCCGCCTTGTTCTGTCTGCACGCTCTTGTTGTAATGGCTTATTACCTCGCGAGGAGGCGGAGTGAGGAACCGGGCTTCCTCAATGTGCACTGGATCCTGACGCTCGTCTTTTCGGGATTGTTCTTCATCTTCGCGGCGGGAATGTGCGGGTCGAGTCTGCAGTTGGCGGTCCTGAACTCGACGACCATCGAGAACTTCACGCGCAAGACCAAGATCTGGTATCTCGCCGTCTATCTGCCGCCTCGAGTGCTGGAGAAGTGCCATGCCTCGGGACCGTCGGATCTCAGACTGATCAGCTACCCGCGCCCACCGGAGGAGCAGTTCCAGATCCTGCAGCGTCATGGCGCGACGTTGTCCAACGACAGCGACCTGGCCTTCACACGGCAGGCATATGATGGGCCGGCCTCGCCAGAGAGGACGTACCATCCCGGCGTGCCAACGTCACCAGTATCAGCGCCACCGGCGGCTCAGTCACATCCGGCCGAGAAAGCAACCACGACGACCTCGCCGCCTAATTCATCTTCATCACATCCAAACTCAGACGCCCCTTCCCAGCAACGCACCGATATTCCGTCCTCGGACTCGTCCTCGCCGCCGACCCCGGAACCTCGCACCTTCGCCATCCTTGAGACCCGGCCCGGAGCTAACCCCTTCGACATCGGTCCAGCCGGCAACTTCAAAGAAATAATGGGGTATACCCTCCTCGACTGGCTCTTTCCGCTCAGGCCAAGTCCGCTGGTCGACCACTCTGACCCGCTGAGCATGTATAAGCTAGGCCCAGTGGTGCGGAGGATGAAGAGCAAGGCCGGGATATCAAGCTTCGAAGATGAAGACGAGACCGAGGGGGAAGGTGGAGGCGTGATTGCGCATGAGCGTAACAGAGGAGGGGTGGAGGTCACGCGTGCAAAGCGGAGCCGGAGCCGGAGCCGGAGTCGAGGTCAGAGTCGAAGCCCTAGCCGCAGCGCCCGCAGACAGGACGGCGCGTCTAGAGGTAGGGATGAGAGGATGGGGAAAAGGAAAAAGAGGCGGAAGAGACGCAGCAGACATTCCACGTCAGCTACCGCCGGCGCGGACGGGGAGAAGGGGCGGTAGAGAAAGACCAAGGCCCATGATAGTACTATTGCTACTGCTACTGCTACTGCTACTGTTACTGTACAAACCTCGGGTGGTTTCGGGCGGGTAGGTAGGTAGGTAGGCAGGTAGGTATGTAGTATGGACATTTTCGCGCCTGGAACGGGTTGGGCATTGCAGGCGATCGGGCAACGTGGGCGCATTTCAATGCACACAGTGAGCGTTTTGAATTATATCCGTGATTTCGCTTATACGCAAGTGTTGGACGTCCGTGCATCCTGATCTCATCAGACGGATGCATTACCCGCTCGCTCGCTCACTCACTCACTTACTAACATTGCGACCCGCGAGGAGAGGGGCTTTTGCGTACAGTGGGGGGAGAGGTATGATATCGACCGGTTTTTAGATTATCAGATCATCAAGTCGTTAGGAGTCCTCGTCAAGTCGTTAGGAGTCCTTATCAAGTCGCTGGGAGTCCTCACCAAGTAAGGCTAAGGGACTGGAGAGCGAACGGGTAAGGGACATTTATCTGCGTGCGTATGAAGCGTCTTGTCTGGAGGAGAGAATATAAGGGTACTCTGCCACAGAAAATAACGAGTGAATGCTACGTCACCTAACCTAACATAACCTAACCTAATCTAACCGATCTGATCTGATACAAACGACAGTGTTGAATGAAATAAATAAATGGTAGATCTCGTCTGGGCTGGGCGATTCGTGGAACGGGCGAACGTGGCTGGATCTCCTCCCAGAATGTCCCCCTTGAGTGTATCCTAGAGTATATCAATGACATGACGCCCCCGCCTGTGGCAGCGGCATACAGGGTTGAAGTGAAGTGATGTGAACGAAGGGAGGGATAGTGGTATTCGTAACTCGTGCTGGTATCCTGTCGATGATGGAACTGCCCAGCTTTTGAGAGCCGAGGGGGTTTCCTATAGTCCTGTTGTCCTGTCGTGGTGTCTGGGGCTGAACGGAGTCTAGAGGTAATGACCGCACACAGAATATGGGCGAGCCGCCGCCGCAATTGGGGTATCAATTGACTTAGAGAGAGTTGTTGCACAATCGTGCCGAAAGCCGTGTCGTGCTGGTCGAAAGCGAGTGATAGTCGGCCATAAGAGACCAAAATTAGGAAAAGTTCCACAAGTGGTACCCGTGATCAAGCCGTGAACGTCATTAAAGGGGCAACGGTGTCTAGGTGAAGAGGTTCTGGTCGGAGGACACCCGAACTTGAAAGCGTTCAGGACATGCAGCCTGTCACCCCTTTCTCGACCACTGACTAACGAATTGGTCGGCACTGGTCGCATTTCGCGTGATTGCAGATAGTGCATTTTCCTTGGCACAGCTCCGGGTTATTCATGCTCTTGCAGTTGTGGCAAGTCCACCATCCTCTCATGGAAGGTGCAGGGCGGCTTCCGAGCCGCATGCGTTTCCTGGCTTGCGCCGAACTTGGATCAACCGAGTAGGTAGCTGGAACAGATTCTCGGACGGAGTGATTCGGTGGAATGTTGGTACCAGGGTATGCGCGGTATTCAGTGTTATGATCGTAGGCGCGAACAGCCGCTGCTCTCCTCGAGCCGAGAATGACAATGTCGCCGTCTTTCTTGCAATTCTTGCAGGGTCTGTGACCACATTTGGGACACTTCGGATGGTTGGCCAGTTTCATAGGTCCTTCGACGCACCGGCAACATTGCCACAAAGAATCCATCTTCTCGAGTAGGCCCGTCGCGTGAAGCCGCTTCTAGAAAACCAGCGCCCGAGGAAATCGAACCGCAGCTACAGTGGAAACACGTAGCACAAGGAGCTTAAAGAATACAAGATGAAGCAATCGCAAGGAATCTTGAATGGCAAGGACGATAGAGGAACGAGTTCCGATACCTTCCCTTTGGGTGAGTTTCTTCCAATTTTATATCCCCCATACACGAGAGATGGTCAAGCCAGTAAGGGCGAAACATAACTGCGGCCCATCTCGCCTCAGTGATGCGTGGTAGCATTGAAAGGACGGTATACTTGCGCCGAGCTGCAAGGGAGTATAGCTGCTTCATTAAGCTCAAGGTCAGAAAGTATGGGCAACAGCAGCCTGCTCGCCCTGATGACGGCAAAAGTTGGATCTCGACAAATGGCCAACTCAGTGCTTTCTGTTCGATTGGTGATATGCCAGCTTCGTCTTGGGCATTTTGAGCAGGAACATAAGGCGGAATCATTTGTCTAAGCCCCTTCTGGCCATTTTGTCTTGCTGGAATGCTAGCTTTCGGCAATATCGACAGCACACCGCGCCTCAGTCACGACGAAGCTGTCTTCATTGAGGGTGAACTCAAACCTACCTTGCAGTGCTTGCTCCAATGCCCGTTCGACGGCGCCCCCTTTGAAGTGAGGACATAGAAGGCGTTTGACTTGATGGGAAGTTCGGATGCCACCATCTTACGGGGAATCCAAGTTTCGAAGTTCGGATAAGTCCATCTGTAGATTGGTGAGAAGTCTGCGCCAGCGTCAAAAGCACCACTCTCGTGACACAACTGTCAGCAAACACAGCCACAAAAGCTCAAGAAATGACGACAGAAGTTCTCTACCTAAGCGGCGCTACAGCCTTGCATGATCTGCCAAAGCTTAGATGCTGGGGTCGAGATTGGCGAGGCGTGGGAGCAAAAGGCGGCTGAATCATGTTTGGGAGCTGCACCCGCGTTTCGGGGGTTGCTCAATGTCATGTGAGGGAGTTTTGAGGAGCCGTACGCTGGACATGAACATTGAGGTGCAGAGGTTGGACTGGATTGTGGGACGCGGGAGTCTGAAAGATGCTGGCACGTGAGCCTGCGCCTCCGGAAACCGGCCTGGAAATCGTGTCGCCTGGGAAGGGTGACGGGCAGGACATAGTTCCATCATGTTTCCTGATGGAGAGTGAGCATCCGTCATGCAAGCTCGGAGGTCTCGTGAGCTCTCCTGCGTCAGCATGCAACATGACCTTGCAGGGTAAGGCTAGAAGGCATCTTAAGCTTGAGAGCCACCTCGTCCACTCCCACCGTGCTCAGGAAATGGCAGTTGCCCCCACCATCAGAATGGTATCACAAGGACCTCGCGTGCCGGATGTCGGAAGTGATGGAAGCATTTGGTAAGAACAGGTGGAGCAACTGAGCGCCCGACATGATTGAGGGCGGACTGTCCGCGTTGCGAACACCTTGCTTGGCCGCTGCGACGCCCGGTGGAAGAGGCATCCCAAACACCACGGTGTTCTTTGCTGGGATTGACTACTCGGGCTTCAACCGTCGAAAGGCTATACCACCGGAGAAAGCAGTTCCCGGCCACAGGGGATTGTGCAGTTGTAAAGCGGAAATTAGCTTGGGCAGCAGTGCTTTTGATCGGCGTAGTTTTGGCACCCAAAAGTCGTCGGTGTGAGATTGGTTGGGTCGGGCACACACGGTAGTACTGTCTGCTTGGGACGCAAACCGGTGTGCGGACGAGTAAAAAGGCAACTGTCGGCTTGCTTGGACGACTGGTTTGCCTGAAATAGGGTGAAGGGAGAGGAAGTCGAAGCTAGCGACAGCATAGTCACCGGGTCGTTGGGCACAGTCTCAGGGTGAGTGACTCAGAAGATGGGGCATAGCAGCGGACAGGCGCCAGTCTGTGCTGTAGCGGTAGGCAAGAAGCAAGAAGCAAGAAGCAAGCTGGAGCGTGAGGTGATTCAGGCGAGGCGGTGGGAGGGACGGCGAGATACTGTACAGTGGTGTGGGTGTTGTCGCCTTTCGCAGGATGACGTCGGCTTCTTCGTGCGGGCGTCGCAGGCCTTCAAAGCCAGAATTGCAGATCGTCAGGTGGAACAAGAATTGCTTGTCATGGCTGCTCTAGAACTCAAGACAACAACATCTTCCTCTCTCGCCCACCTTCACCCCTCCATGCATGCAACCATCCAGTAATTCCTTACCGGATCCTTCGCCGACACCCTGCTTCTGCTTGGAGCATTTCTAGAAGGTGCGAGCGACCCCAACTCCTCAGGCGGCCCTCGATTCCCATTCACATTCCTCGCCCTCGACTTCATCGACCACCTCACCGTTGAGCCTGACATCAGACTCTCGTGTCAGTCTTCTAATGTCGTATAAACTCTGCGACACCGAACGTTGCTGACCCTGACTCTATTATTGAATTCAGCCTCTACCTTTGGTCACCCGTCGCCTATTTGTGGGTGGCCTTGCCGCCGAGACTTGTCCTGCTCCCGATCTCGGTTGCCCGATGTCTTGAAGCAATCAACAGAGCCACGACGAAAGAGCCTCACAATGACGGAAAATCGCTATCGACCGAGCTCCCCTCCGGGACACCGGTATCCAGATCCTCGCGCCTCGACGGGGATGTTCATATCCTCCTCTTTCGACCCTGCTCGATACTCCTCCTCCTCCCAACCACGTAGTGTCATCGACACATTCCCTGCCACGCGACACGGGAGCGTATACAGCACCCAGGGCATAGCCAGGAGACAAGTGCTTGACGACACTCACCCGGGCGGAGGCTCTATTGTGCGGACTGAATATGCTGTTCGTCCGAGAAACAACTCTACACTGGAGAATCGCCGGCCGGTTAGCTCGTTCAGCGAGCGTCGCTCTTCCCCACCTCGAATTCGTCCGGCGATCGTTAGCGGCCCCTCTCGTGACGATCCAAGGAGCCCAGCTTTGGCACCCAGGGAGGAGCAGCGATATCTCGTCCCAGCTGCTTCGGCAGGTCGAAACCACCACCGTCACGCGAGCGCTACTCGCGCCGAACAGGAGCGTCTGCTACCCGCAAGGGTCAACAGACAGCCCGAATACCATCGTCGGGGCGGCTACAATGCGTATCCGTCGTACTCGGCGTCTCGTGGCCCGCTACAAGACGAAGGCTTCTCTTACACGACACCGAAGGAGCAATTCTTGTCCGAATCATCGCGTCCGCCTCAGCGACGAGAGAGCCATAGTAGACGAGAACGACCGGTGAGCATGATAGGGCTGCCGGAGTACAGACTGCCCGCCAGGAGAGACACCCGGGATGCTCCACCTCCCTCATCTACCCGTGCTTTGGACCGGATTGAGAGGAATGAGCCCCTTCGGCACACGAACGGTCGCACCAGCGACACGGAAGACCGGGGAAGCGATCTACCCCGGCGCCGCCATTCCACAAGAGCTCCAGTCCTGCACCATTATCCCGAGGAGGGCTACTCGTCAAATCGAGATGATCGGGACGGTCGACCGTTGCCCAGACCCCGCCCTGATCGTCAGGATGATGACGACAGACCAAGGCACAGACATCGTGACGAACGTGAGAGAGAGTCGGCACGAGACCTTCCACGCGATCCTGATCGTGTCCGTGAGCGGGATCGAGACAGAGATCGCGACCGAGAGAGAGAAAGGGATCGTGACCGTGACCGTGACCACATACCAAAAAGACTTCAAGAACCTGAAAGGTCTGGCAAGCCTCGCAGCCGTGAGAGTAGCCCGGATCACTCTGGGCTACGCAAAGGGATTACTGCAGCTGCTGTGGGTGCCGTTGGCGCGGCTGCGGGAGCGGCCATCAAAAGCGCCCGTAACAAAGATGATGAAGAGTCGGAAAGTGATGGGCGCAAGGAGCGGAAGCACAGGAGACGACGTCACCAACACACCGGTGACGAACCAAGCCCAGACGAACTCGCCGGTCGTCTGGATCGTGACCTTAAATTGACCAACGGAGAGCGTGAGCATCGCCGACGAGATGACGACCGGAGAGGCGAGGACGTTGAGGAGGACGAAGATCGCCGCGAAAGAAGGAGACACCACCGTCATCGAAGGCACAAAGATCGTGACAATGAGTCGGACACGACCGAGGATTATGAGGGAAAGGAGTCCCGCCACCGCAGATCTGAACGGGAACCCCAAGAGGATCCACGCGATGCTCCTCGGTATCATCGGGACAGTGCGGCCTCTCGTGATGAAGATCGTGATCTCCCACCAAATCTCGAACAGCGTACCATATCGCCTGGTGAAGACGAAGATGGCCGCCCTCGCAAGGTCCAATTGGTTGAGCCAGCCGAGAAGAAGGAGGAGTACAAACCTAGGGGTATCCTCAAACCACCCCGAGAGGTGCCTTTCCCTGAAGATCCAAACCCTACTCGCGAAGGGGTCGCACCGTTGAAGGATGCGCAAAAGGATGGAATTCCGCCAAACGCACGATGGACTAAGATCAGTCGAGCGCTGGTGAATCCAGAAGCACTAGAAAAGGCACATGAGAGATACGAGGAGAGAGACGACTATGTGATCATCCTGCGAGTGGTTTCCAAGGAAGATATTATGAAGTTGGCAGAAAAGACAAAGGAGATTCGAGGTAGGTACTTCCTCAGCCCAGCAATTGCGCGATACTGACCACCCGAACAGAAGCCCGAGAGCGTAAATGGCAAGCCGAACTTGAAGAGAAGCGCCGTCGACGAGCAGAAAGAGGAGAGTACAGTGACGAGAGTAGCGAAACCTATACCGATGATGACCGCCGGCCATTGCCTGCTCTGGAGCAAGCACCGCCGCCTGCCCAAGGTTTCCAAGGTGACCCGAGAGTGTACTTTGCCCAGCAGCAACAGCAACAGCACAGAGAGGAAGTGCCTGTCACTGCTACAGCGCCTCCCCTGCAGCCCGGTTTGCCTCTTGTGGCTCCTCCGCAACAAGGTCTTCCACCGGCAGCACCGTATCCTCCTCAACTAGCACCTCCGGCGCAGCAACAGCAGCAACCACCAATTCCTGTGCCAGATATCAGAGTCGAGCCAATTGCAGGAAGTTATTCGAACAACGTGTAGCACGTGGACCCCGAGGAACGATGTGGGACGAGGCATCCTGACAGACTGGATGGTGTTTGATGATTGTGAAGCGCAAAGCGTTGACACAGCGTTGTTTCTGGGATGCATTTTATGATACGAGACATAGAAGATGATCGACCAAGGTCAGGCAAGCCATTTGGTGAGAAGTTCCTTCATGTTGAAGAACTGATAAATCAGAGAGAATAAGAAGCATACCGATCACAGCTAGAGCTCCCTTTTGGTTCTTTGTAGAACAGACCTGGCGTCTTACAGACAGTTTATACCTCGTATTTCAGACAGAATTGGGC
This sequence comes from Phialophora tarda, assembly GCA_016109495.1. Taxonomy (NCBI): domain Eukaryota; kingdom Fungi; phylum Ascomycota; class Eurotiomycetes; order Chaetothyriales; family Herpotrichiellaceae; genus Phialophora; species Phialophora tarda. The sequence continues at coordinate 28,535 of JADWPL010000037.1, read as the reverse complement.
ATAGGCAGAAATCCACCTAGAAACTCCTCGATCTGAAGTTACGAAGGGCAGAGATTGAGAACGCGAGTGTAGCCACCACTTGATGCGCCGCTTCTTGACAAGTGCAGCTTCATGAGCGAGCGACATTGATATATAGCACTAAGATCGAGTGACTTGGTGTGCGGGTGTATGTCGCGGTAGTCGTTTCCCCAGCGGTTGTTTCACTGAAAGGAAATCCCCTGCATTTGGCCGCCTGTGTACAGCGATCTCCTTGTACCGTGGACGAGGTGGCACGGGGTGAGTGGCTGTGTCGCTTCATCCAAGCTGCGCCTATGCGTCGCAGTAGCTAGGGGCAGACTGTTCGTACGGTAGGCCACCGCATCCCTGGACGAATGGATCTCCAGGTGCCTGAAGATCTTTTCCTTAGCCAGCAGCCCGCCCTGCCCTGTGCCTCCCAAGCCCATGCGTGCCATGCCAGCCAGCCATGCCAGCCTGCCAGCCACCCCTGAGCACCGCACCGTCCATGGCCGGGCGCGCGCCCATGCACGAGACCCCTACTGTAACTCGTGGCAGACATGGCAGACAGACATGGCCCTCTCAAGCATGGCACACACATGGTTGATCGACATGGCCGTGGCCCATGACCCATGGCTATGGCTCGTGGCCGTTTAACTACTACGATAATGAACTAATATCAGATACGACCGGTTCTTCCGCCGTGTGCACGTTGTTGCTATCATCGTACCACAGCTGCCACAGCAGTTAGTACTTCTTTCTCGAATGCGGAGATGGGAAATCTCTTAATTCTTGCCTATAAGTTAACTCCGTGCGTGCAAAGCTGAAATTAAAAGCGGCGCAATAATCCCCTTACCCCTCCGAGCTCGATAGGTACGAAGGTAGTCGTGGGCGGAAAACCTCTCCTCCGACGTCCCGTTCTAATTAGCCGCTCGCCGCTTTACTCACCCTCGGCTCACCTACTGCTCCCGGAGCGATCCCTAAGCACTCCCTAAGGACTGCCTAAGTACTTTATCCTTTATTCTTCCTTATTATTTATAATACTAACTATTATTAACTTTAGAAGATAGGATCTATTTAGGATACTAGGGGATCCTAACCTAGCCCCCTTTCTAATACACTTTAACTACTTAGTTATATACCTCCTATACTACTCTCTTATATATTAATAATAGATCTCCGCCTACTTTATTTAACTACCTAGTAAAAGGCTAGACTTATAGTAATCCTCTAAGATATAAGTATATCGCCCTTCGCTCGCTATATACTCCTCTTCTACTTAATAGTTAAGTCTAGAATTTTTAAAAGAATATAGTTTATAGTTATTACTATAGCGTTTATATATAGTATATTTCTATTTTAACGCTCTTATTAATTATCCTTCTTCTTAAGCGTATTTTTTACTAATAAGTTTCCCTTTACTCTAGACTATAGATCGGATAGCCCGATAGTTAAAAAAGCGCTATCCGAACCCGACCTAATTACTAAATATAGTATAACTTTATTAAGCGAGAAAAATTTACTATCTAAAGTACTATCTAATCTATAGTCTACTTTACTCTTAGCTATATTACTTTTATACTTAATAGTAAAAGAGCGAAAGAGCTTCTTTAATTAAGTAAAATAATAAGGTTTAGAGTTAAATAAGATAAGGATTAATAATAAACCTATTTATAAGTCTCTTAAAGATAAAATAAAGAGATAATATAAAGATATTATAAATATATAAGTTAAGTATAGTTATCTAGTATTACTTTTTACTTTAGCTCTCCTAATCTTATTTCTCTATATATATTAACTATATATACTATAAATATATAGCTATTATATAAAAAACTATAAAGACTTTATTAAAGATACTTATAATCTAAAAATCTTAAATACTTTACTAAGAGATTTATTTAGGGCCTTAATAGCTATAAGAGAGAAAATAATCTACTCTTAGGAAAATTTACTAAATAAGTATAGAAAGACTTTATAGTATAGTTCCACTAATAGAATAACTTTATTCCTTATAATATATTACTTTCTATTACTAATATATATTTTATTAAGTAAGTTCCCTCTCTTTATTCTCTCCTAATATAGATAGTACTTATTAAGTATTAGTACGAGTCACGTAATATAATATATTAGTATAGATTACGTAATATAATATATTAGCACGAGTTATATAATATAATATAAGCTTGTTCTAGAACAGCCTAGAAGCTTCTAGAAGCCTTAATTTATAATTAAGCTTACTAATTAAGGCTTCTAAGGTCTTCTATATAGTTCTATAGCTAGTACCCTTTAAACTATATATAGGTATGTCCTCTCCCTCTAGATAGCTATTAAGATAAGTCCTTTATTAATTAAGTTACTAATATTAAGAGTTTAAATAACTCTATAACGAATATCTAACTAGTACTTCCGCGATCCCTATAAATAAGCTATAGTAGCTAATAACCTCTATAGCTTTCCCGCCTATCCTTCGGATATTAAGTATAGTAGATTAAAGAGTAAATTAAAAAATATAGTTTATCTACTTTAAAGTAACTTCACTATTATATATTAAATAACTACTTAGTTTATTTAGAGACTTAGCTCTAGGAGTATAATTAGTTTAAATATAAATATCCTAGGATTTAGGTATTAATATAGTTTAAGACCCTTAATTATAGCTTTATCTCTATATAAGTAGAGAAGTATCTTAAGTTAATTACTTATACTAATTCTAAGTATAGTTTATATTATTAGATAAGTTATTTTAGGGTATATCTTAATATCTTATACCTTATTCTCTTAGGTAAGATCTATAATATCTTAACTATAATATATACTTAAGATATTATCTTTATTATCTTCTAAAATAAGTATAAAGAGCCTAAGTTTACTACTTAACTTATATAAGATATAAAGAGTATAATATAAATACTAAATAAAAAGTAAGTTTCTTAGCTATTAAGGATTTTAGGCTCCTTATAGTTTTACTAGAGTCTTTATTAATATTATAGACTATTAAAATAAGCTAAAATAAGTAATCTATAAAAGCTTAGAGTTATAACCTTTCCTCTTAAACTTAATTCTCTTAAAACTAGTAATATATTTAATATAAGTTATATTTTAAGACTATAAAATAGTAAATAATATCTTTAATATTCTAGCGCTACTTAAAAAGGAAGTCTATTAACTTTTCTAAAAACTTAGTATTTATAATTATCCTTTCTATAAAGGTATTATAACTAAGATTAAGAAGATAACTTATATAATATATAATTAAATAATTTAGGTTATTATATAAACTATATAAAGCTACCTATAATCTATAACTTTTAAGCTAAAGAGCTTTATCTTATTAGTAAGTCCCTCTTCTTAGGGCTATAATATAAGGCTATCTTAGTATTATTATAACTACTTTTAATAAGATTAACTAAATTTATTTTATTTAATAGTATAAAGAATAAGCTATAAGGGGTAATAGAATAAATATATTTATCGCTAGTACTACTAGTCTAATAACCCTAGTACTAATAGTTAAGATATATATCTTAGAGAGAAGATTTAAACTATTATAGCTAATTATTAGGAACACCTAGATAGGCTTAGCACTCTAGGCCTATATAGCTCCCTCCTCATATACGAACCCTCTAAGTTCCGTATACTTTAAGTCTTTATTAATAGCTAGATAGATATTAGCTTATACCCCTTCTTTTATCTTAAGTATCACCCTTCCTAACACTAATCTATTTTATAGTATAATAGTAGCTTATAACTTTAATCTCTTTTACTATTTACTAGTGAAGAAGAAAGTAAAGTTAAAAGTAAGCCCTAAATTTACCTTAATAGATAGTAAACTTAAACTCTTAAAAATATAGTCTTTATTATAGGATTATAACTAATATTGCTATAAGATCTATAGAGATAAGTAAAAAATAATAAAAAAGAGACTTTATTAAGTATAGAAAGCTTAACTATATAAATAACTCTAGGAGACTAAAGCTAAAATCTAATCTATTAAAGGCTACTAGTCCTACTTCTAGTATATTCGCTACCTAATACCTAAATAAAACTACTTAGTAAAGAGTATATTTAAGGTTAGCTATTTAAGAAGCTTTAAAGGCTATTAGATCCTTTAAGATATAATTACCCTTTATAAATAGGAGAAGGAGATAACTATTAGACTAGGGTTAAAGCTAGATAAGTATTATTACTACTTAACTAAGTTATATATAGAGCTAACTAAATCTATTATCTCTAAGAAACTTAGCTTATATAAGGGGTTTTAATATTAGCTAAGTAAAGCTAGCTTAAGGGTAGCTTTATCTTTTACTTTAAATTTAACTATACTAAACTAAAAGTATATCTATATATTATAAATAATATCTTTTAAAGATAAATAGCTTTACTAAATTATATTCTCTTTATAATCGCTAAATTATTAGATTAAATATATAGAAATAATATTATTAAAGCTACTTTATCGCGCCTTAAATAATCTTTATCTAATATAATTTACTTATTTATAGTAGTACCATTAGCGCTTTTAGTTATTATCTAATTTACTTAAGTAATATAAAGCTATTAGTGAGAAATTAAATATAATATTTTATAAAACTAGATTATTAGATATCTTATATAATTAAATATACTAAAGAGCTAAATTAAAGAAGTATAATAGATTACTTAATTCCTTAATATAATATCCTATATAAGAATATATTAAGTTAATAATATTACCTCTAGAATATCTACTATATATAGTTTAATAAGGGGCTTAAGTAATTAGCTTAAGATATAATAGTAGAAGATATTAATAAAATATCTTCTTATAAATATAGCTATAAGACTCTTAATAATAAACTTACTACTAGCTCTCTTAACTCTTTAATCTCTATTAAGAAATATTAATTTATTAATAAGATACTAGAAATAATAAAACCGCTAAACTTAACTATAGTCTAATTATATATAATAGAAAAGCTATAAAAGAATTAAAGCTCTATTAAGTAGCTTAATTCTCTTATTCCTACTATAGTCTCTTCGCTACCCCTTATTAAGTATCTAATAGATATTAATAATAGTATTATATTACTAATAATATTAAATAAGATCTTTTCTAAGGTTATTATAACTCCTATAGAGTTAGCTTCTATTAAGCTAATAAGACCTATATTTAGTTTACTAACTCTCTTATATTTAAAGGATACTAAAGTTACTTAAGATTTCTCTAAAAAGTATAATATAGTTATACTATAAACACTTATATTACCTAAGATTAAGAGTTAAATACTATACTTTAACCTTTATACTAGAATAGCTTAAGAATTCTCGAGTAACTTTTCTCTAGAGACTCGCTTTATAATAAGCTAGTAGCTAGACTATAGGGCTAGAAATCTTTTATCTATTAGAGTAAATAGAGAAGATAACTAGATAGTAGAGGATACGCTAGCGCTTACTAGCGATAGCGATAAATCTACTAATCTTAACTCTAATTTATTCTTATTCCTATTATATAACTCTCTATAATATAATTAGCTCCCTTAAGCTAAATAATATTAATATTAATACTATTTTTAATTAGTATTTATACTTACCTTTACCCTTACCCCTACTTACTTCTTTATAGGATAATATAATTAGCGAATTAAGTAGAGTAATATTATATAATACTAAATATAATTTATTCTATAGTTACTTAGAGTTATATATAAGGATATTAAAGAGCTTAGCTTTAGAAATATCGCTAGAGAGTAAGATAGCTTAAGATTAAGACGACCCTTACTACTTAGTAAATTAAACCTATATCTATCTACGAGTCGACTAGCCTAAAATTACGCTTTACCTTTAACTCTAGGGTAGATGCTAACCTAAAAAGAAGAAGGGTAAGGGACGATCAGGGAAAGAGGGGGTAATCTAGGAACTAAGAGAGAAGGGGAGAAAGGGAAGGGGAGGTAGACCCGATAGATCTACCGGTAAGAGTAATATTTATAGTAAGTAAGATTATCCGCTATTAGTATAGTATAGGACTAAACTAGGACACTAATTATACTATAAATAGAGGGTTTTAGAAGGTCTACTATAGTACTACTATATATAGTAAATTAATATCCTAATATAGTAATACGCCCTATATAGTAAACTAGACTAATAGTACTTCTACTTCTATTATAGCTTTTATATAGTATACTATTTTAGTTAATCCTTTAGATATTCTTATCCTACTCTAAAGTTATTATTCTATTATACTTACTAATTTCGTTTATAAATACCGTAATTTATTTATTTACTAGGCTTATTTTCGTCGCTATCCTAGAGAAAGTAAAATTCGATAGGCCCCTTTAGAGCCGTTAATTCCTGTCCGGCTGCTATTTCTATTATTAATGTAGATGTATCGTAGAGTATAAAGGATAGGATTAGAAGTTTAGGCGTTAGGGTTTAGGGAAGGGAGGGAGTTCCAGTAGTTAGCTGGTATCCGCATGAGACCTGAAAAGGACTTGGGTAACGTTAAATAGATATATAAATAAATATAACGTAGGTAATAAGCGAGTGTACTAGTAAGCGAGTACACTACTTTAACGCGACCCACCACTACCAAGAATGAATTATAAATTTCTTAATAACACGCGATATCTACTAAATAAAGAGAAGTATAGCTAATACTTACTATTAAAGCTATTAAATAAGACCTGAAATTAAGTCTTCGGAAGGCCAACGACCAGGCGTCTTGAGACCCCCGAGTTTCTATCGGACGACCCTGGATAGATGCGCCATTGAACGCTTGGTTCTCGGGCAGTGATTCCAGCAGAAACGAATAATGAAAATTCAATTACATCTCCATCCACTTCATACCATGTTCAGACATTTATTTCTTACAGGCTTTCATGGGGTGAGTGTTACCTGATTGGATCCTATTCTGTTGTTTACCAAAAATGGTATGTGCTTGGTGTGATATAAATTCTCCAGATGACTGGGGCGTCAACTCTCATACGAGAGGCGTTCGTTATCTGAGGAAGGATGATGTGTACATCAAATCCACCGCCTTGACGTCGATTCTAACACCTTCACCACCACCCTCCTCCCCTGGTCAGAGAAACAACAAAACAACATATTTACTGAGAAACAAAAAGTTTGGAGATTCGAACCCCCCCGGGCTCTTCTATTACTTATCCCGACTATGACCCCTTCATACCTCTTGTACAGAGATACTACGCTAGTCATGGAAACCTGCCAGACTCCCAAAGTTTTAATCCCACTAGAGCGGAGTTTCCAAGGATAAGCCCAACGTCCAGACCATGTGTTGTGACAAGGTCGCAATTCGACGTGGTGAGTCTTTTTACTAGTTGGGCCATCAAGGCGATCAATGTTGGGGGAAATTTCACTGAAATGAATATATCTAGGGTATGAATTACGATCGGACGTTCTGGATCACTATTGGTTGTTGAAGTGAAGATATGTTGCAAGTCAGGCCCCGACCTTAGGTACCTCATGGATTCCAGTTCACGCATCACTGCCATCTACCTTGATCAGAAGGTAACCCATCACACTTCGACACCGTTGCAAACCAAATACGTCCGAGGTGATGTTGTATACTCAACATGTCACTCGAATATTCAATCCTATCAAACGGCGGACTGTCAAAGAATGCATAAAAATTTGCGAAAGGATGGAGCGAGCAATGGCGTTCTTTTACTTTCTTCCCTATCCCACGCACGATTCACGTGTCAGACCGATTTTCAATACACAAACCCATACCATCCATCAAAAAGTCAACCGAACATGCCAGTCTACAATCACTTCATCACGGCAGACCGACCTTGGGGAGGAGGTGGAGCACAAGGTCTGCTGGACTTTGGCCTTCAGCCATTTCAACTCGTAAGAAGGAGAAGGAGGAGTAGGAGATGGGTTGTCGACGATGACGATGGGTTTGGGGAACAGCTACAACGTCACCAAGATCGAGGTCGAGGTCAAGCTTGGGAGCAGCTTGAATGGTTTCTCCCAAAAGAAGAAGAACACCCGCAGCACGGCAGGAGAGACCGCGAAGTCTATGATCATCATTATCATAATCATTGGGGACGTCATCGTGATCGCCGTGGTGGCGCTTTCGAACTTCCAGGTTTCCCTGGGATCGAGGTGAGGTACGAGTACGATTACGGTCGCCATGGGAATCATGGTCCAAGAAGAGCAGCCCACGGACATGGTCATCACCATCGTCGATATCAAAGTCCTCCATCACCACATGGTCGTGGGCAACGAGGCGCACTCGGAAGGCCACCAAGTCCACAACCACAGCATGAACGTGTAGGTCCGATTGGGGATTACGCCGATCGTGATGAAGATAATAATGCTGCTGCTTTGGAGGATCCAGACGGCCATTCAGACGGTGGTGTCAGTGATCGTTCAGGTTCTGATGGTCACGGCGGTGGTGCTCGAAGATGTCATCATCATCGGCGACGACGACGGCCTCATCGGCATTTTTTCCCACATGGACATGGGGTGGGACCGGGGCATGAGCGTGGACGTCCCCGCGGAAATGAAATCAACATTGTCATTTAAATGAAGGAAATGAGTCTTGTGAGCGTGTTTTGGGGGATACGAATGGAATGATGAAAGGGGGTCAAGGCTGTGATACAGCTGAGCAAGTCTGAGGAAAACAGGACATGGGTTTATCTTGTGTGGTTTGACGTTGGGATTTGAATAAATGAAATGAAATTTGTACGGGCGCGGGTATCGAGGCACAGAGAGACACAGCTCTTGAACTTGGGTTGGTTATTGCTGCGTATCGACGCTGTCTATGTCACTCACATAAAGAGTCTCTCATGAACCACGTATCCCACATTCTGGACGTATTTCACATAATGAACGGGAATTCCTGGCTACACGGATACCTAAGAGCATCGAGTCCTTGGATAGGCTACGAAGCATACGTGTTTAGTAGCCGATAGCCAGAGATCCCTGCTCTAATTCAGCCACTGGGTTTGAATGACGGGCTTGTAGCCAGCGAGGGCCGAAGGTGTCCTACGTACAAATGCTCCAGCACCTCGAGGACCGACAAGCTTGCCCTCTGCAAACATCAACTGGCCTCTCAGGAACGTGTATCTCGGCCAATTTCGAAACTCAAATCCTTCATACGGAGTGTAGTCGATGGCGTGGTGCAGCATGTCGTTGGACAGCCGAAACGGTTCGAACTGTTCTTGTGGATACCAGATCGTGACATCGGCGTCCATGCCCGGCGCGATGGCCCCCTTCCGTGTCATGCCGTAGAGCTTGGCCGGGTTGGAGGATGTCAATTCGACGAACTTCTGCGGTGATATGCGCCCGCTCAAGACTCCTCCTGTGAAGAGGAGAGGCAGCCGAGTTTCCAGACCAGGTAGCCCGTTGGGGATGTACTTGAACTTTCCGTGAGGGCCGTGGTTACAGAACCCTTTCATCTTGCCGTTGGGATGATCATACTTGGTCGGGGCATGGTCCGAGGAAATGGTGGTGAAGGTCCCATTCTGCACACCCTGCCAGATGGCATCGAGATCCGCCGAGGTCTCCCTCAACGGCGGCGAGCACACAAACTTGGCACCCTCAAACCCAGTCCGATCCATCTTCTCGGCCAACAGAAAGAGATAGTGGGGACAAGTCTCGCCGTGTACGACCAGGCCCCTTGTCTGTGCTTTCCGAATGACCTTGGTCGCCAGAGCACTCGAAACGTGGACAAGCAAGACTGGTGCACTCATCAATTCCGCCAATGCCACGACACGGTTCTAGCGCAGGTAAATCAGCTCAGATCACAGATTTTCAGTGATGACTCCTCACCGTGGCCTCGCCTTCCACTAACGGAGGTCGAGAGGTACCGTGATGATACGGTTGGACCATATCGTTCGCCTCGAGCTGCTCGGTCAGGTATTCCACAACATCCGCATTCTCGGCATGGACCAAGGTGGTGATACCAATGCTCCGCGCCGCGTTCAGGACACCGAGAATCTGGTAGTCGCTCAACTTGGCCGATTCGTACGTCATGAAGATCTTGATGCTCGACAGCCCATGGTGGGTGATCAATTGTGGAAGATCCTCCCTCAACACCGTCGGGGTTGGATTGGTGACGATGACATGGAAAGAGTAGTCACAGTAGGCCTTGCCTTGGGCCAGCTTGTGGTACTCCTCGATGACCGGTTTCAGGCTCTCATCGTCCTGGTACTGGTTTGCGAAGCTCATGATGGTCGTCGTCCCTCCGGCGATTGCACTTCGCGACCCGGACTCATAGTCATCGCCTGCAAAGTTGTATTCTGCGGGAATGTTGCCGTCAGTCGCCTGAGTCTTCTGTTCCTGCCCTGGGCCAGGATCGTAGAACTGGGATAGATGACAGTGAGAGTCGACACCTCCAGGAGTTACAAAAGCTCCCCCGGCATCGACCTCTTCTGTCCCTGCTCTGGCCGGCAAATTCTTTCCCACGACCACAATCGTGCCGTCCTGCAACCGTGATCAAAACAATTTGGTCCTGCAAAGGGCTAGGGATGGACTACCTTGATGCCAACATCACATTCGTAAAGGATATCCGATGCTGAGACTACCGTCCCATTGCGAATGACCAGATCCAAATCCATGGCTATCCTGAGATATCAGGAGCAAGTACAAGCACCAACCAACTCTCGGCCTTCACTGACGAACTCGAGACCATAACTCCTGCCCCGATGAATCGAAGAAGAGCAGAGGCATTGAGACGATTAAGCGAGGGTGGTTGGGTGGGTCGCTCCCATAATTGGATCTGGCCGGTAGTGATCCACGCTCTACTCCGAAACTGAGTCAGGCACAGGTGGATTGATCTCGCCCGCGGGCGGACTGAGTGAGTTTCAGCGATAACGCCGCGCCCGAGCTCATCGACTCCGGCACATGCCACTAGCGGAACATCGTCTGGCTTGTCGCTGTTGCCCAAATACAAAAACGAGTCACGATGAGCAGGACTATCTTGGTATTGGATGCTCAAAACAAAGACCTCGCGAGCGCGAGAAATAACCAGGAATGGCAGAAACACCTTGCGCTCTTATTGCTGCCGCAGATATTGATAAGGCCTTTCGAAGCAGTACGATCGGTATGGAAATCATGATCCTAGATCAAATACTTGGCCAACTGTACTGATACAGGGGCAGATTTATCATCGTCAAGACTCTTGGGCAAAATCATCGGCCAGTCGGATGAATGGTTCGCGGAAGCCAGCAACTTGATCAACCCCAAGCCACCGATCTCGGGGAATGGCAAGGTCGTCTTCACCGGCGGCTGGTATGATGGATGGGAAACGCGAAGACACAATAAACAAGAATTCGACTATGCGATTATCAAACTGGGCCCCGAGATGATTCGGAGCGGGGGAGGCTTCATCTGGGGGGTTGAGGTCGATACGGCCTTCTTCAATGGAAACGAAGCACCCGCGATCAGTGTGGAAGGGTTCGCACCTGCTACTGCGATGACATCTGAGAAGGAGCAACAGGCTCTGGACGACAAGGTGCTGGACTGGGGCCACGGAAAGGGGGAATGGCGGATGATTTTGAGCAAGCAACCCTGTGGTCCAAGTCGCCGGCAGGCGTGGAAGCTGCAGACTCCCACGGAGTGTCCGTACACACATTTCAGGCTCAACATGTACCCTGATGGTGGGATCGCGCGTCTGCGCCTCTACGGACGCCCGGCTTCTCCCACAGCGTCAACCCTGACCGGCACAGGCGGAGGCCCGGACACATTAAGAGGCCTGGACCTCGCAGCGGCGACGAACGCCGGGCGCTGCATCGCGTGCAGCAACGAGCACTACTCCAGCCCCAACAACCTCCTCCTCCCAGGGCGTGGTGTCGACATGAGCGACGGATGGGAAACGCGGCGCAGTCGCGAGCCAGGCCACACGGACTGGGCAATCGTGAGGCTTGGAGCGGCAGGTCTGGTGAAGAGCGTGCTCGTGGACACGGCACATTTCAGAGGCAACTTCCCGGACAAGTGCCAGGTCTGGGGCATCGACTGGACCGGCAAGGAAGGAGAGCCCCTCGGCCAGACCGACGAGGAGGGCTGGACGGATCTCACGGGCGGGCTTCAGGACTGCCGGGCGCATGAAGAGCACATCTTTGACTGCGAGAATAAAGTCAAGGGCGCAGCGCTGAGCCACGTGAAGCTGGTCATCGTGCCTGACGGTGGTGTCAAGAGGCTCCGAGTCTATGGCGTTCCGGTCGTCGGCAGATGAGATCAACCACTTAGCATAGGGACTTCTGGCAGCTCTCCAGTGTTAAATGATGTCGGTAGCAAGCCAGTGTACCTGGGTTTAAGGGATCCTTCGCGCACGTGGATTATGAGAGCAGGGGTTTCTTAACGAGTGGAGAAAGATGAAGGCAGAGGGGAGCGAGGGAGTGTCCATATAGAGCGGGGTCGTCCTGCCGAACAAGACTGTGTAAAGACGTATCGTCCGACAATGAGCAAAGCTAGCTACGCCCGTAGCTATCTGAGAAGCGGCTATCGCGAATACAACTTGTGGACAATCTTATCCTGTCAAAGCCATGCCTAACGTGAGTAACATTGCCAGCGATGCTTCCTTGTATCGTCATCAAGTTAGTAGGAAGGGATATTTATACCACGCCGTGATAGAGGCAATGACCGGTCCAGGTCCATTGGGCAAAGTCACTCTACTCGTGGTGAAAGTTCATAAAATTACACCTGCCAAGTCACCAGGACGCGACCTATGGCCTTTGGTTCACGCCACCCAGAGCTTCGGTGGGATCGAAGATCTCCATCGGCCACGCCTGCTAGAGAATGTCAACAGGAGGAAATGTGGCAGTCAGTCGCCCCGTGGTGAACTCTCCCCCGCCAACATTCTGCCCCTCCCTCCTCTTCATCCGTCCTCCGAGATCAATCAGCGCTCTGACAAAACCCTATGGCGAGGTGAGGGGGTGAATTGGGTTGAAATAAAGTGCACTGTTGCTACGTGCAACCACACTGGGACCCCCAATCAGCCACAAAAAAGATGCCCTCAGCAGTCCTGGATCAAACACTCGATGGATGTCGAAAGAAGTAAGTTGCCAGCTCCAATAAAGCCAGGACAACCAAGTCCAGATTGACCGACACTTCCAAGGATGCCATTGCTCGACCAGAGATTTGCCCAGATCAAGCGCTCGTTGGTCTCATCGCAGCATAAAGCCAAGGTCATCGCCTCGTATGAACGTCTGTGCAAAGTCTTGGAGACTGAAGCGAACCACATTGCCCGAAACGGTCCTGCCATCGTGCCAGAGATCGAGTTCGATGATGTGTGCGATAATGGTCGGCGACGCAAGCCTCTCGTCTTTTGAAGAACACTTGGTGCTAACGTTTTTTTAGGTGGAGCGCTGCCAGAAGGATTAGTTGACCTCGTGCGAGATCGTGGATGTGTCATCCTCCGCAATGTCGTATCCGAAGCCCAGGCCACCACCTGGGAGGCCGACTTGAAGGAGTACACGAGACGCCATCACAAGGCCGGAGGATTTCCGAGGGACGACCCTCAAACGTGGAATCTATGGTGGACGCCGACACAGGTCCAGATTCGGAGCCATGAGCGCGTCATGAAGGCCATGGATTGCGTGAGCAAGCTCTGGCACGTCGCCGACAATTCCCTGCCTATCGACCTGACAAGCCAGGTCGTCTACCCAGACCGCTTCCGCATCCGGCATCCCTCAAAGGATGCTGAATACACCTTACCGGCGCATCTGGACAGTGGCGGGATCGAGCGCTGGGAGTGCCCCATCAACCGGTCCAACTTCCAGGCCATGTTTGAAGGCGACTGGGATAGCTGGGACGGCTGGGCGGCCGACCGGCGCTACGAAGCAAAAAGTGACCTCTACGACAACGGAGCCGCGTGCTCGTGTTGGCGGAGCCTACAGGGCTGGTTATCGCTGTCTCACACGTCGACGGGAGAAGGCACGCTCCGCTTGTTGCCCAGCCTGAAGGCGTCCGTGGCGTACATCATGCTGCGGCCGCTGTTCGCCGTGGACGAAACCTTCGACGATACCCAGCCCATTTTTCCGGGTGCGACTCCCGGAAACACTCAGTTCTTCCCGAGCCGAGAATTCCATCCGCATCTGCTCCTTGAACGGTCCATGATCGGAATCCCTCCCGTCCGCCCCGGAGACTATGTCTTCTGGCACTGCGATCTGGTGCACGAGGTGGACAAGTTCCACCCCGGCGCACGGGACTCGAGTGTCGTGTACAATGCGTGCGTCCCGTTGACTCCGTACAACGTTGAGTCGCTCGTCGGCGTGAGGGACGTGTTCCAGAAGGCGGCTGTCCCCAAGGACTTTGCGTGCTACGACAACGTAGCGGAGGAGGAGAGCCAGCATGAGGATCACGGCGCCAGACGGGAGAATGTCCTGTCTCACCGGGGATTGAGGGCGCTGGGGTTGGAGCCCTTCGACGACCTCGAAGAGGGTCTAACAGATGGCCAGAGAGCGGTACGGCGACTGGCGAACGAAGCTCTCGCCCGATAATTAGTATCCTAGTCAATTGGAATCAATGCTTGTAACACGCAGGGTCCGTGAAACATGTGTCCATACATGTCCATATCTCGCATGAAACGGGATGTTAGACCCGGCAGGATTTCGACACGGAGAGAATCCGTACTGATATCGCCCCACGATCAAGAATGCCAGCGAGGACAGTGTTGCTGCTAGGCGAGTCTTGGGCACTTGGCCACCGATCACCGCCTCATGGCACCTAGGCGCAAGGCTTGCGGCCTCTCTAGAGTTTTCCTTCCCCATAGCAATAGATGCTCCGCCGTCACACGTGTTGTGGATCCTACAGAAAGCAGGGTTGCCGGGCGTCCGTCACTTGGAAAGGCGACCGTCTGGCCCCCAGGAGTCTCCCGGAGGGGTGCTTCTCACCGGCCGCTCCATCCGCCCCCTCCCCCGCCCTTGCCCCGCCGGTTTTCAGTCTTCCACCATTCCTCCTTCCTCGTCCTCACGTGTCCCCCAGCTTTGTGAAAATGAGCCGACCATACTCCCGGGCTCAGTCTCGTGGTAGCAAGTTGGGATACTACCGGTCATCCCAGGCTTGTGGTAAGGAACATGCCCGGCTGCGTGTCGACTCGCGAACCAGAACATTTCATCACTGACGCCGAGAAACAGACCACTGTCGGAAGCGCAAGATCAGATGTCTGGTGGCGACTCCCGACACCGGCGGCACCTGTGTCCAGTGTGGGAAACTGGGGCGGCGATGTATCATCGCCACCGTCGACCGCGTGGCGGAGCTCGCGAAAAGGGCAGATGCTGATACTCTGAATGCGACGTCGCATGCCGAAGAGGGCGACGACACCAATGGCGACATGCCATCCTTTGTCGTCAACTCACATGTTCCGGCACAGTTGTCGGTGAACAGCAGCCGGCGAGCAGGCGACGAGGCGATTTCAATGCCGTACCTCGATACACCCAACACTCATCGTTGCAAAACGAGCCCGCCATCCCAGTCAGTCTGTGGTACCAGGGGATCCTATTCAGACGGGGGGTTCACGCACTTCGATTCCTCGGAGGTGCAATCTCAATCGTGGATGGATCATGAAGGCTCTCTACTATGGAACAGTTTCGGCGTTCAAGAACAAGAATTATCCCTTCCGGTGACTTTTGACACCGTCGATCCCTACTTCGACTCTACTGGAAACAAATATCTATGGAACCACCCCCAGTGTGCAGTCGACTGGCCCTACGATCTCCGTGCGGATGACATTTGGCAGTCAGCTACGCCACAAGTCACTTGTCCTCCTGGAAACATAGTCTGGTGTCCTCAGCATCGAGAACCCATCCCAGACAACACAACACAGCTCATTTGGGCATCGAGTACAGACTGGAATCTCTCAGAGATCCAACCAACGTTTACATCTGGCTAGTTACGATCGCTCGACGCTAGATGAAGGACTATCTCGAAGTCTTCTTATCAAACTTCAATACCGTACGAAGTAAAGCTTCAACTCCGAGCGTGCTACCACGAAATCAGCGACAATCTCTGAACAATCTTGCCGGGGAATTCTTACCAGTGTTCTTGGGTCGACCACTCGGAGGGATGATGAGAAATGCCGCCCTTGGAGGGAATAAAGATCATCGAGGTGGGACAGTGATGCGAGGTGTTGACACTGTCATGTCCTGCTCCCGCCGGGAGCGTGACGTACCCATCCTTGCCGACCAGTTCTTCAGCCACTTCTGTGACCGTCTCGACGCACAGTGGGTTGAAGCGCACACCTCGACTGACCCAGGTATCCTCAAAAGTGACTTGACAACCCTCTTGTTCGGCGACTTCGGCGCAGATCTCTTTTGTCCTCTTCACCATGAGATCTCTGGCGTCATTGTCGAGGTGTTCAAGATCGATACTGAACCGCACTTTGCCCGGGACCGTCCCCGGGCTCGATGGCTCCGAATTGAAGACACCTACGGTGCTCATACCTTCGGTTTCACGAGCCATGACGTTGATCTGTGGAATCATCTTGGCCGCAGCAAGGAGCGCATCGTTTCGTCTGTCCATCGGCGTGGTGCCACAGTGCTGAGAGTGGCCGTGAACAGTGACATATGTCCAGCCCATCGCCTG
The DNA here is from genome assembly GCA_016109495.1 of Phialophora tarda. NCBI lineage: Eukaryota > Fungi > Ascomycota > Eurotiomycetes > Chaetothyriales > Herpotrichiellaceae > Phialophora > Phialophora tarda. The sequence goes on along the minus strand of JADWPL010000037.1, from coordinate 12,005 downwards.
GACACCGTTGACGACTCCAAGTGTTTTGTTCGTGTCTTCCAGAACAGGACCCTGTTCGATGTGGAGTTCGAAGTGGGCGGCGAGAGGGTTGTTCGTGTAGCTTGCGACCTCACTGCCCAGGTATCCGATCCTTTCCAGCGCGGCTCGGAACGTGCTGCCCTCGACATCCTGTATGGAGTAGGCCTCGTCCAGGTCAATCATTCCTCCCCAGACGCTGCTGCCCAACATCCCGCTGTTGAACCGAGCGCCTTCTTCGTTGGTCCAGTTCACCACACCAATCGGGGCTTCAGTGACGACATTGTTTTCGTGCAGCACCCGGATGACCTCGACACCCCCGAGAACCCCGAGAATGCCATCGAACTTCCCCCCGGCCGGTTGGGTGTCGAGATGCGATCCCATCGCGATGGGAGGGAGGGCCATGTTGGCCCCGGGTCGGACGGCGAACATGTTTCCCACCTGGTCCACCTTGACCTTGCACCCGACGGCGGTCAGCGTCTCCGTGAACCACGAGCGAACCTTCTGGTCCTCGTCGGTCAGAGTGAGCCGCTTCACGCCACCATCTTGACTATCACCCCACTGCGCAGTGTGGTGAATCGAGTCCCACAGGCGCTGACCGTTCACCTTTACCGAATGGGATGCGAATTGGCGCGCAGATTGGTATCTGGCCCCTCGACCATGGAAGATTGCTTGTTGCCAGACTTGAGCCCTGCCGCGCGAGGATACAGCTGGCCCGAAATGGGCGATGCAGGTCTTGAATATGGGATGGCTAGACATGGCAGCGAGGCAGCCCGAAAAATCGCAGATGGAGATCCGGCTGCTTGGGCGAGAACAATGGTGCTCACGCAGGGCTGCTTTTTATTCTCGCAGTTTCGTTCGTACGGCCTGGCCAGGCGAGCACTCTCGCCAGCCCTAGAAGTTCCAATGATTTCGATTACTCGACCAGAATCCACTGCGTTGATCAATCACGTCCACCCGCTTACAAAAAACAACGCCTATGGGGAGGAGGGACAGCTCACCGTTCCTAATGCGACAGTGCAACATTCGTATGATATGTATGCAAGTGATTCGCTACAGATACAGTGCCGGTGCAGTCGACCTTCTGCAAGGGTGATGAGCAGGGGGACCTATTGGTCCAGACACGCCCCGAGACTACCATGCATTGTATGGCAGAAATACTCGTATGCAGGGTCGCTCGCGCATGACAACACGATCTCGCCCCGCGGCCGCCGTTTTGGCTGTCGTGATTGTCTGACCGGACAGTTGATCCCATCGTTTTACGTACTGGAGTCTTCAAGGGGTGGCTTCCACTGTCACATGACCTCACATGACTTCGCCCACGGGGCAGGAGCCGAGTGCCTCAACGGTTGGATTTGTCTTCCCTTATCCTATTGCAAGCGTGTAACGGATTGATTGATTGGTGACCGTCTCCGTGGCCAGGAAAACGAGTCTCTATGTTAAAGATCTATACAATCGCGTTCTAGACCACATGAAAAGGAGGTGGCCACGACACTGTCGCCAGTGGTGTCCTTGCAAAACATGAGTTGCAATTGTGAGGTCTAGACAAGGCCGTAATCCAACGCTCACCTAGATCCTCTTCTTTCCCCCCCCCCCATATAGTCAACATCATACAATGAAAATATCAGGTGTCGCAGGCTGCTAGCCATATCGAGCCGTCCCAGCTCCTTTGGCTCTAGATATTGCATCTACGGCAAAACACCAAAGGGTGCCTCGATCCTGAGGTCGGGGTGCCTCGTACTATCTTTTCAAACAGAGCATTTGTCAAGGCGGCGTGGGAGCTACAACGACATTGAAAGCGGCTCTGCATATCGCAGAAGTATTCTTAGCCCCTGACAGATCGTCGGCTTCTCCAGGGTCTATGTTTTCCACCAGCTCATCCCCCTTTCCAAAAAGCTCCGATATGATCAAATTCAGGCGCCGGAGCGGCAGCCGAGCAAACTCGAAATCTCGCTTGTCCTCGGCGAGTTTGCCCAGGAAGCCACGGAATTCCAAGAGGGTGCCGCGACGGGCCTCAAGCTCTTCATCGTTTGTGCTCCTCAAAACCATAGTGATGAGGTGAGATCCCATCGTCATTAGGTTGCCCCTGTTGTAGCTCAACCACATCCGGCTCTGCAGCGGGTGGTTCTCCAGGATGTCGCGCATCATCTCAAAGACTCGTTTCATCATACTTATCATTAGATGGCCGTTGTCGTCAGGACCAACCTCCCCTGGCAACGTTGCAGCTTGGGCTCTGCGCACGAGTGTTTCCACAGTGTAGCCAGCGAACGCGGTCGTGTACGCGCTTGCGGCCCTGGCTTCTGGCAGCCGCAGATAGCCGTTCGTCTCCCGCCAATTCTGTAGCCGATGCACGAATTTCTGGACCAGCGAGGCGCTCTGGTCGATGTTCATCTCCTCAGCATTGGAGGGGATACTGTAGAAGCTGTCCAGCACCTCGGATAGGATCTCTGACAGTTCGCACAAGGCCATGAAGGTCTTGCCCTGAACAACTTCATCTACGGAGAGCATATCATCCGCGTTGGCGAAATCCCTCAGCGTCAAGGGCTCGACGGTCCAGTCTCCCTTTTTGATATGCGATGGGCGTCCCAACCAGTGAGAGATCCATTTGTCGTGGACATAGACGGCCCACCACAAAACTCGGCGCAGCTTCCTTTCCTGTAGCGAGATCTTCCATGTGTCAGGGTCGACATGAAGTCCAATGTCCTGTGCGATGGCAACAGTGAGCGTAGTCATTGCCCAATGACCGGGATGGTTGGACTCTCGAATAATGAGAGGTGGAAGCTGCAAGTACAATAACATCGCCTGGAGGACATTCAGGTTGGGGGCTCGGATCTCGACGGTCAGAAGCGAATAGATATAGGGTCGTAGCCGTGTGGCATTGGGGCAGCTGAGATGGCGCAAGGCAGGAGACTGGTCCCAAAACTGGCAGGCAAAGCTGTAGACGACGGCGAGCAGCGAACACGGTATCTGTTTCTGATTGCGCCGGGCGCGAAACACATCCTGTCTCTCCAGGATGGGATAAGAGGGGTGGACGCATGCATAATACACATCGATCAACTCATCCTGATAGGGGCTGAAGACCTGGTCAATGTCGTTGTAGTCGTACATATCCGCACTGCAATCAAGAAGTTGATTAGGGTACAGCTGGAACGTGATTCAATGTCAGACACGGCTAGAACATGGATGTCGCTCTTTCGTCTCTCACCGTGAGGTAGGCTGCACCCCTCAGGCGATGGTCAACCCTCCAGACCATCCACCGATGATCCCCAAACATGTCCAAGTCGTCAAAGGCCAGATGTCGTAAGAGGTGCGGGTTCTGGTCGCCGCTCAGACCGGACCAGAGGCATGTCCACCCTGGAATTGACGTTGTGCTCTTGACTGCAGGTTCCAGTGGAAGCCGTGAACCGGACGTCGACTGCGACCGGAAAGGCTGGCCAGGAGGAATGAGATCGTCACCTGGACTTGAGCTCCGTATTTGATGTTGGCCTTCTGTCGGCCGTGGACGTGAGCGCCGTTGAGGTTTGGATAAAAAAGTGCAATCCTGCCCGCGGTGCTTGCACAAGGCACACGCCGAGCTCTCATCCTCACGCTGGCAAGCGATACGCCGACGGCGGCACGCATCGCATCTGGATCCATTAGTGCTTGTTCCTGCGTGCAGACCCGACAATAGGGGCTTTACGGCGGCTTCTTCTTGGACCTGTACGGTCGTGATCTTCCCGCATCTCTCCCATTCGTTTCTTCTGGGGGTGACTGCCTCTCAAGAGATATACTCCTTGCAGGGGAGCCTACGTGGCTGGCCATTTGACGAAAGGCGGGGGCCTCAGATCAGGTTTAGGAGTGCGAAGTTGACCGCGGGTCAAGCTCGCTTCTTGAAGATTCTCGAGCTTCGCAATCAGTGCCCAGCGCAGGCGGGATGTTAGCGCCTTGGCAAGGAATTGACCGCCGTCCACGGGTTTGGGGGTCGGTGGGTGTTTCGCTAGAGTTGGGTCGAGGATATCTGATAACTCGAACATGTGCTTTTTATTGAGTCGATTTAGCAGAGCACAAGCAACCTTGACCAGTCTCGAGCTCTAACTTACCGATGTCGTCCAGTCTCTGAGGCATGGCGTGGGAGACGAAGGCGTGGAGGAGACGCCAGCAGTTGGCCGCCCAGATACCAGATGAGTGGAAGCTGCCTCTCCCACTACAGTCTGAGGCTCTAGTTGATGTTAGGATCATCGCCGAGAAGAGTGGCATTCTCGACTCCTTGGACATTGAAATTACTCGATCCTCCAACTGCGAAATACTGGGGAAGATCAGAAAATCACAATGGAGCTGCGAAAGGGTCATGCTCGCCTTTTGCAAGCGAGCGGCGATTGCTCACCAGCTGGTCAACTGCGCTACGAATTTTCTCCTGGAAGAGGCTTTGGAAACAGCTCGAGAGCACGACAGGTATTTCGCAGATACAGGCCAAGTCACGGGCCCTCTGCACGGCCTGCCTATCTCGGTGAAGGTGAGTTCTTCGGGGTTTTTTGTGTTTCGATCTGGACTGAATTGACGTTGGAGAGGACTGTCTGGACGTGGCCGGACACGAAACGACTTCTGGTCTGGTTTCCAGGATCGGTCTTATTGCGAGAGATGACGCGCTCGTGATCAGATGCCTCCGACAAGCAGGAGCCATCCCGTTTGTCAAGACCAATCTCGCCCAAGCAACGCTCCTCGTCGAATCGACCAACAACGTCTTTGGGCTCGTTACCAATCCTTGCAATCGACGACTGAGCGCTGGTGGATCCTCTGGAGGTGAAGGTGCCTTGGTAGCTCTGTTCGGCTCTCCTTTGGGCGTCTGTACTGACGGAGGCGGCTCGGTTCGGCTCCCTGCAGCGTGGAACGGAGTGTATGGGTTCAAACCCTCTGCCACCCGCATTCCCGGCCTGGGATCGCGCGGAGTGGGCTACTCGGACAGCAACCTGGGTTGCACAGGAGTAGTCGCCAACGATATTGAGACTCTCGGTCTTTTTATGAGCTCGACTCTTGGTGCGTGCCCGTGGGGGAATGACGCCGACTGCGTGCCCATGCCTTGGAACTCGAGCGTACGTGCCCGGAGCAAATTAAGACTTGGTCTTCTGTTTGACGACGGAATCACACACCTGACCCCACCCGTGCTCCGAGTTTTGAAAGGAACTCAAGAAAAGCTCGCGGGAGCAGGTCATGAGGTGATAGTCCTGGACTGGTCAGACCTTCACGTACGTGGATCCAGGATCATCTTTACAATGTACACACAAGAGGGTGGCGTCGGGGTCAAAGAAGCTCTGCATATGTCTGGCGAGCCTCCCGTACCACGACTTGCCACCGGTTGGTCGGAGAGACCGTTGACGCCGATCGAGATCTGGAGGAACCATCGAGCCAGGAAGCAACTACGTCTAGATTACCTGGAAAGGTGGAAGCGACTAGATCTGGACGCCATAATCACGGCCCCATCGCCTCATCCAGCACCTCCCCATGGCCACTACATGTCAGTCTGCGACCACTGTGACATGTCAAATTTCGTGCTGACGTTGTGAGACAGAACCACCGCCCTCTCCGCCATTTACAACTTACTCGACTATCCGTGTTGTATCGTGCCAGCCGGCGAAGTCGATCTCGAGAAAGACGTGGCCAACGAGGCTTGGTACGCCGAGACACCCTACGATAGGATGCCAAACTTTCCTTATGACTTTAGCGACGAGGAACTGAAGAGCTTGTGTAGGTGTCGCTCGCCCGCTCGTTGCCTCTCACAGGTTTTTATTAACGATCACGCAGACAAAGGGCCTCATGTATTCGCCAACAGTCCTCTTGCGCTGCAGATAGTAGGTTTACCATGGCAGGAAGAATTGTGCCTACTCATATCGAAACACATTGACGATGTAATCCATTCTGATTAGAGTCATCCCACCAGAGGCACCGTGAAGCAAGATCTGCGTACACCTTGCCCAGGTGCATTCGTTGGTCTCGGTAGTGGCAACCGAAAAAGTAGCAAATGCACTACTATTAGGGGTGTCTCATGATTGTGGTATTCTAGCTAAACTGGAGTGTCATGTCAGGAGGCAATCAAGGGGTTGTAACATTTGAAACCTAAGAGAATGAGGAGAGTTAACGCCATGCACTATCCACTGTCCTTGCAATCAGTCTCGTCATTTGCTGCCACTTGAAGTTCAGCTCTCGCCTCTCACACGACATCGAAACAGACCAAAACCCACTGTGTACATCTTACTAGTCTGTGGTGGAGGAAGCGACAACGGACTTGTTGTCAGCCACCTTCGCATATGCCTCTCTTTCCACATCCGCAGTCTCCGTGTGCACGACCTCAACTCCAGTTATATCGGCGTCGTCAGTACGAGCATTTTCCTCCCACTTGCGTCCCTTGACGTTTTTGATGTTCTGGTGCGGGTAGACGAGGTTGACGAGGTAATAGACAATACCTCCCGAGCTGAAGGAGAGAAACCAGGCTAGGTAGCCTATTTTCTCAGCCGCAGATGGGACGGTGGCCCCCACTTTGTTCACAAAGCCGACAAAGCAGAGACCGACTGAAAATACGTAGGCAAGGTAGGCCTGGACGTTCCATCCGCCAGTGTACCAGTAGTTGGGATTCTTCGAGTTCCCGATGTAGATGGACGAGACAAAGATATTGCCTCGGCTGATGAGGTAGTACTCGACCAGCATGATCGACACCGCTGGACCCATGAAGATACCGTAAGCCCCCATGAAGTTGAAGAAGGTTTCTGCCGAGACATAGATTTTCCAAGGGCAGATGCACCACGCCAAGAGATGGACAATGATATAACCTCGAGTCATGGTCAGATGTTTGGGCCAGAGCATTGAGATGTCGGCACCAAAAGGGATCATGTTCGACGAGATGTTCTGAGCAAAGACGAGGTAGAACCAACAGCAGGCGAGCAGGAAGACGCCAAAGCGAACCCCAGAGGTCCAGTTCTCCTCGAGAATGAACGTCATCACATCCCATGGTTTCCAGATGGTCCGTCCCGTGGCGTTCTGCAAGTCCGAAGTGCCCAAGATGCCGAGCACGGCGGCCAACGGATTGTAGAGGAAGTTGCAGAACAAGGTTGCCGGGATGACCGAGGTCGGTTTGGCGGCCCATCGAGCCACGTCTGGAACGGACTCGATATATGCGGCACCGTTGCTGATCGAGCTCGCCATGGCATAAATGACCAGCCACGCGGTAGTACTTGTGTCCATTTTCACCGAGCCCGCGTTCTCGCCCAGCCCGAGCTTGCCCCCCGATTTGGTGATGCAGTAAATGAACAGTCCGAAGACCGCAGGGAAACTTGCGAGACAGGCACCTGTGAAGAAGGTGCGGAGTTGGTACGGTCGGCGAAACAAGAAAGGCGTATAGATCATCCAGACCAAGAAGTAGCAGAGGAAGTCCTTGGTGGTGTAGCCGATGCTCGCTGGAACGTGGTTGGGGATGTCCATGTATGCGTGGCCGAAGACGCATCTCATCATGATGCTCAAGTAGCTGGCGCCCTCATAAGTCTTGGTGGCGTACCATACAGCGGCCAGGATTGCTCGAACGGCGACCTGGTAGGAGCTCCCCCACATGCCGTAGACGGAGCGCGCAATCGCTGGGAAGCCTAAGTGGTAGCGAGCAGCTGCTTTGGAGTTGAGAGCCTGGACGAGACCCGAGATGCTCTGAGTGATGTAGGCAATGGCGATGGCAGCCTGCCAGCCTAGACCGACCCCGATCACGGCGGAACCACCTTGCCAGTTGTTGAAGCCGGTGCCGACAAAATATAGCAGGTAGTTCCACCAGCGCCAGGTTCGTTTGTGGGGAGGGGTGGGATCAAGATCTTGGTTGGACCAGACTCTGGTGTCCTCTCCATCTCCTCTGCCCTTCTCGACCTGCAGGTCCTTCTTGACCTGCGCGGTCCAGTTCTTGCAGTAGGTCTGAGTACGTTTTTTAAGGGTCATGATGGAAGGAATCTGCCTTTGGTGTCTTATTGGGCGGTGGACTATCTAATTGCATCGTCTCTTGAGTCGGCCAGAACGTCAAAGATATAATAATTGTAAACCTTGAGAACTCTCCGAGTCTCTTTGAGGCAGAGTTCACGATGATTAGGGGGCAACGGCAGTGTATCTGTGGATCCACCTATCCTGGTGGTGTGAGTGGCTGAGGCGGGCTATCTTGATAAGGGAGGCGGGTTGAGACATTGGCCGCGGGCAGACCTGGAACGCTGTTTACGCTCTATCTATCGCTGGTTGATCACCACCCGCGGTATAGGGTCAGTCGATTGCAGAAGCTGTGCGCCCGCTCCACAGGGGATCAAACATCCCCTCAACTTACCATGAGGTCAACTGATAGATGAGGCTTAATGCTCTCGAGCGTTAACACTGACGCTTCCACCAAACCAACGATCCTGTGATTACACAACATCAAGACGGCGTCATCCTCGATCTTCTGAAAGTGTGAGCGAAGAACGACTCCGTTCAGCATGACTGCCTGCACCAAGATTGGCCTCCTGGAAATTGGTCAAAGTCAAGATGTGCCGGATCAGGATTTCCTTGCCCTCAAAGATGAGATGGAGTTTGTCCCCATCGCGCCACTGGATATCTACAACGATCAAGAGCTGGCCGCACAATTCCAACCCTTGCCGGGAGAACTTCCAATAAGCTCCTGCACCCGGGCCGGGCAACGAATATTGGTTTCCCGCTCGGCATTGGTGCCAGAACTGCGAAAGGGGGTCCAAGAGGGCATCAAGAAAGGATGTGCAGCACTGCTGGTAACGTGCACGGGAGAATTCGACTTGGGCGACACGACGCTACCTATCATCATGCCAGGAGACCTTCTCCGCGATCAAGTGCAACAGCATCAGAGCCTGATTGAAACGACCGCGGTCTTGGTCCCCGTTGACGAGCAGCAAGAGCTGTTGCTCAACCGTTGGAAACTGCGGCTTCCTTCCACCATCCCGATATACGTATTAACTCTATCGCCGCAGTCGTCACTGCTAGAGTGTCGAAATATGGGGCAGCAACTAATACAGTCAGGAGTCGACACGGTCATCATGGATTGCTTTGGGTATTCTCTTGCGCAAAAAAGGGCCATCTGCGAGGTGGTCCCGAGAGTGTTCAACGCAAAGGAGGTGAGTGTGGAGTTCATACGGTCCAGCTTAAAAAAGTTTGCGGCGTGATTGTGAATTGGGATTCATCTTCGCAGGCGAAGTCTTTGAGGATGAATTGATGGAGATAAAGTGACGATAGCTTGACACTCTACCTAGGCAGCTGGGAGCACGACGAGGCAGATAGATAATGATCGAAGCTCGGGAGTATCCCCTTCGAAGAGCGCCTGTTTGACGTTAAGAGTCCGAACCGTAGTAGAGTAGCGCTGTCCAGAGAGCCAGTTTCTTAAGTGTACACCACGAAGTGATACACACCATACTCCTGAGCTTTCCAGGCTGGGGTCTCATCGTCGCTTTTTACTTCAGCAAAAACTCACAATTAAGCGACAGCTCCAAGAAGAGAGCGCGCAGCGGCGATGCCATCAAATTTTCAAGATAATGTTATCTTAAGCGCAATGAATAGCCCCTAAGATTATTTATATAGGGATCTTTCGAAGATGTAGAAATTCTTAATACTCAACTAGACGATCATGCGAGGTGAGAGGATAGATGGGTCGATCAATTTTGCTCAGACATATTCGAGGGCTGTTACATAAGTATATAACTTTTATGCTGAACTGGCAAGCAATCTTTGCAACATCCCTAGCTCTACATAATTAGCGTACCCGATGACAAGAATGCTGACACAGCTTTAGAATGGGGAAACAGCGTGACTGGTCGATCTGAAGACTGAGTCCTAATCAATAAATTAAAGACCAAAAAATAGATTATAGTCGTCATCGCATCTCCCAAAATTATTTATTATCAGGAACGCCTAGATAGGCTTAGCACTCTTAGCCTATATAGCTCCCTCCTCGTATACGAACCCTCTAAGTTCCGTATACTTTAAGTCTTCATTAATAGCTAGATAGATATTAGCTTATACACCCCTTCTTTCATCTTAAGTATCGCCCTTCCTAACACTTATTAAAGTCTATAGTCTATTTAGACTCTTTTATAGATAAGATTAAAGACTAAGTAATAAGTTACTATAGTTTTAAGGAGCTCTTAAGTATCCTAGCGCCTAAACTAATTACTACTTCTTTTATATCGCTATACCTAAAATTATAAGGAAGTTTAGGTAGTAGTTATTATAAATTACTCTATATAAGGTAAGTTCTATACTTTAAGGGTTTACTCGCTAAGGAGTAGTAATATAATACTAGCCTAAGGTAAAGGTATATAGTTACTTATAATAGTGTAAAGTAGAAGAACACTCTTATATCTAAAGATAGAGATTAGAGTATAACTAAGATTAACTATAAAAGGTATCTAGGGATAGGCTATTAACCTATATATATATTACTTAGTACTTACTATACTTAATATACTTATCTACTAAGTATACTAAGTACTCTTAAGTATAGTACTCTATACTACTTAATTATATAACTACTAAGTAGAACTAAGTACCTTTATTATATAACTCTATATAACTTTCTTATTATAAATCGCTCTATATAAGGTAAGTTCTATACTTTAAGGGTTTACTCACTAAGGAGTAGTAATATAATACTAGCCTAAGATAAAGGTATATAATTACTTATAATAGCGTAAAGTAAAATAATACTCTTATATCTAAAGATAGGGGTTAGAGTATAACTAAGATTAATTATAAAAGATATCTAGGGATAGACTATTAGTCTATATATATATTACTTAATACTTACTATACTTAGTATACTTACCTACTAAGTATACTAAGTACCCCTAAGTATAGTACTCTATACTACTTAGTTATATAACTACTAAGTAGAACTAAGTACTTTTATTATATAACCCTATATAACTTTCTCGAGTAATCTTCTATAGTATACTCTATATAAGGTCGCTTTAGAGATTAGATTATAATACTTTCCTCTCTTTAGATCTATTTACTATTCTAGCGTATATAAGGTAAGTTCCCTCTAGATTCTTATTTCTTCCCTCTAACGACTAACTATATCTTAGTTTTATATTTCTAAAATAAACTATTCTTCTATTATCTATTAATATAATCTTATTTCCTAAATTAAGACTCTTAGAGCCTAGAAATTTAATATAGGTCGCTATACTCCTTATTAAAATATAGATACTATCTATTTTACGCTAGATAATTATTTAAAGTATTCTTCTTATATTAAGAAGAGAGTACTATATTATAATAAGATTTTCTTAGTAAATAAGTTTAATATACTTATTATATAGTATAATTATCTTACTAAGGTAACTTATTATAAGGGTAAGGAACTAAAAATAGTAGTAACTAAAATAGTCTATATATAAGTAAGTATAGCTTATATCTAAGCTAAGTAGGAGTAGCTTTATTATAAAGTTAAGGAGTTATTAGAAAAATAGAAATAGATATTAGTTTAAGAGATTAATATCTTAAATAAGTTAGATTATATTAACTCTCCTCTAATTACTTCTTCTACTATCTTTATAGCCCTAGATAATATCTAGCTTAAGTAGATATTTAAGCTAGCGCTAGATTCTATAACTAGTTTTAAGGGCCTAATCCTTATTAACTATTCTTTAGTCTAACTTTTTACTCCTAGTAGTATTATTTAATTAGGCTCCTTAGTAAGTTTTTAGTAGATTTCTATATATTCTTTAAGTTATTATATCCTAATTACTTAATTAAATATTATCTTAGTATTTTACTAGAGTAGTTAAGAATATACTCTATATTATATAGTAGTTCCCTAGTTTCTTTATAAATTAGTACTAGTTTTAATTTAGTATTTAGTAATACTTTCTCTAGTAGTAATTTATAGAAAACTAAGTAAATATTTATACTAGTAAATAATTTTATTTTAAATATAACTAGTTCTAGCTTTCTTTTAATTTTATATAGTCTAATCTTTATATAATTAAGTTTAT